>RXPK01000030.1:4220735-4820735 GCA_004143645.1 Protaetia brevitarsis
CGTTGGCATTATGTCGTCATTTTCAATTCGTTATTTTATTAATCACTTTTATTTATCGTGTTTACTTTAATCACTATATTTGACTTTTAATTTAACATTCGATTTCGACCACGTTTTTAAGACCTAGGATGGTGTTAATAACCGAAACATTAGTCTTAAAAATACATTAAGCACTTTATATGAATGTAAGGACGTTTTCTTTATATCACTTTCAATATTACTTAATATAGCAATATATTTAAAAGATTTGATGTACATTAACATTATGTCACAGATAAAGCTTGTTTAGTTATAAAAAATTATTAATAAGATACCAATTCGTTATAGTTCATATAACAGGACTGCACAAACTGTCCTGCAAATTTGTACTTTTACTACGCAACCTATTCATGTTACAACGCACCGGTTCCGTCATGTATGTAACTTATGAAAATCTAGTCCAAAAATTTAAATTATTAAATTTCATATTCGACAGTATTTTCATAAATTTATTTCGAACTAGTATTTACCATAAACTAGAATTCCAATCATCTAGACTTGCTTCCTAATTATTTTGGGAATCTGTAGAGAGATGTTACGCGAACTAGTTAGCCAATTCACTCAGTTTTCAAAACAAAACAGGGTTCTGAAACGGACGGTGCTAACTGCTGTAGTTATTGCAGTGGAACCTGCAGGCAATTACTTTTGTGAGTTTTATTTCAGGATGGTAACCTTTTAAACAAATGTGCATTCAAAATTCATTCCATTTACTACTATACATGAACAGTAGCTTATTGCGTGTGTATATATTGATATAAAAGAAAACTACATATTCGTTCTATTATCATTACTTTACGGTTGAAATTTCTGTAACATATAGTCAAAATATTGAACATTGTATACGTAACATATGAATTTTTAAGTTTGGATAACAGACAAGAACGGTCTATACATTTCAAAGGATCGGCATTACACAAGTGTCAGATGGCCATAGGCTTATGACAAGGAAGAGAGTAAACGTATAATATTCATTTCGAAACAATGAGATAGTAGGAGGTAATCACCGACCCGGTCCGCGCTTGTAGGATATAAGACACAATTGACATTATCCACAAGGCTTATCGATTCATTTGGATTAGCGCACCAAATTTTACATTATCCCACATATTTTGTGTTGGGCACGCCGTCAATTGTAGAAATCCACCGACGTAAAAATACTACTTTTCACAAACTTTTAAATATTTAAATTTAATTATCAATTAGTTAGGTGTATCAAAAAAAAGTAAGTTTGCTGGATTTAACTACACGATTATAAAGCACAACCCACCGAACACGGATTTATCATTAAAGAATAAAAAAAAGTAAAATTTAGAGCCAAAAATTCTTTAGTCCGGGCCTGATGCAAGGAAACGTCATGTTAAGCACCTGCTAAACGTGGTATTATGTATAAATACATTGCACTCATTTAGTATTATTCTTAATGGTATGCCGTAAGATCATTTAACGTCATTCTGAATAAATAAAGGCCAATCGGCCAGTGTGCTCTTGTAAAAATAGCAAAACTAAGGCACTTTGAATTTCTTCTTTTTATAAAATAAACATTCCTTTTTTGTTAAGAGCAGTCTACGTAAGTCAACAAAGTATTATTTTTAATATCCTGATAAGACGTTCGAGTTTCACCGGAAATGCAACTTCAGTTGTTACAAAAAACGTAAATATTTTTCTTTTGCTTTGTCGAATCGAGAGTTAGTTGTTAATAAACGATACCACATGAATCTGAATTATTTCTTTTGGATTTATTTAATCATATAACGCAAAATGAATTGAATCGAATAATACAGAAATAAATGTAGATACAGAAAATTTGCAAACACGCCTTTTTACTATGATGTAGCGCGAAAATGAATCCATACATTCCCCCGCTTTTGCCGATGCATGAAGCTGCGATTTTCTTTATATGAAATCATGATGGTCCTGAAAAGGATCGTTTTTTCGAGACGGGAAGGATTTAAATAAAAATGTTCGAAGTGGCTGGCACTTCAAGCGGCGATCCACACAAAACTAATAGCTGAATGATAGTGGTATGTTGGGGTATACTCGGGACAGCATTTAGATTGGGGCACAGGTGCGGCTCTAGCCCACGGCATTTATAAAATATTTTTTTCTCGTTAATGCTTACAGATAGACCCGCTGTGCATTAAGACTTTTTGATTGTATATGATTACAGCTGCTACATATTAATATATTTATGTTTCTTCTTTTTTCCTGAGGTACCGGCTTTTTTGTTTAAAAGTGAATTAAAGACAATAAGAATAAAACTTGTCGAAACGTCGAAGAATGCTTTAATTGGAAAAAAATTTAATTCATTTTTAAACAAAAAAGCCGCTACCTCAAGGAAAAAGAAGAAACATAAATTTACATTATCGGCTAAGAACAATTCCATCAAAACATATTAATATATTTACCTCTATATCTGATACACCCTGTATATTATTATAGACTAACTTTGAAAAAAAAATTAACAAGTAACCTCTGAAGATGTACTAAGAAACTAGTAGCTTAATTTATACATCTTAATGAAACGATTTTTCAAAGTCAGTGTAAATGACATCAATTTGCTGACGCTGCTCAATACCTGCGCCAAGGAACTGCGTTAAGGTCTGGTTTCGGTGGTGCGTCTGGCCACTGCGTTTGCGACTGCAATTGCAATTGCATGACTGCTTTTATGTATTTTATATACGAACATTTGGCTACAGTCGCAAACGCAGTCGCCAGACGCACTACCGAATTCAGACCTTTACGGAAACCAGATTAGTAAGCGTTGATCGATCGGCTGCAAAGCCATGCTGGTGCTCCGAGATATAGGGTTTCAGGGAACTAAATAATTTCGAATAAAGTAAGTGTTCATAAACCTTGGCACAAGCAGATAATATACAAATGCGACGATTATTTTATTATCGATGTTAGCAGTATCGCCCCTTTTATAAACCGGAGTTATCCGAGACAGTTTCCAAAAATCAGGAAAAGTGGAAGTGGTCATAGATAAGTTAAAGATAACTGTAAGGGGCTTATACAAAGCAAACGCACAGTTGCGTATCAGAAAGTTGGGCAGTCCATCAGGTCCAGACGTAAAATCATTCCGAAGATGTTGAATGGCAGCCCTAACCTCGGACGCGGTGAATTCCGAAAAAGAAAAACATCCGGTAGCAGTGCCTCTGTAGGATAAAAGGGCAGTAATGGAGCTAGCGCGAAAACACTGGTAAATCTATTCGCAAAAGCCTCCACAATATCAATAGGGTTGGATACTTCATCACCGTTGTACAGTCAAAATTTTTAGAAATGTCATATAGCAATATGCATATACCAGAATCACCCAGAGTAGTATATCTCCTTTAAGGGGCCCAACGCATTCAAATACTCCAAATATGCTCGTCTAGCATAAGCAATGCACCGTGAAAACACAATTTATGGTTGATCGTTAGGATAAGTGGGTGCATGTTTGTTTACTTTTCACATAAGCATATCTGTAAGTATATCACGCGTTTACTGAAAATTGAAAAACAATATACTACAAAAATTTTATTTATTTAATTTTGTCAACTTACTACTTACATTTGGAACTCTTAATTTATACCACTAGGCCATTTTGATTTATTACATTCTATTCACTTTCAATGTAAGACTCAACAAAGCTAGTTTTCTTTCAGCACAAAATCATTCATTTATTAGGCATCACAGAACGTAACGCATTTATTAACAGCAAGTACAACGATGGATTCAGCGAGCACAAGAAGAAGGAAACCAGTCGTTAGAAACAATTAGAGAGGGCCGTAAAGGTGCCACTAACTGCGAGGAGCACGCTGAAATATTAAATATAGTTTCAGAAAACCCATTTGCGTCTTCCGTAAAAGTTAGGGAACAACTTAATTTACATTGCTCCTAACCATCATCAGCCGAAGATTACATGAGGCTGGTTATCATGGTAGAAAGTCTGCGAAGAAAGCGACACTCACAACTGAACATGCTGCCACCAGACTTCTTTTTTGCCAGCAAAATTTAAATAGGAACTAGCAGAATGTAATCTTTTCTGATGAAAAGATGTTTTCTTCCTCCGAAGATGCTCCTGTCGTCTTATGGAGACGAAAAAATACTAGATATAATGTAGAAAACATTAGACAACAGCTCACTGCATTGATAAATGGAATATCGCTTCACGTCAGAGCGCTACGTCTAGGTATTAGAAGAAGTGTTGAAGCCTTCTGTAAGGGCCATACATCCAGAAGATGAGCTGAAAGTAATTATCTTTGCACAGGGCAACAGCTCGGTACATACTGCTGGAATTGTAAACAGGTGGTTCATTGATAATAATGACAGGGAGTTGTTGTATTGGCCTGCAAAATCCCGCAACCTTAATCCCACAGAAAATATGTAGGCATCTATGGTAACACAGTGAGAGGATTTGGTGTTCGACAAAGAAATGTCGCACACCTCACTCAACATGTGCAAACTATTTGGGAGAAATTTCGAGGCACTAATTATTACGAAAATTTAGTAGCCACTAAACAAACAAATAAAGCCATGTAGAAGTTTTGGTTAATATATACAATGACTGTAGGTATCTTGAAAATAATGAAGGGCACGTTTTTAAAGCAGATACATATATCAATATAGTCTGCACTAGGCCTGAACTAAAAGCCAACGACATAATCTAAGGCGGCGGCTGTAAATCATGCAGCCAGGTATTCTGGATCTGCCACTTCTTTGACGAATATAATTTCAAAAAAGAAAAGGATTATTGCCTAAATTACTTTCGGTTATAAGCAGGTGACTTCGAAAAGCATTTCTACTGTCCTTTTTAAACAATTTACGAATTCTGATGAATTCCTGGCGATGAAAAGGAGCAGCACTGGATTTCATCCATTTAAAATAAGATTCCTTTAACCTAAGCATAAGAATCACCTCGCGATTATACCAATAAGGATAGCTACGGGATTTAGAAGTAGTTCTAGGAACATTGTTTTCATCACAGGTATTAATAACAACAGAATAAAAGACATTTAAAGCGATGTTGGGATTACAGAAACCGCCAACACGAGACCAGTCCGCATTAGCAATAGCTTTGTATAGACTCGGGATATTAGCTTTACGATAGTTGAATCTCATATTAGCATTACAGAGAAAGTTAACAAAACGAATATCAGCAAGCAATTAAATAGTTATATCGAGAGCAGGATGATGTGTATCCTCAGAGAGGAAGGGATCAGAATCGTGGGAAACAGAAATAGTACAATGAATGTTAGAAAAGACTAAATCTATGACTATTAACGATATTATTGTGTTGCTTCAATTGCAATGTTGCGACAAAATTTAGCAAAACTAGAGAGGTATTATCCGAATTACTACAAAACGTAGGACAATTAAAATCCCCCATAATTATAAGTGGCTTGTCAATTGAATTCAGATTCAGAACATCAAAAAACAATTCAAAATCATCAAAATTTATATCAGGAGGAGCATATAAAAGAACGAAATAAATTGCAGTTGAGGCGTTAATATTTCTACATATAACAAAGTCGACCAAGGGAACTACATTTTCCATAGCAGTATGGTTATAGATGGCAGCTTCAATATCTTGGGATTCTATTGAATATAAGAAATGACAGAAAGAATTTATATATTCTTCGCGGGACTAACCGCTGTTCGTTATTTTCGTTTGTGGTTTTAAGATCAGATCGTAGGTTGCATATGTATTTTGATTTTATTTTTTTATGTTTTCTTTCATTGCTCATCTTTCATCTCATTCTTACAAAGGTAATTAAGTAATAAAACAATTATTATAAGAGCCCTTGCATTGCGTTTATTCGTGACTCAGCTACACCGAAAATGTCACCGTTCACCCACCTGACGGTGCGAAATGTAAAATATTTTTATAATCGGTCCAGAAAAGTGTCAAGCCTGGCAAAATATTGCCTACTTGACTGACATTAGAAACTTTTCTATACATAACTTAATCGTGATGCCAATTATTATTTTCATATTCATCTTCAGATGTGTGCAATTTAAATTTTTTATATATATATTAGACTGGATTAAAGGCACATTTGCTGTGTTATGTTGAGTGATGGGTGTTTGTGTTGTTTTTGTTTCATTAATATTTAACCGCTCACAGATACGTTAGATAAATGTCTCGTGCTTGTCGGATTTTACGCTACCCTCTGTGATAGATAATTTAGAGTTACCCGGATTAAGTGATTATTTCATATGCACCCTACTTTCATTACGACCGTCTCCAGTCAACAAACAACCCGAAGATTTTATTATCGCAATCTGAATAGCATAATAAATAACAACGTCTAAAAAGAACCTTTTAAATAATCTAGAACATCTACAGCATCTCACATAAAATCCACATCATATGGGAATATTTTTTATTATTCGCACAGGTAACTTAAATGAGATGTAAATTCATTTAAATATAGAGATATCAAAGTTTGATAGCTGTTTTCAGCTAGTAATGTGCTTCACGAACGATTCTTGCACTCGATTATTTCAAATGATATTAATGATGATATTAATTCCCAAATAAACTATTCATTCGTTGAATATCGTTGAGCGAAACAGCATGTAATTGTGTTACGTTTCTAAATACTGTGCGTACATACAATGAGTATAGGGAACAAAATTTCTTTATGGATTAAGCAATATCTTGAACTAAAGGATGGCGACAAAATATTTTGTCGAGCCTGCAGTAAACTGGTAAGTTTAATTTTACTAAAAGCTTTACAATTTTTTTATTTTTTTTTAACTTTTGATGTAAAATGACAATTGTTGTTGTAAGTGTCTTCTGAGAAAAAATACTTGATTGATCAACACGCTAAAACTCCGTCACATATTGGAAAATGTGAAAAACTAAAGCGATCCGCATGTGTGCAGCAATCTATACGTCAATGTGTAGCATCAACTTCACGAAACTCAGAACAAGAAGAATATAATACGGATCTGTGTAACGCATTAATTTCGTCTAACATACCATTAGCAAGATAAACAATGTTAATTTGAAATCATTTCTGCAAAATATTGCAAACATAATATACCTGACGAAAGTACCTTACGAAAAAATTATGTCACATCTTGTTACCAGCAAACAATAACAGAAATTCAACAATTGGTAGGGAATAATTTTATTTATATCATGGTAGATGAAAGCACGGATAAATGTGGCCGTTATATTGCCCATTTGTTAATAGGAATTCTTCATGAAGAAATTGTAGGTAAATCATATTTACTATATTGTAAAGAACTTCAAAAACAAATAATGTGACAATTGCCCAATTCGTTCAAGAAGGTTTATCAAATTTCTTTTTACCTGGAAGTATACTTTGTGAAAAAATTTTACTAATGTTGTCCGACGCTGCACCATACATGATAAAAGCCGCGCAAATTTAAATTTTTTTATAGTAACATTATTCATATCATTTGTTTAGCTGATGGGTTCAATCATGTAGCCGAAGACATTAGGAATCAATTCTCTTTGATTAATGATTTAATTAGCAACGTCAAAAAAGTATTTTTAAAAGCACCTTTACGAATCCAATTTTATAAGGAGCGACTTCCCGGTGTTAAGTTGCCTCCTGAACCGATTATTACGAGATGGGGTACATGGTTAGAGGCTGCAATTTTTTTCGCCGATAATTTTGAAGGAATGAAAAATGTAATTCTTGAGATCACTGCTGACTGCATTGCTCTAGAAAACTGTAAAAAGATAGTAACATCAACAGAATTGCTACAAAACCTTTTGTATAATAAGTCAAATTATAGCTTTGTTTCAAGTTCCATTCGTAAACTAGAAACGCAAGGGATGTCGCTCTCGGAATCAGTCGAAATAGTAGACGAATTTGATATGCTATGTAAGAAGGTTAAGGGTACAATAGGCAATTCTATATACGATAAATTTAGCAAAATGATAAATAAAAATGCGGGGTATTTGAAATTGAAGAAAGTTAGGAAAATTTTGGAAGGTAAAACATTAAACGATTTCGACTTTAATTTTAGTTTAGAATGTATTGCAAAGTTACAAAATGCACCAATTACATCTGTGGATGTTGAAAGAGACTTTTCTATTTCGAAACATATGTATTCTGATAGAAGACAAGACTTTCTTTTACACACTTTTGAAAAACATTTAATTATAAATTGTTTTAGAAATACGTTGTGAAAAAATTTTGTGCAATAAAGTTAATGCTGCTTTTATTTATTTTATGTAAAAATTTTGCATATTGTCGCAATTTTTTTGCATATATGCCCCAGGTTTATGCATATTTTCTCAAAAATCGATGCATATATATGCGCATATATTCCAGTTTTTCTTTGCTATAATCCGGTCTCTAGTTATCATGGTTCGACGTATTTTTTTTTTGTACGAGACGCGCGATGGCAACTTTAGCGCCATCCCTATTCAACTTCTATTACACAAATCTTGACGCTTTCCCCTCCGGAAGGGAAGTAATTTACGTATCAATCATCAGAGGCGCTGGAGTCAACATGCAAGTACATAAAGTTGTGTACATATAAGGAAAGGTATTTCAAAAAAATATGTTAATAAGATTGCATATACTTTGGGCGCAAGTATGCCACTACAATTATCATTTATTCTAAGTTGCAAAATCGCTTGCATTTCAATAATTTATTTAATTTCATTGTTAAGTAGCACCTCTTTTAGGAAAACTTATTATTCTAGAGCAAAAATGATTATTTCGTTCTAGTCATTTATAGTTAATTGATGCGTCAGGTTGACAATTAGAAAATTAAATGAAAGCTACATATTTTAAATGACAGTTTCACAAAAATATATTTTTGCGAAGTCGTGAAGTAGTTATTTAGATGGCTTATTTAAGTGTTTGGCCGGTTATTTTCATCCGACCTGATATTTTTATACATAAATTGCTAGTTAATAAGTGTTTAATTTGTGGCGCAGTACCCGCTTCTACAAAATTATTGTGGTTCCCACTACAAGCTGGCAGGTAATAGTATATGCTTCATTTAATGTAATAAACATATATTTTTTGTTATAAAATCATAAAAAAATACAATGCCTTTTACCCGTGAAGTATTTGTTTATTTCCAAAAATACCTTCACACGTTTACAAATTGATGGTAATGCTTGAGAATTGATTGTATTATTGTATAATCTATCACATTCTTGCATAGAATGTACGTTTGCAATAATAATGCATTCAATTTTCAAACAATAATCATATACGAGGAAGGAGTATTAAGATATACATTTAAATTTACCGCTCTCTATAGATTGATACCAGAATCTTTCAAAATGTGTCCCCACCACATTGCACAGCCCCTTGTTTATATATCTTAATAGTTATTCACCCAATTGAAGTACTTTTGGATGTCTCTTAGATGGCGCGCTGCGTAAATGGGATTTTACGTTGGCGCAGAACGCCATCTAGCAGACACCCAATGACACTTCCAATCGGTTCAATAACTATTAAGATATATAAACAAGGGCACAGACGTAGCAACTTTTTATCGTTAAGTTAACTATCTCTAGTGTGCCTTACTTCTGTTTAGCGCCAAGGATAAAGATCAAGGTCAAGATCAACGCCAGAATACTAACTGCAGTGGCGCCCTCTCTCTAGTGCGTAAAGTGAAATTTGCACCTACTGAAGGAGCCAGGTGTATGCAAATGCATTGACATTCCTAGTGACATTTAAGAAACGTAAAATAACTAAACTGTCAAGCCTTGTACTAACATATTTGACAGCTATGTTTGATGGTACAGGCAGGCAGAATTAATCGCAATAAGTCATAACATATCCTCCTATTCCTTGTTAAGAGCATATGTTATTCGTATAAGAAATGTTACGCACACATCATGCCCGACTCAGTTCACGAAGTCGTGGCCATAAAGAGCTGCATTTTCACGCACTTCGTTCGTAAATAACAATTCTTTTATTATATCAGTATTTCATTAAATGCAGGTTGTTCAAGGAAGCTAGAAAACATACAGCGAATATCCTCGTCAAATAATCGGCAATAATCAAACCAACGGGTTTGAAGATTTTTAATTAGTACGGAAATAATTTTCTGATACGTAGTTCTTTTACTTTTAAAATGCGCTCATTTTTAAATAGAAAAAAAAATCATATTTTTTTATTTAGAGCAAGATTTATATTTATATTAGATATTTATAATTCATTTTTCATTTTAAAACAATCCCAATAATATACAGCAGCTGCAGATATTTACTTACTATTAGTGTAATTGCAGGATCGTGGTTTTATACCCTATAAAGCTGTTAATCAATTAAAAACAAATAAAACTGATGATATATTTTTCGTATAAACTATTTGGAAAGATTGCTTAATGCTTATACAGATGTAATGGTTCGCTTCATTTGTATGCGATCCGCAGCGCGGTTCCAGCCCCATTCTTCGGGGTCATGGTGAAATCCCAGCCAACTTGGTGGTACTCGGTGGTAGAATTGTTAAGTTGAGCTTAGTGTTCCGAGCTAACTTGCCAAAGTTCTGGTATCGGAGAGAGTTGATGGGCAGTTCGGTTTTATTACCTCCACACAAAGCAATAAAAAAACTCTCGCCAGCTTGAGCAATCATTCTTCAATTACACTTTTTTTTTGGCATGCTAGAGTAACGTATTATAAATCGTAGCAATAATTGCTGCTTTTCTTTACCTGACGGCAACTTTCATTCCGCTAGAACTCAGCAACTATCGATTTAGCAAAAAAAGTTTATACAAAAATTGTAGAAAATGTTATGCTCAACAACTTTGATCATCACATTTTTTTTTCGTATTTCCAAAAATTATAGAGATATTTTCCAAAAACAAAAATTTGTCTTTTTAATCGATTATATCTCGGTAAATATTAACAATAGAGAAAAAGTTTCAAATAAAAAACATGGGAAATTTTATCTTCTGGAAAAAAGCTTTTCACAAATTTTAACGTAAAACTCACCGTTTCCGAGATATTTGCAAAAAGGCGTTTTTCAAGATGGCGGCTAACGCTCACGGTTTTGGACGACACAAATTTGGTTTTATACTTAGGGGGAAAAATCAATTATCAGAATTTTTTGTGGAGCGAATGTCTAAAAATCCTGGAATATTGTTGATATATTAATGAAGAGAGTAAAATTGGAGGATGTTTACCCCCATCACTTCGGTTGCTATTCTATGTAAGTTACTTTGTGATCCATATTTTGAAACTCAACATTAAATAACACACAAGATGTTGGTTTACTTCAACATTACACAGAAGATTAATTTATGCTGCATTAATTATGCTGAAGTCTGTTTCACTACTCTACAGTCTTCAAGAACAATCTTGCCTTATTATGATTATAATTAAATTATTAATTTACTTTAAGAACTTTTATTTTACTCCTTGAATTTATGTTTATTAAACAAAATGCTGTTGAACTATTTTTTTTCGAACCAATAATTTCTAATTCCAATAAAAGTGCATACACGTAAAAAAATATTGATCAAGTGTCCTTTGAGAGAATTCCTGAAATTTCTGAACGTCTCATTAACTTACCGCATCCGAAAGCGAACAGCACCAACGTGTAAATGAAGAAGAACTTGATGATATCGATGACCATACGGCCCAGGGAAATTTGCAGGGGCCCAAGATGCGGGTTAACGCTGAATATGTGTACCAGCTTCAAAAAGCTGAAACAAAAACAAACAACAGGCAGTTTTATGGCCAGCGGGATGACGGTCAATCTCTCGCTTTCACGTATAGCGCGTGCGATAATTTCTCGCTGAGCGAGTGAAAATCGTTAACGCCACCGTGTAAATATGAAAAAAGGGGTATTCACTGCGCGATTTAGAATCTTTGATGTATCTAAAACCGCAGCGATAAATTAAAATTAGGTTCGTGCAAGTATGTAGAGTGATTGAAAGATGTTTTTACGAAGACAGAATAGCCTATTCAATAATAAACAAAATAATTTCAACTAAACGAAATTGCTAAATTATATGGGAACGAAAACGAAAGCTTAAAGATGTTTTAAAGCGAAAATAATCCCAATTCACTAGTAAAAACTAGTTTTTTTTAGTCAGAACTGGAACTTGGTATTTCTTGAATATCAATGTAAACTAGTTGATGTTTCTTGAATAACAAAAGGTACCAATAGTTGTATGTAGTTAGGAAGGTTATACAATTTAGATTTTTAGATAAAAATAGTAAGTACTTATTTATATTCACAGAATTAAAGAGAAATCATCAACTTTTTATATAATACATTCCAAAAGTAACATAATCGTTTCAGCAGCGATACATTTGCTAACACCCTATACGTTAGACATTTAATATACTCTTTGCTGTGGTTAAAATAGGTTAAAATATCTTAAAACTTTGAAATCACTGCTTTTATAAGCTAAACAGCTTAGAATGTTGAAAAACTACAACTTATCATAACTGCAAAGCGAAGAGCTATAACATTAAAAACGCGGTTTACCTAAAAACTAAATGGCTGCCCAATTCGTTTGATTTTAACTTGGTAAAGGTTTAAATCTTTTCAGAGCAAGATGAAATAAGAGACGATAAGTATGTATTACAATTACAAGAGATGGTTTAATGAAGATTACAGGCGAGTTCTAAACGAAAGAGCAGGGATGAAGTTAAAAACGGTCATCCAGAATTCGAAAGAAAGCAGATAAGTAGAAGAATAGCTAAACAGACATGTAGAAAAAAGACGATTATTTTTTGAATCGAAGCTGGAGAAAATAGGAAATAATTTTAAAGGCAAATATATTCAAAATATAATTAATACTGAATGAGTGTGAGATGTTACGAACTCATTATATTTAAAGATATTTTGCTAATTTTCCAATATAATATGTACAAATATGTTCTGATTAGAACACAAATTCGTAAATTATTTGGAGTAAGCACTAAATTTTGCGCTATGCGCTAATAAATGAATTAAACGTAGAAAAATACATACAAATGTCGCTATTGACAGACATCAATGTTTCGCCTTTTGAAGGCTCGTCAGTGCCAATTTTGCGACATTTGTATGTACCGCACAAGCGTATATATAGCTACTAGATGTAATAATACTGAATGAGTGTGAGATGTTACGAACTCATTATATTTAAGATATTTTGCTAATTTTCCAATATAATATGTACAAATATGTATAATATGTATTCCACGTTTAATTCATTTATTAGCGCATAGCGCAAAATTTAGTGCTTACTCCAAATAATATTACGAATTTGTGTTCTAATCAGAACATATTTGTACATATTATATTGGAAAATTAGCAAAATATCTTTAAATATAATGAGTTCGTAACATCTCACACTCATTCAGTATTAATTACATCTAGTAGCTATATATACGCCTTGTGCGGTACATACAAATGTCGCAAAAATTGGCACTGACGAGCCTTCAAAAGGCGAAACATTGATGTCTGTCAATAGCGACATTTGTATGTATTTTCTACGTTTTATTCAAAATATATATATACAGGGTATTCCACGTAACTGGTTCATTAAAAGTTTATGATGTTCTATTATTTACTTATATTTGAGATTTTGGCACCAGTATCTGTTCGATTGGAACTATAAATGCAAAATACCTTAACCAAAATATCACTTCCGGTTGACCGGAAATGGATGTCAACTTTCTTATTTTAAATAGAATGATATAATTTTTTATTCATTTTTGGATTCTACAACTATAAATACATCAGGTTTTATTAGCTATTCCTATAGCTACATGTTGCCGTTTTTTGAGTTATTTAAGTTTTTCTTTTTTTTTAGTCATAATCATTGCATCATTGAGAAATTAATATCTCGGTCAATACTGCAAGTAGAGACTCCAAATTTGCTATGTTATGAATGTAGATATAACTCTAAGAAATGGTACAGACACTTTACATTCTAACATACAGGGTGTTCAAAACTTAGGACTAAGTAGCCCTATCTTTGCGTGTTTGTAGTCTGTTTAACAAAAAGTCGTTCATATCTCAAAATCTATTAAAGATAGGTATAGGGAATGCTGATATAAAGTGATAGGGGATGATATTTACTTCTTAATTCCGAATTAAAATACAGGGTGTTCTATTTAAAAAAATTGAGTTTCCTGCATTTGAAAATATGTCACTTTGTTCCTAAGTTTTGAACACCCTGTATGTTAGAATGTAAAGTGTCTGTACCATTTCTTAGAGTTATATCTACATTCATAACATAGCAAATTTGGAGTCTCTACTTGCAGTATTGACCGAGATATTAATTTCTCAATGATGCAATGATTATGACTAAAAAAAAAGAAAAACTTAAATAACTCAAAAACGGCAACATGTAGCTGTAGGAATAGCTAATGAAAACTGACGTATTTATAGTTGTAGAATCCAAAAATGAATAAAAAATTATATCATTCTATTTAAAATAACAAAGTTGACATCCATTTCCGGTCAACCGGAAGTGATATTTTGGTTAAGGTATTTTGCATTTATAGTTCCAATCGAAGAGATAATGGTGTCAAAATCTCAAATATAAGTAAATAATAGAACATCATAAACTTTTAATGAACCAGTTACGTGGAATACCCTGTATATATATAAAGAAGTTAGAGGTAAAAAAAGGGATATCAGGGAAAAAGTATCTTCATTGAAGGAGAAGATGGAATCTTAATTGGAGACTTGGAAAAGTTGAAATATAGATGGATGCGTTATTTTCAAAAAATACTAAAAGAGGGAGGAAATAGTAAAAACAATGGGTTGGATGAGAACTGGGAAACTGCAAATAGTGAGCAAATAGAGCATATCGAAATTAAGAATATCAAGGCGTGAAGAGGTGGAAGGAGACTACTGGCGACAGGAAAAAATGGAGAGAAATGGTCCGAAGAGTATTGGAGGGATAGATTCTTTTTCTAAGCCAAGGGGCCGCATGGCTTGTAGTGGAGATAGTTAAAACTGCTCTTTTCTCGAAACTGATCTTTCTACTCCTGCTCTACTGACAAACCAGTTCTTAAAAACAGCTCCTGCACCGTTTAGTTGCTCCAATTAGTTGCTATTCAATATTTGCGCTTTTATCTTATGTCTCGCACGGTGTTCGTTATTCCGTTCTCATTTATTTATTTTATTTTATAGGGATTTGGTTTGGTCAACTTTTTTTTTTTTTGTATATGCGTAATAAGCATGTGACATCTTCAATATCTCTTGAGATTTACGTATTGTTATGATTGAAGCCAATAGACAAACTCTTAAACTTGCAAAAAGCACAATTATTTTTCTCCGATGAGTACCAATGTCCATCAAGAATGGGGTGAGCGAGATATGTACTGATTGTTTATATACAGTGTGAGTCTGTAATCTGGAATAACTTCAGTAAAGCGAAGACAGTATTTTTTTCCGGAAATATGCTCGGACACGTCGATTAATATTTTAAATTGCCCACTTTTTCATCTGAGAAAAGTTTATACAGCGTGTCCCAAATTTGAGATATGACGTCATCGACAATTTTTTTTAATGGCAGCCCTAATTTTTTTATAACTATTCTTAAAGGGTATATCAAATTACACATGTATACCAAATTTCAAGTTTTTATTCCTTGTCATTTAAAAAGATATTTAACAATAACTAATTCGAAAAATTAAGAAATCTGATTGACCTCAATCATATCTCTTCTACAATAAATGTTCAAAATGTTGTCAATGTACTTCCTGACAATACCCTAAACGGAACCGAAACTTATTTTGAACATTTCTAATTACTTCAGCGGAAATTAGCCTACACTCCTGTCTTATTCGTTCTTTCAACGCCTCAATATTTTCCGGTTTGGTTTTAAAAACTTTGCCTTTCAAGTACCCCCATAAGAAATAGTCCATTAGTGTTAAATCCGGAGACCTGGGTGGCCATTCAAAAGGTCCTCTTCTACCAATCCATCTGCCTGGAAACATCTAGATACTCACGGACAGGTCTTGCAAACTGAGGAGGCGCGCCGTCTTGTTGGAACCAGATGTTTCTATTCTGGACATCAGCTTCAAGCGGATTAGGGAATAGAGTAGCCAAAATCGGAACTAGTTCTTTCTGCAAGAATTCTAAATATCTCGCTCCATTGAGATTTTCTTGGAAAAAAATTAGTCCTATTACTCGATCACCAACAATGCCTGCCCAAACATAGGCTTTTTCTGGATGTTGAGTGTGGCCTTCCCTCATCCATCGTGGGTTCTTGTCTGCCCAATAACGACAGTTTTGACGATTTATCTCAACATAAACGTTGATTCGTCAGAAAATAGAATGTTTTCTATGTCTACAACATTTCTGTCTAGTAGATCCATCATTTGTTCGCAAAACTGCAGTCTTCGATCCGTATCATCTTCGGTGAGTTCCTGGAGGATTGTCAATTTATAGGGATAAAATTTGTGCGTTTTAAGAGTTCTTGCCACCGAAGACTAGCTAATTTCGGGTTTCCTACCTATCAGCCTACTGGAGATATAAGGATTTTCTTGAAGAGAAAGAAGTACATTAAGTTTTACTTCGTCATTGAGCGCACTCTGACGATGATTATTTGTTTTCCTTAAATGCCCGCTTTCCCGAAACTGTTTTTCAATCTTGCTTACGGAACTTTGAGATATAGGTGGTAAATCAGGACACTTCTCTCTGAATAAATGAGTAACTTCATTTTGTGTGCCAATCATCATTAAAATTTCAATTTTGTGGGTTTCAGTTAAATACGGCATTATGGTCGATTTTTCAACAAACGGTGTTTCTCACGAAACGGCAACTAATAAGTGTCCTCACTCAATACGAGTCGAATACTAGCTTCACTTCTTACTTATTTTTATTGCCTTGTTTTTTGACATCGTGATAAGACGTCAACCTGGTTTGACAAAAAAAAATGATAAACAAAAACCCTTTGACGTGCCATTTTTAAACTTCATAAAAATAAATTTGAATCAGATTTTTTTCATTTTTCGAATTAGTTATTGTTAAATATCTTTTTAATGACAAGGAATAAAAACTTAAAAAAAAATGGTACTGGTGTGTAATTTGATACACCCTTTAAGAATAGTTATAAAAAAATTAGGGCTACCATTTAAAAAAATTGTCGATGACGTCATACCTCAAATTTGGGACACGCTGTATAAAATTCTCTCAGATGAAAAAGTGGGCAATTTAAAATACTAATCGACGTGTCCGAGCATATTTCCGGAAAAAATACTGTCTTCGCTTTACTGAATTTATTCCAGATTACAGACTTACACTAAATATAAAAACAATTATGTAATACAATAATATTTTCTTTAAAAATTAATCTAAAAAAAGATGGTTTCAATTTTAAGAAATATTGACAACATCTAAGTCGACTTCTATTACGGTATGGCGCTATATGAGAAAGCAGTCTTCGCTTTCGTCAAAGTTCAAATTACTCCTTGTATATTACACTGTACCAGCTCGCATATGTCTATCAAAGTTGATTCTACGCCGAAGCAGTCTAGCGAAGAAGGAGCAGATTAAATGGCCATCAGAAACCAACTCCATCTGCTCCGGGGTCTCGAACCAGGTTCGAAATATCAGGTCTGCGATTTCACAATCGCATCTCTAGCCTGTAGTACTTCATATTGTATAAATCTTCTATTTCTTTGATTAAGCCTGATTGTATTTGTTATCAGAAATATAGTGTATTGTAAAATATTTATTAGTTTATCTTTGAGTTATTTGAATGCACGCATACTTTGGTGCAACTACCCCGCTGACATTAATGAATATAGTAATAACCACCATCAAACAAGAATATCTATGCTAGTGCGTTTTCTGCATGTAAATACTCATATGAACTTCGCGGAAAGTAGAGTAGGATCAAAACAATCTTATTCGATCTCACTGTATAACAAACAAAGGTGGTATCAAGTATCAATTTTCCTTTCATTGTTGTTAATTGAACTTTTTCATCACCATCTACGAAAGCAATTTAAAAAGGATTCCATCACCAAGGAATTCAGTTGCATCCGTTTTTTTCTTTTTCCTTAAATCCCCTTATTTCCAGAATCTCTAAGCACTATTTTTATCACTAATAAAATGAAACAGTTGTTTTGAAAGCATTAAGAAATAAAACAGTTAACGCTTAACGAAGTTCGTAACAAATAACAGTTTCATACTTTATTAACTCAAAGCCAATTAACTTGAAAACAATTTTCTCTTACTAACTGATTTCAGGATTCAACTATAATAGACATACCTACGTATTTCTAGAATAACTACCCTATCTTTCTTAGTACAGCCTCGCAAATTGCCATTAATCGATTTTGCTTCCATATTAAATTACATATCCCCAGTTAATAAAAGTTATTTTTGAATGCATAGTATAGATGCTAACGTTAACTCGAGTGTGTTTTCCTAAAAAGATTAACCACGCAGATATCGTATTTATTCTGACCGCAACGTATGTACAAACGCGAAACGTGCCGTAACTTTGTGTGGAATAACAATATCTCCTCTCTCTTCGTGTTGTTTTTCCGCCTTTTGTTAATCCTTACAAAATACGGTATTTATCGTACCTGAAAATCATGCCAGCCGCGAAGGCACCCTCGGATAACAGCATCGGGTCAAAGATATCCCATTGTTCCCGCGGATACCACGGATCTCTGCCCTGTCTAGCTTCTCTCTACGGACATAAAATAATAACGACGTATTATTCTAGTTTTATTTCTAAAGTAAGCGGCGCCATTCTGAATTTTAATTAGGCTAGGATGTTTAAAGTATAATAGTTGCGAGTCAAGTGTAATCAAATAAGATACTGAGGTTTTTTTCCAAAGGAATAAACAATGACGTCAAAAAGAAAATATTGTTATAATTAAATCAAATATCTTCACTCTATAAGGTCTTGAAATTGAATTTAATCTACATTAATATATTTTCAGTAACCCTACTAGAAAACAAATAAAAGAAAGGGTACTTACAGACAATATAAACTACAGAGCAGTAACAAATGAATGAATACTGAACAACAAGCTAACAACTAGTGCGCTGCACAGGACAAGTGCATCTAAATCAAAGCTTATATTATAAATGCATATTCTAATTCAAAGTCTACTATAAACAACTCATTAATTGTATTTATAAATTGTAACCTTTATCTGTAAACAGTATTTACGCTAAAAGTATCTAGTTCTCTTGTAAATCAATTATAAACGAGCAACTCATCCGAATGAGTTAGTAAATGTTAGATGCGCAATCATAAGAAAATTCTACACACATTTGAAATATGTGTCTCTGATAGAACCATAAACATATTGAATTATTTAGATATTACTATAACAATACAAAGCAATAAAGTAACTACAACATGGTATGGTAAAACTATATCATTTGGTAGATATCTAAATTATAATGTGATATACCACAAAATCACAAAAGAAACGTTGTTATCTCTTTAGTTGATCGAAGAATACATTTAATTAATCCAGAGAATAGAAATTTAACTTTAAATAAAATTAAAAATATCCTTACAAACATAAATACAGTCATTAACAACGTTTACAATAACATCACAAACGTTTACCATTACGAACAAGCTTCGGGTGCAGCCGTGATTCTCCTTTTTCTCCCATTGTTGCCATCATTTTTATGGAAGCATTTGAACAACAAATTCTAACATCCTATTCCCTGAAACCGAAATGCTGGTTTAAATACGTTGACGATACCTTCGTAATCTGGCCACATGGACGTGATTCTCTAAACAGTTTCTTCACATTCCTTAACTCCCAACATAGCTCCATTAAATTCGCTATGGAAGTCGAGTTAAACGATACTCTTCCTTTCCTAGATGTCCTGGTCACTCGTCACTCTTATGGTTCTTTGAGACATTCCGTTTACCTCAAACCTACACATTCCAGTCGTTATCTAAATTCCTTTTCACACCACCGTCCTATCCAGAAGAACGGTGTCATAAATTCCTTAGTCCAAAGAGCCATTGTCATATCTGAACCTAATTCCTTATTCAGAGAGCTTTCCCATGTCACCGATACCCTAATAACTACTTAGACACCAGATCCAACGTACTATAAAGCGACACCTCCATCCTAGATCCAACATATCCGAATTCCAACTTACCCCACGTCAATCCACTGCTTCTCTTCCAAGATGTTACCGACTGTATAGAAAAAATCCTATCCAATCATAACATTAAAATCGACTTTAAACATAACTCCAAACTATCAGACTTGCAACACTTCTTTCCTCTTGTCTTTTTTCATTTAATCTCTCCTTTCTTTGACTCATCATTTTATAGCAGCAATTTCAGTACTCTCATGCTAAACTGTATGGACAAGTCTCTAGCTACTGCTGTTGGTATCTCCAATATTGATACCAATTTTCTTTAGGTGTCCTTTCAGTGTACAAGTACAGTGTTAGTTGATCGAAGTAATCCTGTGAGTTCATTTTTGACGTGCCAAAAATTGCATGTCGTTCTGCGTCTAGAGTCTGCCATTCACACAGAATATGGTAATCGTTCATTGTCATCCTATTATGTCTTGTTGGTATCTCCAGTATTAATCACAATCTTCTGCAGGTATCTTTTCAGTGTACAATGTCTTGTTAGGAAACCTGCTAGACAGCGAAGATGATTCCTACTAAATTGTGTTATGTGTAGTTCTTCAGTCTTGTTCTTTGATGGTTCTTACATTGTTCCAGTGCTCGTTGGCCGCTCTCGTGCTATGTTTTTGAACACTCCAAGAACAGGTTCTTGGAAGAATGAAACTGATGACCTCTTTCCTGCTAACTCATTTTCCTTTTGTTTTCTTCGTATATCCGGACACCCACAGTAAAGTTACTTCAATGCGATCTGTCAGACTATTCAATTCGCGAATACATTCCCAAGCCAATCTCGATTGTATGTTTGTCTTCACTAGTTCTTTCAGTATCGCCTGGCTCATAAGCTCTCTGATTAATTCCTTATATGCCTTAAAGCAAATCTGGGCTCTTTTTTATAGTTTTATGACAGTTGGGGAAGTAATACAGGTACATGTGATAATTACTATTTTATTTCTAGTATTTTATCGAGCGGAACATTATTAAGCGACCAAAGACACCTAACACATACTACATAAAACGAATAAAGACTATTGTCGAATATATAATGGTGCATACTTGGGAACCAAATACACTTACCCAGACAACGTATATGGACGAAAACCTCAACAAAAGCCACATAACATAAAACATATTGGTGATAAAATCTACGATATTCCACAAATCCGAGATATATTCCAGTAATCCACCGTCCCATAATGACCTCATTTCGCCCCAAATCAAACCTGAAACACTTATTGTTCAAACTAAATTTTCCGGCACCTGAAACCACACACTAACTCAACACATAAAGTATAACACCCCATTCAGCCAAACCAGGTCCAGCACCTCTCTCTTTACGTTTCCATTCTCGTAAAATCTCCTGCACCCAATCCGGTCCAAACCATTCCAGGAGCAAAATTTCCACTCGTTGGGAAGCCGCACCCAAAAGCACTTTAATAAAGCAAATACATATCTATATAGTTCTTGACGCTATGCAGATCGCAATATCCTTACTCAAAAAGAAGGCGTAAGAACTGGAATGACAGATAAATTTAACGAAAGGTTTCTTCATAAACAAACCCATCTTCGACTGAGGCGCCAACATGTAGATGGTACAGTAAACGGGAAACATAATTGCCAACTGGAAGACTTGTATTAGTTGACCGACGAGGTTTTTCCGTCTAAATCCTGGTAGTCCTTCGTACCAGATGGAAGCCAATAGTTGTTGTACGCTTGGATGAGCTACGAACTGTACAAAGCGTAGTTCTAAGTAATCGCGATAAAATAGTTTGTTCTTTTGAAAGGACCAACCATTTTCTGTTTGTATTTTATGGCCAACTTTAAGCGCGCCAATGTTTGATGGTCGCCTGGTTCCCAGGGCTCATCGGGGTCGTAATTCAGCATGGTTTCAAGTTCTTTCGATGATCTGATATAGTCCAACAGCCCTGTGACGAATTCTTGTACCGAAGATCTCATTTCCTTTCAAGAATAAAATAGTAAGATTAAATTGAGTACAATAAGGGCAAATAAATGTATTACAAAATATATGTCAGAGGTTGAAAACAGTTATAATAATGATTTCGGTTCTCAAAACAGTTATGAAGAACCGTTATTTTCTATAGCAGTTATTTAGAACCGAAATTCATGAAGATATCGATTTCAATTACGGTGTTAATGTTAACATCGATTCCTTTTCGGTATTTTTTGGATATTTTCGGTTATTTTTAATTTGTCGGTGATTATTTTCTTTTGACGATTGAAAGGTTTGTGTTATCCTGAAAATTTCATTCTTTATTATGACCTGAATTCCATATTAAGTTAAAATTTGGTTTTTTATTTTATAATAAATGAGTTTGCTATTCCGTCATTCATCAGATCATAAATTTATTTTAATTTTTACTGTTAATGCAGAAAGAGTACTTTTTCTTAACTTAATAAACGACAAATCTTATTACTACTATCATTAGGTTGTAATAAAAATCAGTATAATCATAAGCCAGTATACATCAAAAATAGAATTGACATAGAACTGCAAAGAATCGATATGAAAACTGATATAGAACTGTAACCTAAACCGAAGTTAGATCAGAACCGTTGTAATAATAACTGTTTTGGCATTATTTCTGTTCTCATAATTCTTTCAATCAGAACCGATGTATAATAGTTTGAAACAGTTATTTTTGGAACCTTTTCAATCGCTGATATATGTGTATACTTTAAATTTCAACAGACAAATTAATGCTGGCTGATATATAATATAGCTTTCAATTTGCGACAGAATGTGGTTAAATTTGGGTAATTCAATATATGAAGCTAAAGGTAATGAAGAAGGAAAAATCCATGAAATATAAAGATTTTTTTACAGAGATAAGTATCCGTTTTCGGAGGATTAAAATATTGCAGCTGTGGGTGTTGTAACAATTAATGTCCATTTGATAAATATATTTGCTTCTATGTTTGTATACCATACTTACTGACTCAGAGATAATAAAACAGTATAAAATTATTTGTTTTTCCAAGAAACAAACAATGACCGACAGTGGGCTCTACTGCCCTCCTGCTGACCACACACACAGCCCACCCACAAGTCCTAACGAGAAACACAACACCTCATATGAAACTCAAGGATTGAAATATAAACCCTTCTTACAGTATGTCCTTCAAGGTTTTATTTTAAGACCTAATGTGCAGATGGCGAACCTGTTCACAATAGTTGAACGTGACTGGTCCACCCCAAGCCGGCAGCCACATTAAGACCCACACGAAATATCAGCAGAAAGCTATAGGAAGACAGTTATTAGGCTTGTTCGTTTTGGCACTCCGCTGTCGTAACGCGAAAATCTAAACCTATTAATAACAATGTTGAGGTTTGTTTAAGCAAATAAAGCGGCAATTCAGTTTTGCTGGTGTTGCAAACGATTTCATTAACAATGGCTGCGTTCAGGGAGTTACTGCACTGGAAGCGATAACCGCTAGCGCTGTGACCGGCGCTGGAACTCCTTGAGCGGGTCATAAGAATAGCTTTTGCTGGCGCATGCTCTTTACTTACTTATTTAGTGTGTTTGATAGCGGCGTTTTCAGAATTGGACTATGTTGAAAGGTTAGGTTGCTTGCTCTATATTCTCTGTATTTATTAATCCAGGCGATGTTGTTGCTGTTTAAGCGTAAATTATAGATACATATAACCTCATCGGCAAATATTGAAATAATATCTAGGAAAAAAGCATTCATCGTGAATTTTTATATGTATTTCTAAACTATTGATATAATGCCCTTTATTTGTAATTCCACTATGTCCATAAAATAAAATGATTTGACTTGATCGATCTACAAAACCGTAGTTTCTGCATTTAATAATAACATTTATATTAACTTTTCTGCTACATATATAGTTTCCATTTCACTTTATTATAAAGAATTATAAAGAATTTGTTAAAGCAACAAAATATATTTTGTCAAAGGTATTTATTTAGAGCAAATAATAATTTATTTAGCCCATCATATTCGTTTATTTGGCTATACAATGATATTTTGTTAGCAAAAATTACTTGAATCAAACAAATATTTATTAAATATTAAATCCAACAAAGTATTAAGATTTCATTTAAATAATTACAATAGTTTTGAGTCAAAAAAATATACTCTTTTCAGTTAAACCATTAATTCTTAACGCCAAATATTCTTTATATTTAAAACTGAAAAACTATTTCCAATAACAATTTCAGAAAGTTGTAATTTATTGTGAACTTAAAAAGAGAGCCAAGAAGATTTACATATTTATATATAAGAATTGTGAACCTAAATTTGTGATATTTATAATAAGTACGTGTATGTAAGTGCACAGTTATAAGTTACAAGTACACTTATCAAATAACAAACACGTTTTTGTCTTCTACTCTGCAAAATGAAATACTTGGGACCAAAAAATCCGGATAAGAGAGATCTACATTAGATGCGCCGGTGTTGACGAATTATATTATTATTCAGTGTGATTCAATCATATATAATATGAACTGTAATTAAACAAATAAGGATTAGTCTAACCAAAATTGCAGTTAATTTAATGCAATTCTAATGTTGATCTAAACATTATCCCAAAGCTTTTTACCCACATAGCAGCAAATACATTGAATATATTATATGTTATATGAGTACAGACATTCATTGCCGTAAAGATGGCAGTTCTCCTATTTCACTATAGTAACAACATATATTCAGCACAACTTGAATCCATGGCAAACACGTTCATAAAACATTTATCTCTTTACCAGGTAAATATCTTAAAAGCAACTGTGATCATCAGAGCTGCGACTCGCATTAATCCCAATGCAGAGAGAACAACTGGCGGAAGCTTAGAGAGTAACGATTACTAAAATCCAGTTTCAAGAAATCATTACATGTTCATACGATAAATTGATTTATTAAATCAATAATGTAGTAATATACAGTTAGAATGAAAACAACTTGCTTTGACACAGTATGGTTAATGGTTAGTCAACTGAAGTCAGTGCAATCAGTTGAGTCCTACAAAATACTTGGTATGGCTAAATGAATATAATTAATACAACCAAATCGGTAATTATTTAGTGTAAACGAACGTTTAATTTGAAAGAAATAGTTAATTAATTGATTCAAATATGTAGGCACATTTAATCCAATTTTCTGGAATATTGAACGTAATCCAGTTTATCTTTGTTAAAATAAATACTGTAAACATTTGAATCGAGTATCCGGTACTGACAAAGTAAGTTACTTGAAGGAAATAAATATTTGTTTACCCATATATAAACAAGCCACCTGTTTGTGTCAATGAATATTTCATTGATTTAACAATTTCTTTCTTTCCGTGTAGACCACTCCCCGAATTCTAGAAATGTCGGCGCTTTCTAAATTGTTGTTTTTAAATTGGGAAATAGAGCTATAATCAAAGAACCAATCTCCAATGGGACATCTGTACTAAACTTTATAGATCTCTAGAAAACAACATCGTAAATATTATCTCGCATGAAAACCTTGGAAATCTATAGTAAACTGAATTATCAAAAAGCTACTTGAACCTAGAAAATAATTACGCAGATATGTCGTAACCGACTTTGCCCCTCTTGAAAAAAAAAGAAAACGTACCAGTTTTTAAAAAAAAATTACCCAGCGAAGTAATCACATAATCGTTGTATAAATGCGGTGTATCGTTGCTTTCAAATTATACCGCAATTACAGCGAAGCAGAGTTACAGTCTTCAATGTCAGTTTACGCAGTGCCAGAATGTAGCGGTTTCTCGTTTGCATTAGGCGGTATTCTATCCTATCACCAAAAAAAAAATACAAGAGAGGTTTATTGTTATGCAAACATAGGAAGGTAGCTAATTCAGGTACAGATCGAATAATTCTTGGGTATCTCAAAATTGAATGTTTTGGGTTTAATTGCGTTTGAATTATTAATAAAAAAAAACAGAATGTATGACATATTGTTGCGAATATATTGTGACCATGTTATGCATACAAAATGTACAGGGTGAGTCAACGATAGAGTAAAGTTTATTATCTCGTTTGTTTCGGGAATTACGGAAATGCGTTAGATGCAAAAGTTTTAGATAATGTCGAGGTGCACGGTTTAAAATTATTTTTAAGTAATACAGGGTGTATTCAAGAAAATGTGGTGAATATAACGTTATATTTTTGTAATGGAACTCCCTATTTTTTAATTTATTTTTAGATTTTGCGTGAATTTCTATAACTTTTTTGTTAATGATGTTATATACCTAAACCAAGTAGTTTTTCTATTGTTTTATTTTTTTTAGAAAAATATGTGTTTTTACTCTTATAGAAAATTGACAGTTCCGCTATTGTTTGTGAAGAAGGAATACTCATATTTGGTACAAATGTTCTATAGGAACGGTAAAAAGGATATATATATATATATATATATATTATATATATATATATAGATGAAATAAATCAAATTACTTGTTCCGAAATGAAACAAAGAATTATTAATTATTAATATATATATATATAAAGAAATTTGAGTAAAATGCTACAGGGCGTTCAGAATAAATTTATACAATTACACTATTTTAAATTGAAAGATGTCATTTTTTTTAAATGGCACACCCTGTATATTATTATTTTTACTGATAGATATTACAAAACACTTTAACTTTTTAGAAATATAATACTTTAACCTTTATTAAGTTGTTATATACCTATTTTTAATAGTTTCTGATTTATTTTGATTTTTATACATTTTTTACCCTAGTTTTTATTGCGCTAACGGGAAAAAACGCAACAAAATAAGTTGATCATGACAAAACAAAACCTAGGCATTGCAATATTTTAATATGTCAATTAAGCAAAGTAACGTCGCACGTGTCATATAAAAATAAGATAACTATGGATTTTCCTAAAAATGAATTAATTGATATGATTTATATACTGGGCGAGGCGGAAAAAAAAACTTGTCTTTTGGCAGGTAGGCTTTACGGAGTACCCAAAAAGACGCAAACCATCTAGATAATCTTTTCAATGTTTAATAGAACGGTTTGATGTTAGTAGTAGCGTTGAATATGAGAAACGGAGAGTTGTAAGCCGGAATGCTACTAAGGAAGAAAAAAAAATGGAGATTTTACTTGATGTTGAAGATAATCCTCAGGTTAGCAGCCGTGAATTAGCCAACTTATGTGACACATCCCAAACTATCGTTAATCGCATCACGAGAAAATACAAATATCATCCCTTCCATATGGAACTACATCAAGAACTTCGTGACCATGATTTTGAACAACAAGTAAACTTTTGTAATATCATAAATGGGGCTATAGAGGCCGATCTGAGGCCGATCCGAATTTTTTATCCAAAATAATGTTTTCCGCTAGCTACTTTTCGCAGTAATGGAGCAGTTAACCGCCATAACATGCAGTATTATTCGACAGTTAATCCATTTTGGGTGCGGGAAGTTTAAAACCAAAACCATTGGTCGCTTAATGTATGGTGTGGAATCAAAAATCTTGTTGGTCCACAGTTCTTCCGCGAACCACTTAACGGGCCTATATATTTAAACTTTTTGCAGAATGAATTACCAGAGCTTCTTGGAGAACTTGATAATATTAAAAGGGAACAAATGTGGATTCAACAAGACGGAACTCCTGCTCATTACCATCGGGAAGCTCGATTTTTTTTCAATTTAAAATAATGGGTGTTGTATAAATTTATTCTGAACGCCCTGTAGCATTTCACTCAAATTTCTTTAGATATATCCTTTTTACCGTTCCTATAGAAGGTTTGTACCAAATATGAGTATTTTATCTTCACAAACAATGGCGCGGAACTGTCAATTTTCCATAAGAGTAAAACCACATATTTTTCTAAAAAAAAAATATTAGAAAAACTACTAGGTTTAAGTATATAACATGTTTATATTATAACAAAAAAGTTATAGAATTTCACGCAGAATCTAAAAATAAATTAAAAAATAGGGTGTTCCACTACAAAAATATAACTACACTACGTTTTTTTTTAACAACCCTGTATACTTAGAAATAATTTTAAACCGTATACCTTAACATTATCTCAAACTTTTATATCTAATGCTTTTCCATAATTTCCGAAACAAACGAGATAATCTTTACTCTATCATTGACTCACCCTGTGCACAGTCAGAAATCTAAATAGTAGATAAAGCTATCTGAATAACCCTAACTTAATGAATGACAGTACAATGAGCACCTAGCTGAACGGCCCGGACTATAGATGCCCACCCTTACTTAATGCTTTCATAAGTAACATCAACTATCTTTCCAAATATAGGCATTATGCAGGCATGCTTCTATTTTTCAACAAATAATAGCATTGATCAATTCTTGTTTATTAATATATAATAAAAGGCTCTCTTGACATTCCTTCCGACAGGGGGGCTATTCCATAGGCGTCGCCCTATTCCGAGCGTGTAAATTCGGCGTGAAAAAGTCTGTCACACTAACCGTGGACGGAGAAACGGATTAAAAGGGAAATAATAAATGGGCGAACGCGAAACGGGGACGGCACGGGAATAGGCGTATCGAGATTAATAGTTAAAAGTAGGAAAAGAGGAGAAAATTCGCCGAAAATTAGATCGTAGTAGGCGTCGGGAAACGAACGCCGCTGTAGACACAACTTTTACGAAACACGGTAAAGAAGAAATCTTTCATATTACAGTTTACTGCATATTACAGGTTTCTGTAATATGCACTAAATATAACATGACACAATATTTTCATTAAGTGTAAAAAAAAAAATAGAGATGGCGGTACATATGATATTCGATAAAGTCACTAGATATACATATAAAGTACACAAGTAAAACTATTATTACAAAAAGTGTTTGGTTTAATTATTTTGTTCTTCTAGGGATTTTTCATAGAAAGTTTGCCCCTTCAATTGAATGAGAAATAAATCAGTAAACCGTTTGTTTTTCAATATTCTTACTTTGCCGGTATTGATATTTGTAAAGGTAAAAAGATATATCAAGTGGATATTTATTAATTAACGTAACAAGTTATATACACCCTATTATAACTGAAATAAAATCAATTTAAATTAAAACCACCTACAAAAATAAATTATTGTTTACAAAAATACTTATAATGACGATAACAAAAATACCAGAAAAAAAAATACGAACACTTGAATTGAAATAATGTTGTGCATAAAAGTCGAAAACGCTATAAAATATTCACAATAATAGCGGGAAAGATAAACAAATATAAAGAGTTTGAAAATTTGGAAAAACGCCAATAAAAAACTTAAAACAAATGTTGAGAACAAAAACGACATTAGGTAAAAACAAAAGAAAACTATCTGAAGCGTATTGCACATTTAAAATTGTAAAAGTGGAAACTTCTCGAGTGAATGGACCAACTTAAAAAACCACCTTCTTCAACACTTGATTGAAATAATGTGAAAAATAATCGCTACACAGCTTGCGGACGTACTCCAAAAGAAAAAAAGGAAAGGAAAAACCAATTTTTTATGTCTATATTTAAAACACAACCTTACATTCTCTAGAATGACTGAATGCTTAAAAATGATTGGCTAATATGAATACAAAAACATCTATTTTTAGAACTAGAAAAAAAAGTCAGAGTGCGCAAATCCTCTTTTTGGCGGTTGCCGACAAAGACGTCGGAACACGATGCCGCCGCTAATCCTTTCCGACAAAGCGCCGTTCCACGAACGCTCCCGCTAAACCTTCTCAAGTGTTGCAGACACAATCCGAAAAATATTCTCAAGTTTAAAAATATTAAATGATATAAAATTATTTTTTAAAACAAATAAAATTGCCACGTGAACGAGGGAATGAAAAATCCGAATTATCATTTAAAATCCTTTGGCAGAATCTACAAAGGTTTTCATTGTGGGAATATAAATCGTTCCGTTGCGGATTACGATGGAATTGCATTGATTTGTTAGAATTACGAGTCTGAATTCGTTTTAAGAACCTGGGTTATAATTATTTGAGGTAATTGTACATATTTGGCCACTGACCAATCCGACATCTAAGAAACGTCTAATATAACTTTTTGTTGAGCAACGTAAATTAATGTTAGTGAATATAATGAGTTGTCAATATTATGGAATTTACGTTGGGTATAAATATGATCTCGCGAAGGATAAATAAAAACTAATAAATATAAAAACCGTCAAATTGGAATTGTAGTTATTATTATGAGAGTGGATCATTTTATTTAAACGCAGAATATTTGTATAATTACCCTAAGTAAAGATAATCTCATATTCGGTGTCTTCAAGAATCACAGGATTGTGTGTATATAATACGTACAACATAAGTAACGATCGACTCACAAAAAAGATGACATACGGAAAATAAGCCATTAGGAAACGCAAGGAAAGACGCATATCTCCTTTAATCTACCAGCGATTGCGCGTGTGCAGATTCTAAGAATTTTAATACTACATTATTACTTGGGATATAAAATATTTTATTTGAAATATATATGTTTGCTATTTTGCTAAAAAATCATACACTTCGAAGACATTTTAACCTTTAAAAAAAGTAATTTTGCTTTGTATCTGATTCCATTGTACGATCAACTTAAAAAAAATATGACAGAGAAAATAAGCCATTAGGAAACGTAAGGAGAGATACATCTCCTTTATAATCTATCAGCGATTGCACGTGTGCAGATTCTAAGAATTTTAATACATTATTTCGCGGAAACTGCGAAGTAAAATTCTGGGAATATATAAATCTCTAGCCGAAAGGATTGGCGGCGTGTTTGTCGCATATAATATCAAGGGGATTAGCTTTCGAAAGTATTGTCGGCATATATGTATACTTTTCTTTTGTTGTTTATTTTGGCCATCGATTATTCCCGCGTGTTTAAATGACATAATTTACAAATACTCAAAATGTATTCGTGTATAATTATTTGAAGAAATAAATTTACTAGAGCCATTACTTTGATTACAAATATAGGTTTAGTTTTGTAAGAATTTTTTTAATGTTGATGTATAAAATAATTTAGGACCAAACAAATATTAAACCGTGATCGACGTGATTAAACGTAAGTGGAATTTTCCGTTGCACAAACGCGTAAAAATATAAGATAAGCGAAGAGTCGGTGCGATACAAATGAAAGTGGTTTAACTGCGCGCGCAGCGAAGAGGTTAGAGCATTCATAAATGAATTGTCAATTCGCAAAATTATTATGAAATGAATATTAAAGGAGTCAAAGCAAGTAACAGTTCAGTAAATAAAATAAAAACCAAAACACACATATTGGCTCAATGGATTAATATTCGTTTTATAATGAAATTAAAACATATTTTTATGTTAAAGCGAAGCTACACACGGAATATTTGCTTTTATTTATATCGTCAAATGCCTATTAACTTTCTCATAGCACATATTATATCTTATTTTTAATGCATGAAATCTACAGCGTCTTCGATTTATTACACTACGCGTGGAGAATGTATGTATCTATCGCTTTTATTAATAGTGTATATTAAAATAAAAACATAATTAGTGCATAAGAATGCGGTAAGTCGAAAACGTTTTAAAATATTGTCACAATAACAGCGGGAAATTCAATTTTTCAAACTTGGAATTATTGGAATTCAATAGGGCATAACTTAAAAATATTTTTGACTATATAGACTGTCCAACCGAAGACTTGGTAAATCAAAAATAGAACTGTAATCAATTCTATTTTTGATTTTAGGAAAAAGACTTTCTATATATTATTCCATTTTTAAATTTTACGTAGAAAAATAAAATAGCAGAAATAATATCGGGGATTTTTACGCGATTTTTTGGGTCACTATTTGCGAATATAGAATCAAAAACAAGATGGCGCGATTAAAATGGAAGAAGAGTATTAAAAAAATTGCATTTTGCAACAGATATTTGTGTTCAAAGCCTTTTGTAGTTGCTGAATTCGGTTCTTACAAGTGTTTTTAGAAAAATAAAATGGAGGATTCAATATTGAAGAGAAAATTTTGAAATATAGGAGACATTTTGCAACAGACATTCGTATGCAAGCGTTTTTGGGGTCGCTAAATTTGATTCTGATATTAGTTTTTGGCAAAATAAAATGGCGGACGCAATATGGGGGAGAGACTTTTGAAATATAAAAGAAAACGCAAATTTTTTTTTGAAGGCTTTGCGATTTTTTGACCACTTTTTGGGCCACTATTTGCGAATATAGAATCAAATACATGATGGCGCGACTAAAATGGAGGAATATTATTAAAAAAATGATATTTTGCAACAGACATTTGTGGGTGTTTGGATCGTTGCATTTGATGCTGATAATATTTTTTGGAAAAATAAAATGGCGAATAAAGTGGGAAGAAAATTGAAATATAGGGAAAATCGCCGACTATTTTTTTAAAGCTGTAACTTATGGGATGTTATAAAAGGGAAAAGGAATGGGAAAGGGAATAGGGAATGGGAATAGGAAAGGGGGAAAGGAAATAGATAATGGGAACAAGGGAAGGGAATAGGGAAAGAGAATAGGGAAAGGAAGAGGGAACAGGGAAAGGGAATAGAGAATGAGAATAGGGAACGAGAATGGGAAAAGAGATAGGGAGAAGGAATAGGGAAAGGAATGGGGAAAGAAATAGGAAAGGGAATGGGAAATGGAATAGGAAAAGGGAATTGGAAAAGGGGATAGGGAATAGATAATGGGAATAAGGGAAAGAGAATAGGGAAAAGAAGAGGGAAAGAGAATAGGGATCGGGAATAGGGAAAGGGAATAGTGAATAGGGAAAGTGAATAGGAAAAAGGAATAGGGAAAGGGAATAGGGAATAGGGAAAGGGAATAGAGAATAAATATAGGGAACGAGAATGGGTAAATAGAACAGGGAAAGGGAACGGAAAAAGGGAATAGAAAAAGGGAATGGGGAAAGGGAATGGGAAAAGGGAATGGTGAAAGGGAATGGGGAAAGGGATTAGGGAAAGGGAATGGGGAAAGGGATTAGGGAAAGGGAATGGGGAAAGGGATTAAGGAAAGGGAATAGGGAAAGGGAATAGGGAAAGGGAGTAGGGAAAGGGAAAAGAAATGGGAAAATAAGGAACAGGGAAGAGAGAATAAGAATAGGAAACGGGAATAGGTAAAGGGAATAAGAAAAGGGAATAGAGATAGGGAAAGGGAAAACGAAATGAGAAAAAGGGAATAGGGAAAAATACTATTTCTATTCTATCTATTACTAAATTGATGTTTGCCGTATGTGAAATACCTCCCTACATCGAGTCATCCAATGACAAAAAAATCTATATAATAAGAAGACAATATAGATAGAGGAATAAGCACTGAAATATATATATATACCTTATTAAAACAAAATGTATCAGCTGTGTTTTCCTCGCTTTTTTGTGCTTTATCTAACAAACGTCTAACATAACTTTTTGTCGAGCAACGTAAATTAATGAGTTGTCAATATTATGGAGTTTACGTTGGTTCTAAATATAATCTCGCGAAGGATAAATAAAAACTAATAAATATAAAAATCGTGAAATTGGAATTGTAGTTATTATTATGAGAGTGGATCATTTTATTTAAACGCAGAATATTTATATAATTAGCCCTAAGTAAAGATAATCTCATATTCGGTGTCTTCAAGAATCACAGAATTGTGTGTATATAATACGTACAACATAAATAACGATCGACTCACAAAAAAGATGACATAGGGAAAATAAGCCTATAACAACAGAAAATTACATTCCTATTGGCATATCGCTTATACCGGTAATATTTCATATAGAGAATTAGGTATTAGGTACTTATAATCTTAAAAAAGATATTTGTAGGCAAATGTGAGGGCCACCGACCTGTATAAAATATCGGAAAAACAAACTGGAAAATAAATATTTTCTTTAAAGAAAACTACGACTTGACAATATGATCGCCACCTATTCCGAAAAAGTCTTTTCTACAAAAGTGTTATAGAATTGAATGCTGCATAAACTAAAAATATTTTTAAATATACGGGGTGTTCAGGAAGACTGACTCTTTGATTACAGCTCTATTTTTGATGTTAGAAAAAAACCTTTTCTACAAAAGTTGTACAGAAATCAATGCTGCATAAGTTAAAAATATTTTCCACTACACAGGGTATTCACGAAGATTGAGTCTTTTATTATAGCTTTATTTTTGCTTTTAGGAAAAAATCTTTTCTACAAAAGTTGTGCAGAATTCAATGCTGCATAACCTAAATATTATTTTTAATTATACTGGGTGATCCCGAAGACTGGATCTTTGATTACAGCTCTATTTTTGATGTTAGGAAAAAACCTTTTCTACAAAAGTTGTACAAAAATCAATGCTGCATAAGTTAAAAATATTTTCCACTACACAGGGCGTTCCCGAAGACTGGGTCCTTGATTATAGCTCTATGTTCGATGTTAGGAAAAAACTTTTCTACAAAAGTTGTACAGAATTAAATGCTGCATAACCTAAACATATTTTTAAATATACAGGGTGTTCGCGAAAACTGGATCTTTGATTACAGCTCTATTTTTGATTTTAGGGAAAAATCTTTTCTACAAAAGTTGTGCAGATTTCAATGCTGCATAACCTAAACATATTTTCGACTATACAGGTTGTTCCAAAAGTAAGAACAAAAGAAAACTACTTAAAACGTACTGCACATTCTAAAAGTGCCAACTTCTCTCGAATGGACCGACTTCAAATTACCACCTTCCTCACTCCTAGATGCGCAGCATCTAGTTTGAATCCATGAATTATATTGGCTATAACTATTTCCTCTATCAGGAACTCATTTTGAAGAGGATGCAGAAACGGTTTCTAAAGTACATATTTATCGTTTAGGTTAGACCATGTTTATCCACCTCGCGGTGCTAATTATCATAATTTATTTGATAAGCATAATATCACCTCTCTCCCACGTCGAAGAATAGATACCAGTGGTTGTTTTCTTACGAAACTTGTCCAAAATAGAGTTGACTCGCCCTCTCTGCTGTCTCAAATACATTTCAATATCCCCACCTATAATATTAGGTCATATGACAGTAGTATTTGTGTGTCCAAGAGCGCGATCTAGGGCGATGAAGTTCTCGGAACGAATCATATATATTTTATTCAACAAATTAAAAAATTCCGAAGATTTTGTATTTCTTTTACCAAACGTTGCTCGTAGTATTGAACAATGTAATTAATTATTATAAAATTCGAAATTAGAAGAGCAACTTAATTTTCGTATCAATTTCAAGTATTTAATAAACGCTATAAAATAATTTGAACAAGGTTACATTAAATTAAATGATGCTCTAAGTTTATTAAGTACGATTATATACCATTTATGCAGTATTTAAGGCAATTTTGGGCTTCGCGCACCATATTTTCAACATTTTTTTTTTCAACACCAACAATAAGCTATATTTAATTTGCGGCTCAAAATGTATTATGCAGTTTCTATTATATTTGAAAAAAAAAATCTGCTCGTACAGTATGAATATCAAGAAGTTTTATTTTCGCTTAAAATAACATAAAAAAACAATTAGTAACATAGGGTCAAGCATTGCTAATCTTGAAAGTCAAGCAGCAATATGCGGTACCGGTTGTTGGTGGGTGACTATTCGAACAGCACTTCTCAGTGGCTCGGTGTGTTCCGGCACCCTAAGCCAAGGGCCTTCAAAGCCTCTGTAGTGCCGAGTTATTATAGTATTTGAATAGGATTGCCCTGCTGTCTAGGTACTTTTGCTACTTCGTGGAATATCTATTATGGCAATGCAGTATGTGAGTCATACTTAAAACTTGCACCCCTTAATCATAAATATAACTACAACAATTGAGTAAACGATGCTCTGAACTCAAAGCCATCGATCATTCTCTAATCTACTGCTGTGATTAGACTACCCGCGTTACCGCTGAGTGTATTTTAAGTTGCATAGATTATGTCTTGTTTACTCCGTTCAACCATTAATCAATGTTCCGAGAGTTTTCACAATAATATTTATTTTTGTATAATTTTAGTTAAAGAGTTGATTGTATGATTTATTTAATTAAGTGTTAAGTTTTTTAAAATTAATTCCATTCATTTATTTGTCTAGCGTTTGCTAGTTTTGTTTTATACTTATTCTACTAGATTTTGTCGGTGAATTGTGCGTTTGCGTTGTAAGTTTTTAAGAGAGGGATTTTTGTAAGAAAAACAATTGTAGAGTTTTGTCAGGGAGTTCCTTGTTCGACTATTGACGTGAGTAGATGTATTTTTGCATTTTTCTATCATTGTTGCCATTTTGTAATTCATTTAATATTGAAATTTGATTTCTGTAAAATTTTAGTCCATCAAGGAATTCAGATTGTAATAATTATTAATATATTGACGTGTACACGTTGTAGATATAAGATCATTTATTATTTTTGTTCGGGAAGATACATTTTAATTAGTTTTTTCACATTTTAGTTTAAAGAATTAATTTTTCGTTATTCAATTTTGCTGTTTCGTTTTTAATTATCTATCACCTCGGTTTGGGTGAGTAGAACCATTGTTCTTGCATTTAGTTTACGATTTTATAGATTTTCTAGTAATTGTCCACGTTTAATTTATTTTAATTTGATACCACGTGGATTGAAATATTTAGGATTATCTTCCTGAACAAACAAAACTTTTACTTTGTATAGGAAATAGCATTGTCCTATTGTAATTTAGAATCAAGTGCAGTTTTTAATTTAGGCCAGAACCTTCAGTTCACGGTTTTTTTTTCTGCACAAGTTGTAATTTGACCCTTTTTGAATAATAATAAATTTGATTGTTAATTAACGGCGTTGGGTTAAAAATTCTGTTTTTTTATTTTATTTTATATTAAAACTTTTCAATTTTTTCGGGTAATTAAGAAAGTCTGATTTCATTCACTCACAATTTACTTTTCGTAGTTAGATTAAAGTTTCAATTCGCGAGGGTAACTCTGAGGTTAGTTGTTCTTTTGCGCCCTTTAAAATTTTATCCGTTGAGGTAGCTAATTTGAATTTTCTTTTTCATTTTAAAATTCATTTAATTCAGTCAGTATACAGCACTACGTACAAGTTTGTGCTATTGTATGGACATTAATAGTCATCATTTTGAACATTTATTACACAGATTGCAAATTATGCAGTTCTTGCTTACTGATTTGAAACAACGACTTTTTGATACATGCTACCATGAGGAGAATTAAAAGACTTTTTAAATAAGTGGTCACAAGACCCATCTTCTCTATTCAAATTTTAAGGGTGGAGGTGCTGCGCCCCCAGATATGATTTTAGATCGTCGGAGCCGTCATTAAAAGTTCCTCTTGATATGATAATTCACAGATTTCGAAATTTTATCACAGCAGGTAAAAAGTTATTTGAGATGGTTCATTTCAGTTGAAATGCCCTATTTGTATACCTTATTGTCCAGGGAAGACGCCTACACGTCCTTACTTACTTACATACACGTAAAGCTCCCTTATTATAATGCAAATTATTACAGAAGCAGTACGTATAAGAGGATTTACCTAACAACGAACGTAACACTAATGATTATAAATTGCCAATAAATTGAAAACTTATGAAGCGCAGCAGCTCCACCAAATACTACTCCCACCTCACGTATTGAGACCAACATACTGCCGCCACCGTTACCTTTGTAAATAACAACTTACGTGATACTGCGACCTGAACTCGGTCTCCATTTGACTAAGGTTGCGTAACTCCCAAGACAACTCGAACGAGGTCAACACCGGATCCTTGGACGAGAGCGCTATCAGCGAAGAAGCGGTCAGCGCTCGGTAAGCGTTGATGCGCGCCTGAGAATGCCGAAGCGAATCCGTCTTCATTGAGTCGACGCATTCGTCGCATCCGCATCTGGGGAGTGGAAACGTCACGGGTTATTTAGTAGAACGACGAATAGAGGTAGTGTGAACAAAACCTTATATCGTGAGGCATCGGTAGGGAAGCGCCGCGATCCAACAGGATCTTTATTATTTCGTAGTTGTTCTTGTGGGCGGCTAAGATGAGTGGGGTAATGTCAGGCGTGAATGAAGCTGCGGATCTATCAATTGATTCCCAACTCTGTACGAAAAAAAAGCTATTAGGTTTAAGAGTAGTCCAGTTAAATTAAACCAGAAAAAGGGCTCGACCTTGCAAACAGTTATGTACTTCTATTATTTTTATGTTATTAAGAGTGCCCCTAAAGCTATAGAACTGAAATTAAAAGGAATGGGTGCAAGTATTGTATACAATGTGCTTCACTTTTCATGAAACCTTGGTTGGGGGTATCTATCTATCAGGCGATTAAATTACAACAACAAAATGGGATTTTCACCAGTGGCAATTTAAAAAAGGGTCATTTTTTTAGAAAAGTATATTAGGCATTTTTTTAACTGTTAGGAAATATCATAATGCTGTTTAGCATCATTAAAAACCCCCCTATACCAAATTTGGAACCAATATCTCTCAATATGACAAGCAACACATACAAACACACATTTTTAGAATATCTAAATTTTAAATATGAAAACGACTTTCGTGGAGTACCCTGTATATTGTAAATACGAAAAACATAATGGTGGACATTTTTTTTCTCGGAAATTATTTAACCTATCACGTTCAAAAGAATATGGTAAAAAATACTGATTATGGGCACCCTAAAAAAATCTAAATTCCATTGACTCAGTTCAAAGTTATCACTATTTTCCCTTTTTGAGGAGTGTTTTTTTTGAGTTTAGTTTTAGGTGCCAACTTGGGCTTTTTGTTATATCAGACTGCTTACATTTAGGCTTGCTATATGTTTTTTTCAGTTTTTTTCTGTGTGGTAGAACATGTAAATAAAAAATTTTATCTCTTTAAATGATCTCAATAGAAGCAATTTCTTATTGTTTATTTTAGGGTTAAAATAATTATTAAATTTCAAGATTATTTATGCGTATATTCCAGCTCTAGTAATTATAAAAGCATCGAAATATAAAAAAGGAATATTATAACAATAAAATAATATTTAATTCCATGCACGCAGTTGAAAATTATTATTATTTTTTCTTTTTTAAGGGGTGTCTTTTTTGAGTTAAGTTTAGGGTGCCCATTCGATTTTTTTTATGTAATAATGTATCTATTGGGATATTATATATTTCAAGTCTTTTTCCGGGCGGTGAACATACAAATTTAAAATAAAATCTCTAAAGAAAGTCATCGATTGGTTTCAGGATTATTTATATGTGTTACATTTCAGCCCTGGTAGTTCTGAAAGTACCGAAGTTTAAAAAAGAATATTGTAGGAATAAATGATAATAAATAATATATTATCTGTTATTACATCAGATTATTAATATTATTTTATAATATAAAATAATATTTAATTCCGTACACCCTGTTCAAACGTTTTTTTTAGTTTAAGGTGGCAACTTGACTTTTAATTGCATAGGAATGCCTGCATTTGGGTTTACTATATACTTTTTTTTTCAATTTTTTCCAAATAAATTCTTCACATGTGATCTCATATGAACTCTGAAATCTGCTCTAGATTTGCAACCTTTACCGATTCTTCTGAGAAAAATGAATACCTCCAAATAAATATTTATATCATCTTCATGATTTATAAGTTTTTTTCTTCCAGATATTTTTATTGGAAAATCACCACGATCAATACACTTTTGTGAGGGCATATTTTACACTTAGTTCCTATGGTGCTATTATTTATTTTACACAAGGAAAATACTTCAAACAATAGTGTCTTAACTCTCACAATCAAATAATTGTTACTTAACATAAAGAAATATGACATGTGTAAATATCTATTTAGCAGTAAGAATCGAAGTTTCAATTCAATTCTTTCCTCTAAGAAAATTATAACAACTATAAAAATACATTGCTTGTTGCAATAACAAATGTGGATAGAATTATGTTCTTACTAGAACAAAAAATCTCTAACAGATGTTTGATTGATTTATATTTATAAATCAAGCAAAAAAAGATATATTGTACCAAAACAAAAGGTAACAAAAAATCAAGTTGAATTCTTATACCAACCAACCTGAAAAAACATCTCTCAACAATACCCATGACTTTGAACTGCGTGCCCAGAATTAAATATTATTTATCGCCTTTTTTATACATCGGTGCTTTTATAAATACTAGAGCTGAAATGTATCTATAAAAATTCTGAAACCGATCGATGAATAATTATTTTAAGCTTAAAATAGTCAATAACGCAATGCTGCTACTACGATTACTCAAAGAGATTTTATTCTTTATTTGTATGTTCTACTTCACTGAAAGAACTTGAAAAAATATATAATAAACCCAAATACATGCACTCCTATATAATAAAAAGTCAAGTTGGCACCTTAAAGTCAATTCAAAAAACATCCTCTCATAAAGAGAAAATAGTAATAAGTTTGAACGGCGGGGCGTGGATTAAATATTACTTTATTCCTACAATATGTTTTTTTTTTTTTATATTTCGGTGCTTTTCATACAAATATATTCCTGAAATTGATTGATGAATAAGTGCTTTAACCCTAAAATAACCAATAACAAGTTATTCCTACTAAGATCATTCGAAGAAATGTTATTTTTTTATTTACATGTTCTACCATACAGAAAAAAAAACTGAAAAAAAGCTAAATATATACAGTCTGACACAACAAAAGGCGAAGTTGGCACCTTGAACTAAACACAAAAAAACAATCTTTCAAAAGGGGAAAATAATGATAACTTTGAACTGAGTGAACGGAATTAGTCCCTGATTTTATTAGAATGCCCATAATCAGTGTAAGTTACATATTTTTTTGAACGTGCTAGCGTAATCCTTGAGAAAAACAAATTCAATTTTTTTACCCTTATGCTTATATCTCGAATGAGGTGGCATCAATTGAGCTAATTTTTCATATTTACAGTATGTGTGACAGTAGTACTTATTCGCCTTAATTTCAGCTCTATAGCGCACTTTTCAATGTCTTATCGGAGTAGAGCCTTTGCACTTCTGAAAAACCCGTACGAGATGCGTAACATAAAATAATTCCTATTTTTTTTCTCTTTGTACCACTTCTTATTTAATATCCCAAAAATACCTACATATTTAGAGTAAAGATGATTCGTTAATGCGGCGACAACTCGCTTAATTTCTTACGCTAGCACATGAAAAAGTATATTATTTGTTATTAAGAATTTTAGATATCCAGTAATGTCTATAAAATAAATTATGGTCAGAAAATAAATGTTATCTGTCAACAAATTTAATTCTTCAATTTAACAATTTATCCACCAGGCCAAAAAGGATTTCGTTTTTTCACTTCAAAGCACTGTTAACACAGACTGTATATAGTCAATTGGTAGAAAAAGAATTTTAGAACGTTCAAATTGGACCCCATTTGTCACTCCATGAATCCATTCTAATCTGGGATAGATTGGGTATTTGACCATTTGCCGTAGAACCACAAATAGTTTAGCTCTCAAGAAAATTTTTCACTGCATACTTGGAGATCACTAATCACAATAGCATATGAACGAGAATTTTTCCACACGCAATTGTTTGATTGGCGGCGTCGTGCAGTGGCTCAGAACTCGAAAAACGCCATCGAAAATCATATTTTCAACTTCTTCGTACAAAGTTAAAATTGCAGTAATTTAATCTTGAATAGTTGCTCTATTTGATGATGTAAATAATATGCATCTTAGTTACATAAGTTTTTCTATATTTGCTTTCAAAGTTCAGTAAAATTGAGACGTTTCTGCGTATAGAAATTAAGGTGTAATTAAAAAGACTGTACCACAAGCAAATGTACTTATTTATTGATATCATTATAATAGTGTTATACATTGTTAAGTGTATTATTAAGTCGCCTTACTTATTATTGGATAATGTTTAGCTGGTACAAAAAAAATTAATTGTTTGTAACAGGTAATCGGATTATAAAAATTTGCCTTACCTAGACGATTAAGTTTAGTTCTACACAACCCTACACGGTAATTACCTCATTTATGCGTAAATCAGCTATTTGCCTTTGTAAATTCAAGAAAATTACCTGCCAATATTTGCCTATTCAGAACATATAAAAGAAAACTCCACTTGGTACCCGATCAGTTGAAACTCAACTTTGAGTCGAAATTTTTTCCAGATTATTCTGTGCGCTATTTTCGAAATTTCTGACGTTAGAGTGGTTGTAAAAGAGTGTGTTTTTGTTTCAATAGTTTTTTTGAAAAGTTGTAACGTAATGGACGCGAAGAAAATAAGTCGATTGGTATTACACGAAGTCGCTATGAAGAATGATGATAAATCGACTAAAAGTAAAAAACGAGCAATGTATCGGTTTATACTTGATACATATGGGCTTACCGAAGAAGATAAATCAAGTAAAAATATTTTGTATTGGCTTGAAATCGTCCAATAGAACATCAAGTGTTTTTATTGAAAAGCATCATGTTTGGCTACAAGAAGAAATTATTTTTCCTGAATCTGTTTACTGCGATCGACCATCAACTTCGGGTATTCGAGGTTGTCCTTCAAAGAGTTTTGCTGAAAGTTCTGTTGTTATAAGAAGGCGTAAAACCGAGGAGCTCAGAAAAAATACTTTCGTGGAAGAACTTGTGCATGCTACTGCAATGAAAGTACGAGAAAGTCGAGATAAAAGTACTGGCGATTTGATAATTGAAAGTACTTCAACTACACCAACTAGAGGCAAAGGCATAATGGAAAAAATGGAGGAGTCCCAAACAAGAACAAAATGCTATGACATTTAGATACAGCACAAAAATACGTTAAATTGTACAATTCATATTATATACCTACTTCAGTACATAAAATCTTGTTTCATGGAACTTCGGTAATTAATAACGCAATTTTACCCATTGGTGAATTGTCAGAAGAAGCACAGGAAGCAAAAGACAAAGATGTGAACAAATTTTCGAAGAAATTTTACGAGAAAATCATCAAGGGAGCATACAAAAGGACTTCTTTTGTCGATTAATATAAGTTCTGATCCATATTTAAGTTTACAACATTTAACTGATCCTAGAAAACAGCAATTTGATTCGGATATTTTAGAGTTAGTAAATGTTATTAGGGAAGATGATACTGCACTGGATATATCATCTGAATATTTTTCCGATTTTGAGAAATTATTCACAAAATATAAAGTGTAGTTGTTTCTTTCCAAATTTTTGTTTTGACTAAGGGTGTTGTTGTTCATGTATAAAAACATTTTACTGAAGCAAAAAGGTTTAATTTTGTATTTTGAACAAAAATTTCTACAATATAATTTGAAGATGTTTTAAGGGTTGTCTTTTTTATTAACCAAGTATAAACTACTAAACATGTCAAATTCAATGCACTAAGGGGTGCTTTTGACAAACAAATACTTCGAATTTGCAAACTAAACTGTATAATTTGTATGAAAAATATTTTTCGTACTTGTATTAAGTGATATCAATTTTTCGCATTTAAGGGTTGTATTTTAGGGTCGGTTTTACGAATACGGGTTTTTTATGCATGATTTCAGATTCAGCATACCCAAAAACATAAACTTACCCAACTTTTAATGCAAAATTTGTTAAAATTAAAGAGTAAACAATTTCGATCGCGTTTTTCGCGTTCTGAACCACTGTACGTCGCACCAACATCGCTTACAGTATCATTGGCAGCATATTGCTTCAAACGTGGCATATTTTTGTCTGAAAGTACTGCATATGGGAAGTTATATACATAATGCATTTTCTCCATCTAAGATGTTTGTCGACGACAAACTGCATCAAATCACCTCTTTCGATTGGGGGTGACAATCCTGTGTGCATGATTACAAAACTTTCTAGCTATATTGCTCCAGTATAACTGCATAAAAATCCTAGGGTGAAGCATAGTTTAACTAAGAAGAACTAAATTTTCTGTATAAATAGGTGCCGACTCCCATCATAAGTGAAAAATTAGAGAACTCATGATCTTACAGCTGTTATACATACATATTACACATATCTTTCTCCATTTATTGAGATCATGTTTCCATTTGGCAATGGTTTCAAATAACAGTTGACGGACCAACACACAAGTAACTTTAGGAGAATACTCCAATCAGAACTACGCGACGCAGCATTAATATGCGTTGGAAAACAGTTTTTAAAATCGAATTGTAATAGCAGATATTGCTTTTATATTTAAGATGATTAATTGCCACTAACGAAATCCGTTTGAAATAAAATCGATTTCGATTAACAGCCTTTATCATCAACTTTTCTTAAACATATATTGACCTTTTTGTAGCTTTTTGTTTATCTGGAATGCCTAATGTAAAAGTGTTGCATTAAATCAGTGCATCAGACTCGTCACGAGCAGTTACCACTACAGCCACTCGTCCGAATATACACCCAGCATTTTCATTTATTTATCTCGAACCCAGGACGCGCGTTCGGTAGCACAAACGCGAAAACGTATACCACGGAACCCACAAGCAGATCTTTTGATTAAGAATTTATCATACGTCAAAACCGCTTGGGCAATAAACGAAATTTACAACGCATATGTTCAACATTTCATGCGCGAATGTTAATATTTTACAGAGAAAATAAACACCTCTCGCATCTACACGCATGTATACTCTCGACTAGAAGGAGCAAGAAAAATCTCTCGCCAAACCTTTCCCCGTCTGACAAAGCGACAGACACGTACAAATGAATACGTGCGATCTGAAAACAGAGCTCACACAAGTCACACACAGAGAGACGAGTTCGTCAATCGTTACGTAAAACGGTCGTAAATACGTTGCTTTAGGATCGTAACGAGAACTAAATGAGTAGGAAAATTTATTTACGTAAGGTTCACCAGGTTTGTGATGCTCCTCCTCGTAGTTCAGCAATAGTTCAACTCCTTCGACGTATTCTTCTTTGATGGCGTGTAATAGGGAGTCCTGAAATGATAAAATTGCATTGATAGAAAAGAATAAAAATATCTATGCACTATAATGGCATCATGTTTGATGTTTTACTGGGAGGGAATTCCTATATAACTCGTAAAGAACAAATAAATAAATTGTTGTGAGGTTACGACATTTCTATCACCCAAAATTATCGGCATTTATACAGGATGTTTTGTAACCTCGGCATAGGCTTCAATTTTGTTTCCTTAAATACAATACCCCCATTATTATTGTATATTTTAAAATATCAGGAAATTTTGAACAAACAAGAGATACCTCAGGGCTAAGCTTCTTAATCTTCAAGATATCTTCAATTTTCCAAAAATTATTTGTATTTTTCTAGGTCACAACATTCAATTTCTGTTTGTATATTATCTTATATCCTATTCGAATTTCTAATATAAACACCAATTGCTACAGCGTCTTCTATTCCTAATATTTCAATAACTAACAACCATATTAATATTAATCCTCACACCATGTTTTTACATCCGTACACAAAATTGGAAATACCATATTTAACAAACTCAATCACAAATTTACTAGCGGACCTGACGGTGTTCCAGCTTGTTTGATTAAGGAATTCAGATATCACTTACTAAAACCTATTACACATATAATTAATGCTTCTTTTACTGATGGTATATTTCCAGCTTCAAGGAAACTAGCTCTGTTAGGGCTATATATAAGAAGGGCGATATCGATGATCTATCTAATTACAGGCCAATTTCCATAGCTTCATCTTTTCCAAATTGTTTGAATATGCAATGTTAAACAGAATTAACAGTTTCTTAGAAAAATTTCATCCATTATCTCAATCGCAACATGGATTTAGAATCGGAAAATCTACAACTTCTGCTTTATTAGACATACACAGTACTATAATAAATAATTTAGAAAATAAATTACTACCAACTGGCGTTATCTGTGACTTATCGAAAGCTTTCGATTGCGTCAGTCATCAATTATTAATTAACAAATTGAATTATATGGGATTACGGGGTAAAGTTAGTGATTGGTTAAAATCTTTTCTGTGCAATAGAATGCAATTTGTTGAAATAACAATTAAAAATGTTAATACTAAACAAACCGTCAGATCTTCACTTATGCCCAACTGTATTGGGATACCCCAAGGATCCGTTTTAGGGCCAACTTTATTTTCCCTATTTCTGGATGATGTTATCAATTTTTTGTGCGATTATCATGTTGTCTGTTATGCGGATGATACAACTTTAATCAATGCTGTTAATGAAAAGGATACTGCTTGTGCTGCTGAAATCATGATAGGCAAAATGAACGATTGGTGCTGTGCAAATGGTCTTTCCTTGAATTTAGATAAAACTAAATGTATCTTTTTCCACACCTTACAAAAAAGATTCGATTCGTATCCTCGTATATATTTAAATAATAATATCATATCTTGCACTAGGACTGCAAAGTTATTGGGAGTAACCTTTACTTCTACGCTTACGTGGGATGAACAGTGCAACTCCTTAATATCCAAGTTAAACATTGTCATTTTTAAACTGCGACAACTAAAAGCTGCTGTAAGTTTTGAAACATCGAGAATTGTTTATTATGCAGAGTTTCAGTCATTGCTTCTCTACGGTATTCTGCTATGGTGCTCGAGTGCATTTGTTAAAATTAGATGTATGTGCAGTATCAATCAACTTACCTCGTGTGGGAGTTACTTCATTTCTTTAAATATATTGACTATTTTTGAATTATACATTTTGGAAGCAAGTTATTCTGTTCATAAAAATAAAGAGAAATTAATAAGTCAAAATAATAGCGGGCATTTCTTACAATATTAGAGATCCCAAAATTCACTTAATTCAACATAGTTTAAGAATGACAGCAGCTGGTTTGGATGTGTTGGGGATAAAAATTTACAACAAACTCCCTAATACTTTTAAGGCTTTTAGCTGTTGTAAATTCAAGAAAGTTCTTAAGTCATGGCTACTGACAAAATGTTTTTATTCATTGGAAGAATACTTTAATACTGATATTTAATAATTTGTATGTATAAGATTGTATTTCAACAATCTCTATGTAATTTATTTTTCTCCTTTTCATTCTTTTTCTTCTGTCTTTTACTTTTTTTTTCGCTTTTGTTGACATGTTTCCTTTTTCACCTTTTTTTTTTGATTCTACATAAATGAACCCTTGCCAGGATTTCTTGTCAAAGGAGGACAAAAGGACAGTTTCAAAAGGAGGCAATCCTCGCGAACTGAGGACGGGTGGCGACCCTAGTGTTAACATCGATTTCTTTTCGCTGATATATAAACAAACTTGTGTGTTTGATGACGAAATATGCATTTTTTTCGCGGTATTATATCCCAAAAATAAAGGTATATCGCACAATAAATGAGTTTGCTTCTCCGTCATTCATCAAAGCATAAATTTAACTTTCACTATTAGTACGGAAAGAGTACTTTTTCTTAACTTAATAAACAACAAATCTTATTACTACTACCACTACGTAATAATAAAAATCAGTATAACCATAACCGAGTATACATCTAAAATAGAATTGATATAGAACTGAAAGAACCGATATGAAAACTGATATAGAACCGAAAAGAACCGATATAGAACCGTAACCGAAACCGATATTAGATCAGAACCGTTATAATAATAACTGTTTTGGCAATATTTCTGTTCTCATAACTCTTTCATTCAGAACCGATATATAATAGTTTGAAACAGTTATTTTTGGAACCTGTTTAATCCCTGGTTTACACTGCCACAAATCGAACTTTCCGATTGAGTGGGGATACATATCTGTGTATATGCTGGGTGTCCGATCTCGACGCGGGGACTTCCGTGTAGCGACGAGACCGGTAATAAACAACCTAAAGGTTTCTTGGTCTTTGGTTGATTCCTGGCCCTACAACCCACAACATTAAAAGGTAGGTGTAATTATTATATGTACCTCTGAATAAATTAAATATTACAAAAAGAGTCCCTATAAAATTATATAACTTGCTACCTAATGATATATCAACAATCACTAATATAAAGCACTTCAAATTACGAGTACGTTCTATGCTGGTTCAGGACAGCATCTACTCCGTGGAGGAATTTTTAACATTGCTCAAACGATGAGCTACTTCATTCGAACTTGTGTATGTAATGTATTGTTAATAGACTTGTGACTTATCCTATACACTTTGGTGTCTAATTGGACTAATTATTATTATTATTATACAGTAAGGTCGTAAATGCCCCCCCCTGATAACTTTTGAATGGTATGAGATAGAGCAATGAAACAAAAACGAAGTGAAATTAGAGATAATTTGTGATTTTTTGCATATGGAGATACGCACATGGCTTCTGATGTAAAATAGAGGGCGTAGCTATCTTTAAAATTTTAAATAGGAAGTAATTTCATTTAGAAGCTCCTTTGGAAGTTTTCTATTACTTTATGGCAATGCAAACAGTTTTACGATTTTCGAATTTTTTCCCAAGTTATCAAGAATTAATAATTGGGAGTACTTACGTTACTTTTTCATAGCCCTTCGTATTCGCTTTTTGGATATAGTGTACAGAAACCTGTAATTACAGTAATCTGTAACATAGACACCCACACACATGACACATACACTGACAGATAAGACACTTTTGCTAAATTTTGCAAAAACGTCATATTGTAAAATATGTCATATTTTACAGCAATCGCTTCCTAAGTCACATAAAACCACAATATTTATACGAGGGCTATAGAAAAAGTAACGTAAGTACTCCAATTATTAATCTTGGATAAGTTGGTAAAAATTTTCGAAAATCCTAAAACTGTTTGCATTGCCATAAAAGTAATAGAAATATCTTCCAAATGAGCTTCTAAATGAAATTACTTCCTATTTAAAATTTTAAAGATAGCTACGTCCTCTATTTTACATCAGAAGCCATGTGCGTATCTCCATAGGCAAAAAATCACAAATTATCTCTAATTTCACTTGGTTTTTGTTTCATTGCTCTATCCCATACCATTCAAAAGTATCAGGGGGGGGGGGGGGGACCATTTACGACCTCACTGTATATACCTCTGAGCTATCCCGTCACGCGCCTAAACGTGACAATACTTCATCTTTGTTTTTAATCCTTAGGTGCCACGTCAGTGTAATATCACTCTCCATACTTTTTTTTGTTTGTTGTGAGAGCCGTCTGACCTGAATTCTACGGAACACTGCAACCTCTTGGGTTTTTGCATTTGGTGTCCTATTTCTTTTACCCATTAAATTATATCAGCCATTCCGGTATCTCAGTACCTTGCATTGGTCTGAACAGGTCTCTGGCTAGTTGATCGAAGTAATCCTCTTAGATCATTTCCAGCTTGCCAAAAATTACCTGTGTTTTTGCATCCAGAGCTTCGCATTCACGCAGGATGTAGTAAGCGTTCTCTGTCATCCCATTACACAGTCTGCAATTGGTATATTCAGTGTTGATCCCAGTATTCTGTTCCTATTTCCTATTCCTTTCAGCCCGCAATGGCTTGTAAGGTGACCTACAATGGTGTGGAGTTAATTCCTACTAAGCTACAGTAGTTCTTCAGTCTTCTTCCTTGATGATCCCCTAATAAAGGTCTTTCCATGAACTTGGCTGGTTGTTTTATCCCAGTGTTCTTTGTATTTTTCCTTTATCCAACTGCTTACCTGCTCTCGTGCTGTGTTTTTGGTCACTCCTAGAACAGGTACTGGGCCTATATATGAAACCGATGATCCCTTTCCTGCCAATTCATCGGCTTTTTCATTTCCTTCGATGGCCGAATATCCACCGACGCCCACAGTAAAATGACTTTATTGCAGCCTCTCAGGCTATTCAGGTCTAGAATACATTTCCAAACCGATCTTGATTGTATTTTGGGATTCACTAATGCCCTCAGTATCACCTGGATGTCTGTTGCAAAATAGATCAGCTTGTTTTTTATAAGCCCTCTGATTGATTTGAGTTGCACAATGTAGTATTGCATACGCCTCTGCCTGAAAGACCGTGGCATATGTATTTGGCATTTGGCGTGACAGTCTGTCTGTAAATTAGATCAATTTCACGAACCTGCATCTGTAATTGGATTGATTCCACCTTATCCGATCCGTGATTTCCATCCAGAATTTTTTGTTAGGCACATATATCGAAATCATGTGATCTGATCTCAATCCCAACAAGTTATATCTTGCACATGATGACAGTATTATTATATCTCAATCCTGCATATCTGCCGCTTGGTAGTTCTTGCCATCTGAAATGGCCTATTCTTGCCTCTCCCATTATCACTAGATGGATGGAGGATAGGAGCCTCCATACTTACATACTTCAACTTTAATACACTGAGTGTTCGTCACTAATGCCAAAACTCACACAACTTCAATTAGGAGTATAGACAAAAACTTTATTTCAAATAGTATGTAATTTTTAGAACGTAATTTTTATTTCATCTCTGTATTATCATAGGGTGTTTTTATCCAAAAAAGCTATTTTGAGATCACTTATGGGGACTAATTACACAGAGACGTGCAGATCAATATTTTGTAATTTGGGTACTTTACCACTTGCCTGAATCTACATATTGCAAGTCTCAGGATATGTCTACAAGAACAAGGGCTCTTTTGTTAAAAATGCAGAGTATTATGAACATTTACACACCGCTAACCCAATGAGAACAAGTCGGTTACATTTACGTGAATTTAACGTTGTATTGGTTGAAACAACGTTAAATTCACGTAAATGTAACCACTTGTTCTCATTGGGAATACTTCCGCGGTTACGGGGTTTGAGAAATATAGACATTAAAGTTTTTAATCAATTGCCAAAGGAGATTAAATTAAGTTTTACTTTTGACGTTTTCGGAGTAGCCTGAAAAATATCTCTTTTCCCACGGTTTTTATACAATCGAAGAGTTTTTTAATCACAAATTAGATGAAGTTTAACTGTAGCTGCAGTTCATAATGAAATTATTATTAGGTATTATTAAAATTGCGGATAGTTTGTAAAAATACTTTATATAAAATAACTTTATTGGTAGCGTACCTTTAATGAATTTATTAATAATAATTCACAACAAAATAGTGTTAGGGTACCTACATATTCAAAATGGTAATATAAAATACCACTGGTTACTATTTCTTGTCCAAATAGAAGATACGTGTTTACTAGATATTTCCCTCAAAGTAACTCACAATCCCACGTCAACTAGCATTGCCACATATTATATATGATTTTACAAATTTACAAATTACAAGCAATATATGAAACTTCTACGATCGAACTTAAGCCTGAAAATATTAAAAATATATATCAAACTATTGTAAACGCCTAATTTTTGAAAATTTTAGTTGAGGCCAAAAACTTCTAAATAGCCAGTTCCATGGAATACCCTACCCAGATTGTACAACATATTCCATGATTATTATCACAATCTGTCGTTTGGAACACATATATTTAAATATTTGTTAGATATTCATTGTGTTGAAATATATTCGCGATATATTCGTTTTAGAATATTATAAAAGTATACTTTGTATGTATTCCTATAGTATATTTATTCGTGGATATTATATTAGTATTCACTGTATATTTATTATTAAAACCCTAGCAAATATATCATCTGGGGTAATGGTAAGAATATTGATAATATGAGAAAGTTAATAGTCATTAATTTTGTTTAAAATCAGGGTAAATAATATTGATTTGATTTGATTTGTAGTATCTAAAGATGCAAATATAGGTTTTTATTTAAAATATAAAAGTCAGCCATGACTGTTGGTACAACGGAAGTGCGGAACTGACAGTGTAATTTTTTGTTTCCATTTAGATTACAGCTATGCAAAGTTTGAATATATACTGTTGCAAATGTTTGAACCTCTAATGGACGAGTTCCATAAATTAACTAATATAGCCGCTAAGTTCTATAAATTTGATTTACTCACCTTCACATCTATGCCTTCTTCGATTAATAATCTAATCAAATCGATATTTTCATTTTCTATGCCCGAGATCAAGGCTGACCTATTTAATGGATCTACGCAATTGATATCCAGCTCTTCAGGATTGTCTTTGTATTCCCGTAATAAACTAGAAATAGAAACAGAAAGATATATGTTCGTAAGATCTGCAGCTACAAAGGAAGAAATGTTGAACATGTAATTTTATTAAATTTTATTAAATGTCCAAAACAAATACAAAGGGGAAAAAAGTTTTTACAAATTATAATAAATGGGCCATCGTTATAATGCCGTACACAGCGGGATAAATGACCAAAACAAGGCCAAAACTCTAACCTTTATTAAATGTTACAAATGTTCCAGAAATGGAAAAATATGTGCTGAAAAAATAGCTAGGAAAGTAAAAGAATGACAGGCTACACCTTGCAATTTATATGTCACCTACAAATACTCAAGAATGAAATCAGAATGCGTATTTAATTATCTTGTTTATTTGTACGTACTTAGAAGAATGGAATATTCATTATCAAACTTTACAAAATAAATGTAAAAAAAAATATCAATAGGATACGTAAAATGCAATATATACACAATCTATACAAACACATTAAAAAATAAATAAAAATTAGAAACAAATCTGTATTAAAAGCAACTAGTTTCATGTTAAGATATTGTATAATATGTAAATATTCTTTTTCAAAAACTTAGTTTAAAATTGTATATATCTAATATATACAATAAATAAACTCTAGGGCTATTTGCTGTTATTAACAAAAAATTGCAATTATTTGACGAAAATTGTTTAACTTTGTTGATCATTAGTTGAATTCCCGTTTACTTTAAATAAGAAAATACATTGTCTAGTATAGCTAAAGTTGAATATATGATCGTCAACACAATTTAAATGAACATGAAGCAACGCAAGCAATTGCTCTGATTAACGATGGTCGTAGCCAGCGTTATGTGGGTAATTTGTTAGAAGTTACGTAGTCAACAATAAGGATGGTTAAACGTTTCAATGAACATGAGACTCTCTCTAAAGCAAGAGAACATAGTCGATCGACATATGAAAAAAATGATCGATTTTTTAGAGAGATTTTTGGAAGAACAGTCAGGAGAATGCTTACTGCAGCAGGATTAAAGAGTAAACAACCAGCAATTGCACCGCTGCTGTTTTGCTAGAGCTCATACAAACTGGACCATTGACGACTGGAAACAAGTTTCGTTTTCGGATGAAACATTCAGTGTGGAGTCACCAAATGAATGTGAGCGTCTCCAAACATGCTCACATTCATTCACAGGTTTGCTGACTACAATATCTTTCCAAGGGTTCCATTTGGTGGTAGGTCAGTAATGCTTTGGGGAGCAATTTATTTTGACACTCACGCGTACCTCTTTCTCAGAAGATCAATTAATGCACATTTTTATATCGAGAACGGGATGCACTTAAACGAGTAGTTAGAAGCCACATACACACGCCTTGGGGAACTTGAGAGAAGCTGTGGTTGCTGAATGGGTGAATATTCCTCAAGCCATCATCTACCACTTAATTAGTAGTATGCCAACACAAATGGAAGCAGCTATAAGATCATGGGGAAACAATACCCGATAGTAACTTATAAAATTACAGTTTAATTTATTTAATTTTAATTTTTTTTATAATTTTTAATTGTAAACTGTGCCTTCAAGTTTAAATATAACTGTAACACTTCCTGGTGTTGTAGGGGGATTCACATAAACTCGATCTTTAATATAGCCCCACATAAAGACTTCTAAAGGTGTTAAGTCACATGATCGAGGGGGCCACCCAATGAATCCATCCTTACCGATCCATTTTTGTAGGTAATGATTATTTAGAAATTCCCAAACTTCTCGATGGTAATGAGCAGGAGCTCCGTCTTGTTGGATCCACACTTGTTCCCTTTCAATATTATCAACTTCTCCAAGAAGCTCTGGTAATTCATTCCGCAAAAAGTTTAAATATATAAGTCCGTTAAGTGGTTCGCGGAAGAATGTGGACACAATTAACTCGTAGAATTTTTATTCCACATCATACCATTAAGCGACCAATGGTTTTGGTTTTAAACTTCCCGGGCCCTAAATGGATTAACTGTCGAATAATAGTGCATGTTATGGAGGTTAATTGGTCCATTACTGCGAAAGGTAGCTTCATTGGAAAACATTATTTTGGACAAAAAAATCGGATAAGCCTCTATAGTTTCATTTATGATATTACAAAAGTTCACTCGTTGTTCAAAATCATGGTCACGAAGTTCTTCAGGTAGTTCCATATGGAAGGCATGATATTTGTATTTTCTCGTGATGCGTTTGACGGTAGATTGGGATGTATCACATAAGTTGGCTAATTCACGGCTACTAACCCTGAGGATTATCTTCAACATGAAGAAAAATCTCCATTTCTTTTTCTTCATTAGTAGCATTCGGGTTTAGCACGCTCCGTCTCTCATATTCAATGCTGCCATTAACATCAAACCGTTTCATTAAACATTGAAAAGATTGTCTAGATGGTTTGCGTATATTTAGGTACTCCGTAAAGCCTAACTGCCAAAAGATATTTTTTTTCGTCTCGCCCAGTATATAAATCATATCAATTAATTCATTTTTAGGAAAATCCATAGTTATCTTATTTTTATATGACGTGCAACGTCAATTTGCTTAATTGACATATTAAAATATTACAATGCCTAGGTTTTGTTTTGCCATGGTCAACTTATTTTGTTGCGTTTTTTTCCGTTAGCGCAATAAAAACAAGGGTAAAATTACTGAAAATCAAAATAAATCAGAAACTATTAAAAATAGGTATATAATATACATAATGAAAGTTAAAATGTTTTGTAATATCTATCGGAAAAAATAATAATATACAGGATGTACCATTTAAAAAAATGATATTTGTCAATTTGAAGTAGTGTAGTTGTATAAATTTATTCTGCACGCCCTGTAGCATTTCACTCAAATTTCTTTACATATATCCTTTTCACCGTTCCTATAGAACGTTTGTACCAAATATCAGTATTCCATCTTCACAAAGAATGGCGAAATGGTCAATTTTCCATGAGAGTAAAACCACATATTTTTCTAAAAAAAATAAAATATTAGAAACACTACTAGGTTTAGGTATATAACATCATTAACAAAAAAGTTATAGAATTTCACGCAGAATCCAAAAATAAATTTAAAAAAGGGTGTTCCACTGCAAAAATATAATGTTACATTCGCCACATTTTTTTTTGAACAACGCTGTATACTTAAAATTCATTTTAAATCGTGAACCTTAATTTTATCTAAAACTTTTGCATCTAACGGTTTTCCGTAATTCCCGACACAAACGAGATAATGAAATTTACTCTATCGTTGACTCACCCTGTACAGTGGTACGTACACTGCATAATACAGAATAAACGCGTAGGCAATTTATATCCGATTATAGGTACATTTCCATCGCCAACTATAGAATTGCTAAACCGCAGTCCTTATTAGGGCTACTCTGAGAAACTGCCGAAACATCGGATCTAAATAATCTAGCAGACGATGGAAGCAGCTCAAACCCCAACTCATAATTAAGTTTGTATCTGACTTGGTTGTTATCTCTGAGTACATTCAAATAGAATTTGAAAATTGGAAATGAATTAAGTATATAATTTGTCAATTTAATGAATTTTATTTGTTTAGGTTTAAAGTGTTATTGTCTCATAATTTCAGTACTTTCTAAGTTATTGAACTTTATGAGCAGGGACAGATTGAGATTACTCACGAGGAATCTTACTGGGCACTGCGACTAAATAAACACAGCACCGCATGGGCTAGTGGACTCTCCCCTGGTGCAGGGGTGTGGGGGCGGAGGAAACTCCTGCTCACCTTCTTCTCAACTGCTCGCAGTGAATGGGGAGAGCAGAGGCACTTTGGGGTCGATCGGTTGGACGAACCAGAGTTGACAAATTAACTCTCAGCCAGATTGCGAACCTTCTTTGATAGGGTGCAACCTGAGCGAGAGGCTAAATATGGACATGGGGCACAAATAGGTCTCTTGGGCCGAGCTGCCTTCTTCGGGTTTTACACCCGCCATGGGAAAAAAAAAAAAAGTTAAATAAGTAAATAAGTTATTGAAAGCTTTTCTTTACGAAATGTAAAATTTTGAAATTATTTTCTTTGCCAAAAAAGTGATTGAATTTTAACAAATGAGAAGAAAATTGTAAAAAACCTATACTTGATGGTTGTAAACAACGAATAAGTTCTTTCAAACCAATATTAAAAGTCCTCCAAATTCTTCCAACACATTTTGCATCACAATCGCCCATCTTCCCAACACTCAATAAATAGATAATAAAAAAAGCTTCTTCATTGTGTTAAAGTTTGCAATCTCTAATAATAAACTCAGATGTAAACAAACGTTAGAATACCGAAATGAAGTGTTTGGGTCGAATATAACCCCTAGATCTTTGATCTGCGTAAGCCTTGAAATAGGGAATTGCTCAATAAAGCACCTAAAAATCACCGGTTTCTTGGTCGTCGTATAAGTTACTACTGCACACTTATGAGTGCTGATCTTGATCTTGTTTTTCTGACACCAGTTATTAATAACACACAGATCTCGCTGTAGATCTTCACAGTCGGAGATTGAAGAAACTTTCCCAAAGATTTTCAAGTCATCTGCATAAGCAAAAACACGGGTTTCAAGTACTAACAGCAGGTCGTTAATATAAATATTAAACAGTAGTGGGCCAAGGTTTGACCCTTGAGGGACGCCCGAAGTTGCAGTATAGATATCGAACTGGTAACCGTTGTAGCAGACGTAGCATGAACTGTTATCAAGGTAAGATGCTATTAAATCAGTTGTATTTGACATAAATCCCATTAAGCTGACCTTGGATATTAGAATTGAGTGATCTAGGGTTTTGCATGCTTTGGTCAAGTCGGTATAAATAACGTCTACTTGACCTCGAGCATCTGAACTGGTGCTAATGAATTGTGTAATTTCTGCCAAATTTGTCACAGTCGATCTACCAGTCATAAAGCCATGTTGTTGCGTTCATATTAAATGCTTATTGTAGAGCAAGTGTTCGAATATCTTAGAGCAACTACATAAAATTGCAATCGGCCGATAGTTGGAGATATCACATTTAGCACCGTTTTTAAATATAGGTATTATGTTACTGATCCTCCAGCAATCAGGAAACTTCGAGGTGCGAATTGCTAAATTAAATATAGTGTGTAGCAGATGGCAAAGTATTGTGGCACAGTCAGTAAATAACATCTGTTCATATTATCAATTCTATCTTTATTGTTTAAAATATATTTTTTAGCAGAAATAAAGTTTTGAAACTAATGTTAATTTGATTATCAAAAATATTCCTCTAAAGGATCTTCTAGGTTTATATTAACTTTAAATTTATCTAACGATTTTCTTATAGGAATAGTAGTTGTTAAATTATTATCTTCAATGGAGGTCTTTAATTTTATTTTGTATTTTATTTAACGTTTTATCAATTAATGGGGAATTAAAATAGTCTAATGAAGTAATTTCTTTTATGATTTGAATTCTAACATGAAACTTTGATTTGATAGTGGTATATTAATACATAATGGATAAAAGAAATACCAAAAGACAAGATTAAACAGATGAAGCCGAAATACTGTAGCGTCGCCTGCAAGTCACCCAACATATGCTTCCAAGAACAAGATATATACAGTAACTTATTTGTCTTCACTATTTACCGTGTATGAAATTAAATTATGATGGTTTCGCATATCTTACTGCAATTTTAAAATTACCGCGGGCTATTATTCATTTGCGCAAATATTATTAATGCAACAGCAAGACGTTTTCATGCCTGCTCAGCGTTATATGAATGCCAAGCCCCGCCCCTCTAAGAAGCATCGACGCAAGCAAAACAAAGCCATAGAGATATCCAATTGCGAGGAACAAATTTAATAATAACTTATCAGAAAGTTGAAATAGCATATTTTGTATATACTCAAGCCTGTATGGTGCAGCAAATATTAAAAATCGTGGGCGATTTACCACATGCAAACCAGAAATGAAGGATATGCAATTTGTCTTTAGACAATGACAATGCTTGTTTCTATTTTCAACCATACAGCATATGAAACAGTAAATATTAAAAATATTTAACACTAATTGCAAGATTTTAAGAGTGTCATTCACCACTTTGGGCATAATCTTAATCTTCAGCTTCAAAAGATTAAAACCTCTAGCGGAGAATATATTAGTCAAAACAGTACAAAAAAATACAAGGAGTATATCACAGTGGTTAGATCTATTACGTAGACATTTCTGCTATAGTGTACAAGGATTCAGCAGCAAACTCCTATAACTGAACTCAGCAAGGTGGAGAGGCGTGCATGTGTGTCTGCTAAACCCCATCTTTTTTCCTTTGGTGATAATGGAAAAGAAAAGAATGAGACACCTCAGAACTCCAAGAAGCAGATGTGTAAAACAGGCACCCATAATATCCATCATACAAAAAGCATTTTTTTAAGGGTAAGACGGAACCGCATGATTCGTAGGTACACATCTATTTAGTAAAAATTTCGAGGTGGAAATTGCAGAACGGATAAGCTGGAATCAACCGATAACAACGTTGCAATAAATACCGGTTTTTTCTAAAATGTATGAAAGTATAATGAACAAGCATTTAGTCAATTATTTAACACGCTTTAATTTGCTATTCACCAATCAACATGGGTTTTCTCGTAATAAAAAACACGATACAGCTGTTTTTCAATTTTCTAAAAACTATTATGAGATTCTAGACGAAGTTAAACCCGCTTGGGTATTTTCATTGATATGTCTAAAGCATTTGATCTAGTAAATCATAACATACTCCTATATAAATTAGAACAGTATGGGGTGGAGGGTATTGCTACACAATGGTACCAATAATATCTCTCAAACCGCAAGCAGTCTGTTAAAATTCATAGCCATCAGTCACGCTGCATTGATATAAACCTTGGTGTACCACAGGATTCTGTCCTGGGTCCCACACTTTTTTTAGTATATATAAACGACTTGCCAAAAACTTTAAAAAATATAGAAAATGTTGTATTGTATGCTGATGATGTTAGTTTAATATTAAACCAGAAAATATTGATACAATTAATGACATGGCTTCAACTACTTTAAAACACAATTACTAGATGGATGAATTCCAATAAGTTAATAATTAATGAAAAAAACTAAATTTGTATATTTCATAATAGAACTAAGTCTATCGATACGATTCAAATAAATGATCATGTTTTTAATTTAGACCCTTCTTCCAAATTTTAGGAGTAATCATAAATGAAAACTTAAGTGATTGATCATATTGAAATCTTTGTAGCACTTTTATCAAAAATTTGTTATGCTTTGAAACAACTCAAAAAAAAGTGAACATTAGTTCTTTATTGACTTTTTACCATTCTAATTTTATTTTCTTGTATGCGATATGGGTAATTCACTGGGGATTATCACCACACTCTGAAAGAGTTTTTTTAAATTCAGAAGAGAGCTTTACGAGTTATTTACAATCTTGGCTATAGAGATTCTTGTAAGGAATATTTAAAGCTAATGCTCTTTTAACTTTTTATGATATCTACTATATACTAGATTATTATGTTTCGTATTCAAGAATAAGCAATATTTTAACTGCAGTAATATTAATCATAGATACAATACACGAACAGACAACTAATTACCTTCAGCGCCTCATAGAAGGGAAATCTTCCAAAAGGTACCTACTTTGTAGGATGTAAATTATATAATAACCTGCCTACTGATGTAAAAAATATCGCTAACTTTTTTCAATTTAAAAAAGCAGTTAAAGATTATTTACTTAATTTGAATTGTTACTGTGTTCAAGATTTTTATAGCACGTAAGCTATTTGTTTCTGATGTGACGTATTTCTTGCTTATACGAGTTGTCTCTTTTTTTCTGTAACTTGTATACTGCCTTTAGAAATAAAATGTTTATTATTATTATTATTATTATTATTATTATTATTAAATCAGGCGCTATAGAACCGGCAATGTTGTGTGCGGGGGGCGATATGAGCGAACGCGTGTAAAATTAAAAACAGAAAAAAATTAATCGCCCCGAGAAGATCGTTGATGAAAGCGTATTCATCTATTTCGGTAGACGCGGCGTGCGTTATTTCGAGTATATTACCAGAGATTTACGTTAGAGGGAACTTAAATTTCATAGGAACGCGAATGAAATAGGGTTTAAGAGTTTAATTACGGCAACCAGAATTAAATTAAAATCGAGCGATTTAGAAAGGCGAGTAAATTTAGAGGCCTAATTCATACGTTATATTAGGCGCGAGTGGGAATTTATACGCGACATGCGAATTACAACTGATAACTTATCTGTATTAGAGGCGTTAAGGAATTTAAAAAATCCGACTGATTTTTTATTAGATACTTGGGTTATTTACGCAAGGGAAATATAAAGATGTTAAAATGTACCCTTCATTCAATACAAGTAGTAATCACATCCTCTTTAAAATAAAATCAAGTTTTAGATTGAAAGACTGGTTTATACAATGATGGGATGATACAAAACCGCCGCAAGTAGCAGTCTTCTATTTGGTATTTTTCCTATTTACCCCACACCCGATAGCAAATATGTCGAGTTTGAGTGTGGTCTCTACGTCTAGTTTCCAAGATCAGACGGAGATACGAACTTCAATTTTCAGTATTCGATATACATAAATATATCAAAGTTGAAACAGTCAATATTCTAATTAGAATCATTCTGTTAGTAGAAGAGTTTTCGCGATGGAAAGAAATAATTAATTTACGAAATTGCTTGTTTTTATTATATTTATAGGGTGATTTTGAATATATGCCACAAACTTGAAGAGCTGATTCCTGAGGTTATTTTGATCATAAAAGTTCATACGCGTATATGTCCAAAACGGTTTGGTTTTAAAGTTATTGAATGTTTAATAATAAATTATGAACTATGACTAACACGATATAATGTCACAGTTGGTTCTGCAAAAACTATTGTGTTGAGAGGGAATTGTTTATTTGTCATTTCAATATTTATCAATAGTTGTCAGAGTATTTATTCAGTTTATTGACAATTTCTGTTTTCTACAATGAATTACACGAATGCTGAGATGTGTGATATGCCTTTACTGTCTTACCAATGGAAATTCGCGTGCTTCTAGACGTCTTTATGAAGGGCGATACCCGAACCGTATCATCCCGCATCATTCAATATTTATATTATTTGAGAACTCCATAAGTTGAAGAAATGGTACTAAATGAAATTAAGGAACATCGTACTACAAGCACCAGAAAAATTGCGTTTGCTTTAAACATTAGTCAGGCCACAGTTTGGAGAACATTGAAAGATCTACTGTTGTATCCATATCACATTCAACGGGTGCAGGCACTTTTGCCGGCAGATTTTCCACAGAGTGGCTTTTTGTCAATGGATGCAACACAAAATCGCACAAAATGCTGACTATTTTGCTCAAATATTCTTCATCGACGAGGCTACTTTCTCTAGAAACGCGATTATTAATTTTCATAACTAGTGAATGCCCGTCATCAACATCAATTCTCTGTCAATGTGTGGGCCGGAATTGTTGGACTTCACTTGATAGGTCCACATTTTTTACCGATGCGGTTAAATGGCGAGGTATACCGCAATTTTCTTGAAGAGGAGCTACCACTACTGCTGGAAGAAGTTCCGTTGCAATTAAGATTACAAATGTGTTTTATGCAACGATGCTCTAGCGCATTTTAGTTTAGTTGCTCGCGAGTTTTTGAACAGTACGTATCCAGATCGGTGGATAGGACGGGGAGGTCCACAACCGTGGCCTCCTCGGTCTCCAGACTTAAATTCTTGGGACTTTTTTCTCTGAGGTCACCTAAATCATTAGTTTATACGACTCCCATGTGAAATGTCGATGAACTGAGAAATCGTATTATCGCAGCTTTTCAAACAATTCGAAATACCCCTAGTATTTTAGAACGGACTCGCCAGTTAATACGACGGAGGATAGAAGCTTGTATTGCAACTGGGGGCGGTCATTTTCAACAGTTAGTATAAGTTAATTTTGTTTTACTAATTTATAATAAAAAACATTGTACAACTTTAGAACTAAGCGATTTTGGACATATGTTCTTATGAACTTTTATGATCAAAAGAACCCCAGGAATCAGCGTTTAAAGTTTGTCGCATATATTGAGAATCACCCTGTATACTATTTTTTGTTTCAAGCGTTAATCAGGATATTTCTTTGAAATTTTGTAATCATAAGCTCAAATGACACAAATTATACATACATATTTAATTCTTTTTATTAATGATAAATGTGTAACCTTTTTGATTTTGATAGAATTAATGAATCTACTGCATTGTGGGCCGTCTCTGACAGCTCTGTTACAGTGCATTACCATTCTTCAAAAAGCTGCGATTGCGAGATTTTACTGCCAGTGTTACCAACCGTTTAGCATCCTTTGCCGTTACCGTAAACCAATAATTCCGCTACATTGAAAAAAAACCCTACGAGGAATAATAGGATAATGAAGAATATAAAAAATTACAAAAGGCCCGTTCCCACGGCCTGCGGCTAGACGAGTCTGAACTAGAGAAGTTTCGTCCGTTTTTTAAAATTTCCCGTTGAATGATGCGGGATGATACGGTTCGGGTATCGTTTTTCATAAAGACATTTAGCAGCACGCGAATTTCATTGGCAAGACCGTAACGAAATGCATATCACACATCTCAGCATTCGTGTAATTCATTTTAGAAAACATAAACTGGCAATAAACTGAATGAATACTCTGACAACTATTGACAAATATTGAAATGATAAATAAACAATTCCCTCTTAACACAATAGTTTTTGAAGAACCAACTGTGATATTATATCGTGTTAGTCATAGTTCATAATTTATTATTAAACATTCAATAACTTTAAAACCAAACCGGTTTGGACATATACTCATATGAACTTTTATGATCAAAATAACCTCAGGAATCAGCTCTTAAAGTTTGTCGCATATATTGAGAAACACCCTGTATAATACACGGCAGCAAAAGCTTAGTAATTGCCTGGCACATATTCTACAGCCTCGGCGGTGAACTGTATACTCGGCAATAATATGAGTTTTCTCAGTCTGGTCTATAATATACTATTTCAAATGTCTTGAAAACGATAAGAAAAATTTAAAATTTCATTTCACCAATGTTTTTATCTTGAAAAAATAGCTCTAGAGTCTAGACTACCTATTTCATTTTTTCGTATCTCCGCTGCAAAGTTATTATTAAGTTAAAGTTTAAATGTGTACATCCAATTTAATTGGTTTTTGTAGAAATAAAAGAAATAAACAGTGATAGCAGAGATCCATTTTCAGCCTAACTTTATCTAAAAAAATATAGAAGATATCTAAGTGATACATGTCTAGTGGAACTTCCGGTATATTTTAATTGTCGGACAATTACTTCTTATACATATAATAAATAACAAGAGAGTTAGGGATTCACAAGAACAACAGAACAATTCTACCCTTAAACCGGGAAGCGCAGCATCCAGAAAACATTTATTTGACGTCGCTTTGCGGTGATAGACGTCACTTTCGAACTTTCCGTTCCGGACGTGGCGAGCAACAAGACGTCAGAGGTTCACGCCGCGCCAAAGACTCGGGAACACGTTTCCTAGGGGGCGATCAAATTGAGGCGCGGATTAGTGGGCCGCCAAAGAAAACGTGCGCGGGCGGTAGCGCGTGATTCTGAAGCCGATAAATGCGGCAAGGAATCCTATTACACGGTCCCCAATAACTTCTGCATTATTCAGTCTTCGCTACAGTGTAACTATACCCCAAATGGATTTAGCTAGCGATGGCGGTGTGGTCCGATTGATTATGTTATTATCTACCTGTTGATTGTTTTAGTGAGAAACTGGTGTCATTCTAAAACAACAAGGCGCTTACTGAAGATAAATGATGCTGATTTAATTGCATAACGTCGTCCTACAATTATTGTTATCTTTTATAGATACGTATTGCAGTTTCAGATCGACAATTTAGCAAATATCTTTACGTTAATAATGAGATTTCCATCTTAAATTCTCATTCAATTATTCTTCCACTTATTAAGTATATATACAACTTTCTTCGTATAATACATTAGGTTGACCAGTAGCACTGATGATCCTTGGTAAGGTGAAACATATTGTTGTGTACTGTTTGAATTAATTGATAATGAAAAATGCAAAACTGATTTTACAATGGAAAAGAAAATTTAACCTCAGAGTTACCCTCACGAATTAAAACTTGAATCTAACCACAAAAGTAATTTGTGAATGAAAGAAATCAGACTTTCTTAATTACCCGAAAAAAAGAATAAAAAAGGTTCAATATAAAATAAAAGAACAGAATTTTTAACCCAAAGATGCTAATTAACAATCAAATTTATTTTAAAAAGGGTTTAAATTACAACTTGTGCAGAGAAAAAAAATCGTGAACTGAAGGTTCTGGCCTAAAAACAAAAACTGCACTTGATTCTAAGTTAAACTAGGACAATGCTATTTCCTATGCAAAGCAAAAGTAAAACTATTTGTTCAAGAAGATTATCCAATGTCTTACAATATCAATCCACGTGGTTTCAAATTAACATAAACTAAGTGTGGATAATTACTAGAAATTTACACAAAAGAAAAAGCTAAGTGCAAGCGCAAAGCTTCTACTCACCCAAACCGAGGTGATTGATAAATAAAAATGAAACAGAAAAATTAAAAACCGAAAATTAACTCTTTAAACTATAATGAGAGAATAAAAACTAAAAAATATCTTCCCGAACAAAAATAATAAATGATCTTATATCTATAATGTGAACACTTTAATATACTAACAATAATTACTAAATGAATTCCTTGATGAACTAAATTTTTACAGAAATAAATTTCAATATCAAATGAATTACAAAAATGCAACCAAAATTTAAAAACATGTCTACTTACGTCAATAGTCGAACAAGGAACTGCTTAACAAAAATTTCTACAATCGCTTTTCTTACAAAAATCCCTCTCTTAAAAACGTACAACGCAGTTGCACAAACAGTACAACGACAACATATCATAGAATCCGCATTAATACAAACTAGCAAACAATAGACAAATAAATGAAATTAATTTAAAAAAACTTTATAAAACTAAAATTTATAAAATAAACATTATTGTGAAAATTCTCGGTACATTGAATAACGGCTGAACGGACAAATCATAACAACAAAACTATGCAACTTAAAATACACTCAGCGGAAAGTGGGTAAACTAACCATAGAAATATGTATGCCAATATCAACCGAGTGTTACACGCGTTTTTAATCCGACCTAATTATTAATTAGTGTTAGTTAATTAACGCAAGTATAGTGGCTTAAAGTCGTCCTGCAATTATTGTTATCCTTTATAGATACAGATTGTCGTTTCAGATCGACAATTTAGCAAATATCTTTATAATGAGATTTCCATCTTAAATTCTCATTCAATTAATCTTCCACTTATAAAACAAATGTTTAGATAGGACGAAATAGCATTTATTTTTAAAAAGCATGAGGTTTACATATTTTATTTAAGTTTTAGAGTTTCGACAAGACTATTCGCACTTATATTTTGTTGGAGAATACTACGGTAAGGTTTCAAGTCTCTAGAATTCAGTTATTTTTAAGAAATATAAAAATATTGACGTTTATTAGAATATTTATTTAGAAATTTAAATAATAAAATTAAGTAACAATTTTTAACACTTTTCTTTTACCTAATGTTATGTAGTTAGTGATTGGTCAGTGATGGAACAAGTACTTCCTAATTTCTGTTTTATTTGTATAGTGTAGGATCACTTCAGCTACTAGTTTCGACAGATTGTAATGGTCTTCACTAAGCTATAGCGTGATTCCATAATAGTCAATGATTTAAAAGCTTAGAAAACAGCGTAATAAATTTGAAAAATGTATATGATTCACTGGCCGGACATTTTGGGAAAAACTTTAATTCTAATTTCCGACCACACGACAGTCAAGCGATTATGATATCGCAATCGCTTGACCATTTAATTTATTTCTTACATACTCACCTAATTATGGACAATCAAACATACATTTTTTTGGTTCTCTTACCAAAGCATGTGCGTACGTTTAGAAACTATTTTTTTTTTCGATAATTTTGTTGTGAGAGTGAGAAACAAAAACTTCACAAAGATCTTATCATCATCTAGTATATCCATACCAAGAGCAGGGAAAAAGGACATTACGCACCCTAAATCCCACAGACCTATCAGCCTCACGACATTCTTTTTGAAAACGGTGGAAAAGGCTGTAGGTAACTATATCAGAACAGATATCTTGGAGCGGGTGCCATTACACCCCTGTCAGCACGCCTATCAAACAGGCAAATCCACTGAGGCTGCATTAGTGGAGCTGACGGACCAAATCCAATATGCCCTGACGAATAAAGAAACCATAGTGTGCGCCTTTCTAGACATAGAGGGTGCTTTTGACAACACTCCACACGAGTCTATCAAAAAAGCATTAATTAATAGGGGGGTAGACGGCGTGACTTCTAGATAGATGTCGCAACTACTGTCTACCAGGTCGGTGTAGGCGGAGGTGGGACATAAGACCATCTCGGTTAGTACGACCAGAGGATGCCCACAGGAGGGAGTTACATCCCCACTTATGTGGACCCTAATAGTAGACGAACTCTTATGCGGACTCACGGATCTAGGCATATCTTGTCAAGGGTATGCTGATGATATTGTCATATACGCAAGAGACAAATTTGAGGATACCCTCTGTGACATAGTTCAAAGAAGATTGAACTTCACGAAAAGATTGTGTCAATCGATGGGACTCAATGTCAACCCCACTAAGACAACCGTAGTAGCACTTACCAGGAAAAGAAAATCCAATCTTAGAACCATAAAACTGGATGGACAAAATATAGACTGGAGAGTGGAGGTTAAATATCTAGGCCTTACCCTAGACAATAAACTTCTATGGAACAAACATGAACTTGAAGTAATCAACAAGGCCAAAAGAGCTCTGATGGTGTGCAGAAACTTTGGAGGAAAAAATTGGGGATGCAACCCAAAAATTCTGCTTTGAATGTATACAGCGATAGTGAGACCGGTCATTATTTATGCATCAGTAGCATGGAGCAAAAGAACTAATCTGGCCACCGTGAGAATTAACCTCTCGAAAGTGCAAAGATTAGCATGTGTATGCATAACGGGGACTATGAGAACCTGCCCAACAGCAGCTATTGAAGTAGTATTGGATCTTACCCCCCTTATGGTCAAGGAAGGAATGATTAGGCATAGGCCTCAATCTCCTGACGGTGATTAAACCTGGGATATGCCCCGGGATGATTTGTTAAAAAAAAATTAGCTTTGTGAAGGAATTCACCATAAAGCTAAGTAACAGGAGCGAGTGGGATCATAACACCATCTTGAACTTGAATAGAAATGCCCATCAAATGGTATACTGATGGCTCCAAAACGGCAGAAGGAACTGGAATAGGAATATATAGGCCTAGAACTACATATTTCGAAAGCTTGGGAAAATGCCCAAGTATATTTCAGGCGGAAATACACGCTATTGAAAGATGTGTTGAGTTCAATATGGATAGGAACTATCGGAAGCAGGAGATTATCATCATGTATGATAGTCAAGCAGCCATCAAAGCGCTGAGCTCATATGAAATCAGTTCCAAGATGGTCTGGGAATGCCTAGGGAAATTAAATGAGTTAGGCAAGAGAAATAAAGTAACCCTCCTGTGGGTTCCGGGTCACACAGGAGTGGAAGGAAACGAAATAGCGGATAACCTCGCAAAAAAAAGGGGCTGGAATGCCTTTTGTAGGGCCTGAACCCTTTTGCGGCTTAAGTAGCAGTACAATACTGAAGAAACTAAAAATAGAAATGGAGCAGAGAAAATCTAGTTTAGTAGAAGACGTTTACAGAATGCATCAACCTGAGTAAGAACAATGTTCGCATATTAACAGGAATACTTTCAGGCCATTGTAGACTGAAAGGATACCTGAGTAACCTTGGATTGGAAAAAGATTCTGAATGTAGATTTTTGTGGGAAACAGGATGAAACACCCTTCCACCTCCTCTCAAACCTGCGTAGCACTGTGCAACTCAAGGGCATTGCATCTAGAAGCATGTGAAATCGAAGAGGGAGACTTAGCTAGACTGGGGCTTCCTGACATCCTACACTTTCTGAAAGGAATAGGATTGGAAGGCCAGCTGTAAGGCAGCAAGAATAGGCGGCACAATGGATCTTTTAGGTCGCAGTGTAACATCACCCTTCTATTTACATACACACATACATCATCTAGTGGCGCTCACGTTTATTTCAACAATTTTAGCGAATTTCGTGTGTTTTTACAAGGTATTTCCGTTGTTTTTCTAAAAAATCAAATCTTGAAAATACCTTAACGCTTTTAAAATATGTTCCGTAACCCTATCGCGTTATAACCCTCATATGTTATTCTTATGAAACTGTGTATTCCTACATTCCATCGTGAAATTATATTTACTACGAACTATCTCGAAGAATTCACAGACCCCTTAAATAGAATCACGTCATTTTCCCTGAACCAGCTGAACGACAGCTTCCTTTGATTTATAACAAAGTGCACTATCTTGCTAATAAAGGTACTGAGGAACGTTTACTTGTTTCTTTCTAACTTTAGTGCGGGCACAACCCCGCGGAGTGATATTGTCAGCAGCATGCGTTACCATAAACGCGATAAAATGCCGGTAAAGTGTTTCTTTCTCCTTGCTTCCAATATAGCAAAAAAAATTCGGAGCCAGGAAAAGGTTGAGCGAAAAATTACGATGCATAAAGCAGCACAGCGATTATTTTTCAAATATACACCCGACTTTTTCTAGGCAATTTCAGCACTTTCACACACGAATACAAAACGAAGTATACCACACAAAAAATCTTAGCGTATGATTAAAACTGTATCTTGCCTCGTTATTGCGTATCGAAATGTATACTTTCATCGATATTTTGAGAGATTTTGACAGAATCATATATACACAGCGCAAGTTATAAATTACAGATTGTTTAATAAACCTTATATTAATATCCTTGTAACCGATGATGTAGCACATTTGTCGCCAATCCAATGACCCAAATGCTGCTTAAAATCTAGTAAAAAGAATATATCGGCCGAAACGTTTCGATTAACAGCTTAAAATATTGCATGGAAATCGCAAACGCGCGCGATGCAGTTTATATAAATTTGCTAACGCTTCGGCACGTAAATTTATTGCGATTTTGAAAACAATGTTCCACCAGCTCAAACGATATTTATTTCAGGAATATAAAATGACTTTCGGAAATAAAGCGGAAAGTTCGCCTCGCGTCTTGTGTCGACAACGTGCTGTTATATAAATATGAATTCAAAAAGAGAATTTTGTATAATATGTGAGTATATGTACACTATTTATGCTAATGACGTCAGAGAATTTTAATATTCTGCACATTATGTTTGTGTCTGCAGTAAGTCACTTATTATATATATGTGAGAATTTGATGTGTTAAACTTAATGTTAATAATAATCTCAGATTATGCGAAGTTATTTCGGACAGGAAATTTCATAATAAATCCTAGTTTGTTGACATCAAATTTTCGCGAGTTTTAGCATTTTGATACACAGAAAAATACACATTTATTTTTAATATTATTTCTCTTAAAAAAATATTCCCAGATTACAATTTTTTTAAATGAAATTTGTATTTTATATTACTGATATAAACAAAAGAGTTTTTGCAATCAATATTTATTATTGATTAATAATCAACTCTCAGGTTAGCCAGTACAATTACATTCATACATTATCCACCATGTTGTTAAATTGTTGCTTAGGTACTTTTCTTTAACATTCAAAATTTCCAAATAATGAACCAAATTGACGCATAAAAGAAAGTACTAACTGTTTCAAACTCTATGCTAAATCATACCAATCTATTAATATTAGCACATCATTTAATTGTTTTCAGAAATGGCAGTAGAAAAATTGCTATATATTTATGTAACAAGTTGCAAAATTTTAGGCCCGGCCGCATGAAATTGACCATTGGTCAACATATCAACTGCCTAAACCACTTCTCGCATAAGGAATTACATACAAGATCTGCCCTCCACGACTAGTAGTGAATGTAATAATTCCGATGTCATTTTTAATAATAGAATCTAAAAGTTCTCGCTCTTGAATTATAATATGTATTCTGAAATACTTATTTCCTATGTGTTTCGCATGTATTTTCATTCTATAACAAACTACAGAATGAACACTTATTTCGTAATCGAATTAAACGACATAGATTGCCATCATGGTTTTCAAAACTGTCAGCGTTAAATGTAAATCGCGGCGTCCTAATAATTATTTTCAGACAAATTTTAGTTTAAATAAAATAATGACTGAAAAGAATCGAGTGAATCAGAAATATAATTTAAAAATAAAACATACTACCGCTAAAATTGAAACATGAATATGGAAACTATTATGCACTGTTAGGAGATTGGCAACTAGAAAAGAGAACAAACTTTTCCAGTTTTTACGTTAGCAGCTACAACCTGTTTCTGTTACTTTTGGTTAGCAGTTTAAAAAGGCTGCTACTTTTTGTAGCAGTTTTGCTTAAATAGCGTATCTACAACCTTGCACCCCGCCCCAAAGTGTCTTTTGTTACCGCTATTCACTCAATATTTATATGTATTATATTATATTATATTATATTGCGGACGACTCTATTTAATTCAGTTACGAGTGGAGATACATGTACTTGAATAGCTTTATATACATATTTAATTTGAATTCTTTTTTCTTTGGTCGTAGCGGCTTAATGTAAGAATTAAGTAAAATAAAACTTTCTTTTTACGTTTCGACAATATATTTGTCTATAATAAAAAAATAGTAATGTCAATAATAAAATTAGGCCGAACATGTTAAGTTAAATTTGAACAAAGGTATTACATATTTTGAAGAACATTATTTTAAAAGATAGAAATGATTACTTGTAAGTAATATGTTAGATTTTAAATTACTATGTTTGTTTTCGTTGTTTACATGATGAGAGTTTTACAAGTAATGTATACATAATAAATATACATATATACACCTAGGTAGTGTATATATTTTCGTAACTAATAATGATCTACTAATATAAATAATTGATTAATAAATGAAAAAGTGTAGTTTCTTGAAAGGAAAAGTATAAATTGGCATTTTCTATCAATTATAAAACGGTGATTGTAACAAGTAACAATGATAACTAGTAATAGGTTCTGAGAGGTTACGTTTCACAATGATCGAGTTTTTATAATGATATGTGTTTCTGCAAAATCGTTGTAAGAACTAGGAAAACTAATCAGCGAAACTTACTTACTTGTGTCGGGTTGTTACACAAAATAACTATTATTACTTGGAATAAAATTGTCTCCACCTGGGCTTGACAAAAACAATATTTCTACTTAGTTGTTAGAAAATTCTGTTTATTTTTGTTTATATTCATCATTTCTATTTTGTCATTTATTTAACACACCACTAAAATATAAGTATTTTTAGAAATACTTTCCTTATTATGTTTGTTAGTTCATTTTGACATTTTTCACGGTAAAAAGCATCTGTGATACGTAGATAGTGCCACAAAATAAACATGCACTGTTTCTTACAATAAAGTGTATCCTGAATTTATAATATCCAATAAATATAGCCTTTATGTATTTATTTTTGTTCCTTGTATTAGTATCATCACCCAAATTAATAAACGGCAGCAGTCGTTTAGTCAAACACGGAGTGCCGCAGGGGTCTATTCTTGGAACCATCTTGTACATGATTTTTACTAACGATCTAATCGCTTTTCTGAAGTCTCAAGTGGTAAATGTGGTTGTGGTATGTTACGCAGACGATACCAATATTTTGGTCTACGACCACAGTATAGAGTCCGTAAAGGTTTCAATTTCTGCAGTCTATGAATGTGTTAAGCAGTGGGTCGGAAATAATGATTTAATACTTAACAATAGCAAAACATCTATCATTCCGTTTTCTTTAAATAAAATTCACCCGACCTCTCTTGCTTTGCAAGAAATTGAGGTGGAACACATTGGTCATTCTCAAAAAATTTGGGCGTAACATTTGACTCTGGACTGCGGTGGCATTGTCATATAGATAATTTATGTACTAAAATAGTGCCAATTATTATAATAATATCAATGTGATTTTACTAATAAGAGAAGCTATTCAAATCTATTTGACAAAAACTTACTAAATTATTCAATTTAATAATCACATGAAAATATTACATAAGCATTGAAGTTACAACTACAAAATGCAACAAATTCATAAATTATCAAAAAAATTAAAAATCAATTTGCTCAGCTCATTTAAATTATTATTACCTCCAATCCTCACTGGTGTTGTAAAAAAAAATTAATTTAATCATTGAAAAAAAAATTAATCCCTTCTGCGCCACCGTCTCCCAAAGTCATCAAGACGATCTAAATACTCCGACCCAAACCAACGCACAGAAGCAGATTGTAGCTGCTAACATAAAGAAGCAGTTTTATACATCACTACATTATAAACTGCTTTACTGCTATATGTACTGCTACGAATATACATGTATATTTCACAATATCCGCACTTGTCTACTATATCAAGAAACTGCTACAAAAAGTAGCAGCCTCTTTTGATAATGAATAGCTGCTACAAATTGCTAACGGTTGTTAGCTGCTACAAAATAGCAGTTTGCTTAGCAGCAACCCATCACTAATATAGATGCAAAATGTTTTCCTTTAAAACTGGATGCACGGTTTTATGGTTTGAGATATTCATTGCAATTGTCCAGTACTAATTCAAGTATGCGCGCTTACTAAATCTAAAATCAGCTCTATTATTTATGCAGTGTGTCTCTGCCTTGGTCTTTCAACATTTCGACAACTTGATATAAACGAATCCATTTCCCGAAGCCGTTGGTTCAACCAGGGAACAGATAAAACTTTAAATTACTTTTAGCCGTGTTGCATTATTTTAGCACCAGGTGCGTCAGATGTCTTTTTTCATTTAGATCAATCATAAAAAACATACCTTAGAGGGAGAAGTACAATCTTGAGTCAGAACGGCCGGTATTAATTATCTATTGACATTTACTACGTTAAACGTATATAAATACACATTCTGTGGAGTTTGAATGGTATCACTGCTATTACTAAATAACAATACAATAAGAAACAAAGAAAATGACAAAAAATTTAATTAGAAACGCGGTGTACCTAATTACTCCCGGGATAATGTTTAGGGTGGGCGACACTTCAAACATTTGCTGTGAGCTATTGTTTATTGTCATCAGTTATTATCGATTTTTACAGACTTTATGTAAAAAATAAGGTTTTTTTTGTGTTAGATTATTGTCTTGTTGATAAGTAGACAACTATAAAGTTCTTCTTGCTATAGTAGTCACTTTATCCAAAGCCTACTAATCAATATAATAAATAATACAGTAAGAATTGGTCTTTCATTTGAAAACGCCAAAAAATCTTGGAAAATATTAACTTTAAATATAATATTATCTTACCACAAAGGAGGAATAAAAAAAGGAAAAAGAAAATAACTAAATACAGGGAAGTTCGAATTACAAAACATAAGTAAATGACACTTGAACATTAATACATTTATCCTTCTATAAAAAAAAAAACACTTTGAAGGTTATAATCACATTTCATTACACCTACAGTGTAAAATCATTTCCTGTCTGCATAATTACCTAATATTGTTTGTGAAAAATTAACTCCACGGCTACCGTGATACGTTTTGTTACTACATGCGATCTCGAAATTTTAAACGTTTTCTTGAATAACTTGGCAATCCAGTAATCAAAAAAAAAACTTTTTATATTCGTAAAGCTACTTCAATGCAATACGTAAATCTTAAAAATATATAGAGTGTTCCATTAAAAAAGAAATTAGATCTTATGGCACTACTCTTCTACTGTACACTCTGTATATTTTTAGATAATTTTAAACTGAAGCCTTCCGACCCGTTACAATCATTGTCTATAATATTTTGTTATATTACTTTTCCACACTATTGGATCACCCTGTATACGAAAAGATTCTAAAGCCCCTTTCTCTCCGCAGCGATAGTTTTGAACAAAATGAAATCAGCAGCGAAAATCATGAGAGAAGTTTGAAACTTCAAATAGCTTTTAAAATAGTTTAGAAAGAAAACAAACTAAGTAAAAGATTAACAGAACATGAGGTAACGATTAAAGCTCGTAGGTGAAATAATCCTGAAACTTATCTAAAATAAAAAGAAATATTGAAACATTAGGTAATTCCTGAACTGCAATAAAATCTACAAAATCGCAAGTAAAACAATAAAATCTGCCGCTGCCAAAGTTATTTGAATAAAATATTAGAGCCATTTCGTGAATCATTCGTTAAAAATAAGCTACCTAAAAAGTTTTTTTTTTCCTCCAATTTGTAGCAATATGCCAAAACACTCAAAGATCCATTTGCTGCAATTACATTGATTGATTAAATCTTCAAAAGCCACACGACGGTGTATAATTAAGCGAATACACTTCACCTGCGGCCTGTTATATTGAATATAAATCATCTTCGATTACGCCCAAGCAATTCTCGCATCAATTCCAGCTATGAGGAGATCTATTTTAGAAGGGCGCTCACGTCAAAGTGCTATTTTCTGTTTCCCGTGGCACTCTATTAGATTCGTCATCACGTAAGAGTGTAATTTTTCGTTCTTTTTTACCTCCTAACTCCCGCGCAATCCCCTCTCTCCGCCATCAACAGGAACTGCTTCTCGATAGGTCCCAGCGGTCTCGCCACCGGATCGGCCAAAATTATGGATGCCGCGTTCTCGAGTTCCTCCGGAGACTCCTCTATCAGGTGCTGTTTGGATTCGGTGGTTTTCATTTTTTACGGAAAAAGACGACATTAATTTATAAACAGATTTTCGAACTAGTGACCAGGAGCGTTCTGGAAAAACTGCCGCGTCAATACTCGGACTAATGTAATCGGGATTCATGTGATAATTGAATTATGAGAAACAAATCCGCAACCTTCCACTAACAGCCTATATACTTTAGGTGATATTCTTTATATGTAGATATATATGTACTTGTATACGTATGTTAAAAAGTAGAATGATTCATTATCGATTCGTAAACACGTCCTATCTTGACGTTTTATATTATTTGAGTGTTTTCTTTCTTTTAATCTAATCAGTAGAGACCGGATTATATGCAAAGAAAAAATTGGGATATATGCACATATATATGCATTGATTTTTGAGAAAATATGCATAAACGTGAGGCATATATGCAAAAAAAATTGCGACAATATACAAAATTTTTACATAAAATAAATAAGAGCAGAAATTTAAACATTAACTTTATTGCACAAAATTTTTTCACAACATATTTCTAAAACAATTCATAATTAAATGTTTTTCAAAATTGTGTAAAAAAAAGGTTTGTCTTCTATCAGAATACATATGTTTCGAAATAGAAAAGCATCTTTCAACATCCACAGATGTAATTGGTACATTTTTTAACTTCGCAATGCATTCTAAACTAAAATTAAAGTCGAAATCGTTTGCTGTTTCACCTTCCAAAATTTTCTTAACTTTCTTCAATTTTAAATACCCCGCATTTTTATTTATTACTTTTTTAAATTTATCGTACCTATTGTACCCTTAACCTTCTTACATAGCATATGAAATTCGTCTACTATTTCGACTGATTCCGAGAGCGACATCCCTTGCGTTTCTAGTTTACGAATGGAACTTGAAACAAAGCTATAATTTGATTTAATATACAAAAGGTTTTGTAGCAATTCTGTTGATGTTACTATCTTTTTACAGTTTTCTAGAGCAATGCAGTCAGCAGTGATTTCAAGAATTACATTTTTTATTCCTTCAAAATTATCGGCGAAAAAAATTGCAGCCTCTAACCATGTACCCCACTCGTAATAATCGGTTCAGGAGGCAGCTTAACACCGAGAAGTCGCTCCTTATAAAATTGGATTCGTAAAGGTGCTTTTAAAAATACTTTTTTGACATTGCTAATTAAATCATTAATCAAAGGGAATTGATTCCTAATGTCTTCGGCTACACGAATGAACCCATGAGCTAAACAAATGGTATGAGTAATGTTACTATGGAAAAAAAATTAATTTGGCGCGGCTTTTATCATGTATGGTGCAGCGTCGGACAACATTAGTAAAATTTTTTCACAAGGTATGCTTCCAGGTAAAAAGAAATTTGATAAACCTTCTTGAACGAATTGGGCAAATTGCCACATTATTTGTTTTTTGAAGTTCTTTACAATAAATTAAATATGATTTACCTACAATATCTTAATGAAGAATTTCTATTAATAAATGAGCAATATAACGGCCACACTTATCCGTACTTTCATCTACCATGATATAAATAAAATTATTCCCTACCAATTGTTGAATTTCTGCTATTGTTTGCTGGTAACAAGATGTGACATAATTTTTCGTAAGGTACTTTCGTCAGGTATATTATGTTTGCAATATTTTTGCAGAAATGATTTCAAATTAACATTGTTTAATCTTGCTAATGGTATGTTAGACGAAATTAATGCGTTTCCACGGATCCGTATTATATTCTTCTTGTTCTGAGTTTCGTAAGTTGATGCTACACATTGACGTATAGATTGCTGCACACATGCGGATCGCTTTAGTTTTTCACATTTTCCAATATGTGATGGAGTTTTAGCGTGTTGATCAATCAGGTATTTTCTCTCAGAAGACACCTACACCAACAATTGTCATTTTATATCAAAAGTTAAGAATTTAAAAACAATTGTTAAAGCTTTTAGTAAATTAAAACTTACCAGTTTACTGCAGGCTCGACAAAAATTTTGTCGCCTTCCTTTACCAGTTCAGGATATGGCTTAATCCATAAAGAAATTTTGTTCGCTATACTCCTTGCATGTACGCACAGTATTTAAAAACGTAACACAATTACATGCTGTTTCGCTCAAAGATATTCAATGAATGAATAGTTTACTTGGGAATTAATAATAATAAAACGTATTTACTACATCCCTTCTGCTAGGCGAAATTAAACACGTGCGGTTCTTGAAAAAAGTATTAGTAGAAACCAATGTAAAGATTTATCGTTCTGAGAATTGTCGGTTGTCGATCTACATTAGGAATTACTAGGAATTTTTACTAAAAGAAAGGATAAGAGAAAGCTTAAATATGCAATATATGCAACTTTTGTAAAAATATGCATAGAAATGCCTAAATATGCAATATACGCTATCACTAATTAGCGCTAATTAACTTCAGTTAGTGTAGTATGTCTACATATAGATTATAATGAAAGATATGCAAAAAATAAAATATATCATTTTGCATATAATCCGGTCTCTACTAATCAGATATGCGTATATTGTTTCTTGTATCAATCCATTTCATATTGAAAATATATAAAATCAAACCAGAAAATGTAATAGATTACACTATTGTAAAGGCATAGCTTCTACCATGGGCAACAGCCAGCCTGGATGGAAGGATAGTTACAGATCGGAGATTAATCTGCCTTTGTTGTGGGCTAGTCTAGTGTAGAAGCTGACCGGAAATGGCTCTCACTCTCTAGAGTATACTGACAACCTTAAAATAGTTGTTAGAGGGCGGTCTCCAAAGGTTTCGATGGAGCGTATGCAAGCTGCTCTAAATACGGTTGACATATGGTGTAAACAAGAACGACTATCAGTCAATGCTCAGAAAACACAAATTCTCACGCTAACTAGAAAAAGAACGCTATAAAGCCTACAACTACTAGTGATAGGAGATGAAACGATTCCATATTTCAAAGAGGCAAAATACTTTGGGGCATGGTTCGATCAAAAATTTACATACAACCCACATATCCAGTACACAACGAACAAAGCCATTATCGCCCTAGCTAGGTGCAGGAGGCTGTGTGGAAGGAATTGGGGCCTTAGCACCAACATGACTCTGTAGTTATACACAAGGGCAATTAGACCTATGATAACGTACGAGAATAATAGTATGATGGCCAAAGTATGGCAGGCTGGAGCGGTCAAAAGGCGGCGCACAAAGACGGGCTTCTCTGTATTCCACGGGTGCGATGAGAACGACCGCCACTCATGCGATTGATGTAATTCTAAACCTTCCACCGCTACATGTTTACATACAAGGAACTGCCAGGTCTACAGCACATAGACTTATGCATAGTCAAGCACCGATAAGTAAATCGGACGGCGCAAAGTGTTCAAAATGAGCGAATTCGTGATCGAAATTAATCACGCTCAAACTGTAAAAGTAATTTAGCTGAAAAATTCAAATATGTTGAATCATTTTATGCACTACAAATATATATAAACAAATGATACCGTCTCATTCGATTTCAATCCCTTAGGAGATGAAATAGATACTTACAAACGTCGCGACCTCAACGATTTATAAATATTTATTTATTAATAAATGACTATTAATATTTAGTTATAAAGAGGTGAAGGTATTGTTGTAAGGAGTAGGAGGTGGTTAATACATAACTAACAGCTTCTTGCGGGTTTCGCCGTGTGTCAAAACTTTCGCTCGACTGAACAGTTCAGTTATCTTGAAGAAGCTGTCAGTATGAACAGCGAAACGTCGAGCGAAAGTTTTGACACACGGCGATACCCGCAAGAAGCTGTTAGTTATAGTTTCACCGGCCGTGAAAGCCTACGCAGTGTGGTTGATACATTTTACCAAATTTTCAGAACGTTGTTTTATCACAAATAAGTTGAAAACAAATATTAGACTAATTACCCGAATCTTCAGTTGCTTCTTCCCTCTTAATTTCGCCTTCGTCCTGAAACTTTTTTTTGTTATCGGACCGTCTGACATGTAGTCTCTGGAAACACCTCTTGGCCTTTTGTATTTAGTCTCCCATTTCTCCTATCCATTAAATTATACCAGCTATTCCAGAATCCTACTATCCTGCACTAATCTGTACAGGTCTCTTTCTGGTTAATCGAAGTAATCATCTCGATTCATTTTTGGCTTGCCAAAAATTGCCGGTCTTCTTGCGTCCAGAGCCTAATAATCACACAGAATGTGGTAAGCCTTCTCTGTCCTCTCATTACACAGTCTGCAGTTGGTATCTCCAGTGTAGATCCCAATTTTCTGTAAGTGTCCTTTCAGTGTACAGTGTCCTGTTAAGAGAGTTGTTACGATGTGAAAATGATTTCTACTGAGTTGTAGTAGTTCTTCAGCCTTCTGTTTTAATGGTGCCTTGAATAAATATCTTACCAGGAGTTTGCCTCGCTGTATTATTCCAGTGTTCTTTTGTTCCTGTTTGACCCAACTTCTTACTTGTTCTCGTGCTGTGTTTTAGAACACTCAGAAACAGATCCAGACGTATATATGAAGCAGATGATCCTTTTCTTGCTAACTCATCAGTTTTTTCGTCTCCTTCGACTGCTGAATGCCAGGGCACCCACAGAAAAGTGAATTTAATGTGGTCTGTAAGGCTATTCAGTTCTCAAATACATTCCCAAACCAATCTTGACTGTATCTTGGAGTTCATTAGTGCCTTCAGTATCGCCTGGCTGCCTGTTGCAATATACATAGAACCGCTTGTTTTTATAAGCCTTCTGATTGATCAGAGCACAATTATTACGTATGCCTCTGCTTAAAAAACCGTGGCATATTTTCTCAGCAGAAGGGTGATCATTGTATTTCTCACCCCGCTGTAGATTTCAGCTCCAGCCCCACTTTTGGTTTTTGATCCTTCTGTTAACCAGATTAATTCGAAATTTCTGTTAAAAAGATACGTCAAAATCATGTGGTCTGATTTTATTCCCAAAATCACTATGTGGAGGGCAATAACATGATGGACAATATTATTATATTATAAATATTAATAGCGTCAAACACGATCAAACCACACACATTAGGTTGTAGCGCATGCGCGCTGCTCTTTCTTCTAAGTATAGCTAGTCTTGTCATACATTAGTATTATTGTTTCATCTTCGTTGGTTCATCGCGGACCGCAATTTTATATAGCAACATTGAGAGATAGTTCAATCCACAGTATCCAAAGGCGCACATTTATATAAATTAGGTCATGTTTCCGCACTTTTCCGCAGGTAAAAAAAATTATTTTTGAATTACCTATATTATAATCTTTCATTTTACGCAAAATTCACGAACTAGCAAGTACTAGCAATAAACGTAAACCCTCATTGAAAATTTATTTCTACGTAAATGTGATAGGCTTATAGGCAACCGGTATTACTTAGAAATAAAAACAGCTTCCTATAAAGTAAGAATGCTATTTAAGTCACTAAAGTAAGTACTTCCACCTATAATAATTACTATTAAATCGACCAAGATATTTGGGACAGGTAATAGCAAATATAAGTACAGTTCCAGGTAGTAAAATATACATTATAAAATTATTGTTAATTTTGCAGTTTTTAATAATTAATATCTGTGGTACCGACAAAGATAAAATAGCAATTCTTGGTGAAAACTTGTATGATGATGTAACAAACAAATATATATGATTTGCAGCATTATCAAAAAATTTCAAAATATGGAATTACGATCACGTTTTTATCTATTTTGAACACTGTGCGGCGTTGACTGTCAAAAACCATTAGATGTACTTAAGGACGCACCCCCATTGGAGATGTCATGTGACAACATGGTTCAAAAATTTGACCTAGATAGGAAATATTAGGTTATAATACCAAATAACAAGGACTGGAAGACAGGCACTCGAGTAAGAGCGAACTCAAGTTGGTATATAGCCGGCTTTAAAACGGACTACGGCGCACAATGGTCAATAAGAGGAAATAACCTACATTGCTTTTATTTTCTGCAAACACCTTTTTAGTATCACTACACCTTCCTTAATAGCTAGCTAGCGTATTTATAACAAAAGAATATTGAATGTTGCCACACAAGATGTATAAATAGAGTAACAATGTTGGTGATTGACTGGTCTATTATTTTTACCATGACATTTAGGTATAATGATTTTTATTGCTTTATTTACTATATAAAACTGGACATAGAATTTTATATTTATGCTAATACTCGTTGTAGTTACCTTAGATGTTGTCGTTTCTTAATTATAATTAACAATTAAGGATCTATAGAAAGGTAAAAGAAATAAATTTTAAAACTTTAATAAACCATAACTTTTGACAGCCGTCAATCGCCGTGTTGAGAATGGTTTTGTTATATTTATTGGGATTCTAATTAAAGGTTAAATTTTCAGGTACGGAAACCTGCGGAATACAATTTTGTTTACGTTTGTTTACTAGGCGAAGCTCAATGAAAGATATAAATAAAATGCGAGCAATATGTAATGTACTGTTGAAATCTTCATTGTTTATGTTGAAGTAGTTCTATGTAACATCTGAAACTTAGAAATTCATTTATCTATTTAAGTTGTGAACATTAATATTGCTTTATTTAATACAAAAGTGTGCGATTATTTATCTTAGTTAACATGAATATCTACATCTTAGAAACCCGTAAGAAATTTAATGACCACTAGTTTCTTTCCGCATTTCCCCAGTTCTGGACCAGTGCGTGGCGTCGGAGCTGAAATATGCGCAAAGCAGCCTAAATAAGCTTTTTCGGTAAAGCTTTAGCAAAGATACAACGGTGCTCCAGGCTGATGTTGCTGCAATTCACCATTCTGCCAAAGAAATAAAAAGATGGATCTAGCCAGATAGAAGCGTCGCTACCGTCTCTAACAGTCAGTCCATGTTTCAAGTGATTAGTTCCGCAAGTATGGACTTTAAGCTGATTTAAATGAGGGAACTAGTATTGGCAGGGTTCCTAGCCATGTGAAGGAGCCTAGCGAAAGGATATGAGGCGGCGGACGAGCTGGCCAGATGAGGTTCATCAAAGTCATTTGTTGGAACTGGCCTTCTTTTGGCATCACCAAATCGCAAATTAAAGAATCCATCAATGAATTGATATATAACCAGTCCAGAGATTGGTGGTAAGAGTCACCGGGATAGAGACAGGCAAAAGAGTTGCTAACGCAAGAGAGGCCAGAATTTACTAAAGAACTGCTGAATAAAGATATGAAAACTGTCAAAATGATAGTAGGTCTACTGAGTGGTCACTGTAGTCTAGATAGGCATATGTACAACATAGACCTGGTAGATGATGCTACATGCGGATACAACCACGAGGTAAAAGAAACACCAGTTCATGTGCTGTGCCAATGTGACGGCCTGGCGAGAACAAGATTTCTAATAATGGACGTGAAGAAACCCACAGCTAGCAGATACACAAAGAAGCCGCTCTCGAGGATGATAGGGCTAATTAATCACAATAGATCTGAAAAGGTCGCGGTGAAACAGGTCCATAGGCCACCCCAACCGTAATCTAATCTTAACTGAAGGCATATTGGCAGTTATAATCATACTCCGTTAGCAAATAAATAATAATTATATTTACAAATTTTGTTAAACAGAGCAATAAAATAAATAGATAAGTTCAAAAATCTTGACATAACAAATACTAAAATGTTTAATTAGCATCAAAAATACGAAAACAATCTCCGATCATGACTGGATCCCAGCTATCTTGACGTGGTTTCTCCATTTCTATAATATTTTAATGGAATCTTCCCTTCTGCTTATCACTCATCTTTCCTAAATTTGCAAGAAAGAAATCCAAATATAAATGCAATAGTGTAAACTGGTTTATCGCTTATAGATTTTATCTTAGTTACAAATGAGTCACGGTATATTGACAATGGTCACATATTAGATCATAACTTCATATACTGCTGCATTAAGGTACATACAACAGTATACCTCATATGGACATCGCTAATATTACGCTTATGTCCAGTTCATCTATTGATAATCAATCTTTATTTACTTTCCGCCTGGCTTGCTGTAGTGAAATCCAGGATATTACAAATTCGATTAAATCAGTGGCTGTAGGTTGTGACGGAATTGATATCCGCATGATTTGATTGTGTTGTCTATTTGTTGTACAATTCATTACACATATTATAAATTCATGTATTCTCGAAAATAAGGTTCCTATTGCCTAGAAGCAAGCTCTAGTAACCTCACTTCCGAAACAAGTTGATGTACAAGATTATAAAGATTTGCGACCCATCAGTATACTACCAACTCTTTCTAAGGTATTAGAACGCTTTTTAGATCGTCAAATTCGAAAATTTGTTGCCGAGAGGAATTTGCTTCCGAATGTGCAGTCCGGCTTTAGGCTGGCCATAGTTGTTCCACCGCGTTATTATGTGTAACGGATGATATACTCAGGACTTCTGATCAAGATATGGTAACAATTCCTGTTTTGCTAGATTATTCGAAAACATTTGATACCATGGATCATGTCATACTTATGAATGTTTTGAAGATACGAGAGGTTTTGGTAAAGACGCATTAAATTTGCTGGGTAGCTTTCTGTCAGCGAGAACACAATCTGTAAAATTAAATAATAATATTTCATCCCCGTTAGATCTTAAACAAGGTGTTCCACAAAGCAGAATTTTAAGTCCTATTCTCTTTTCTATTTATACTTCCTTATTTACATACCATTTGCAATATGCCAAAGCACATTTTTATGCAGATGATTTCCAAACATATTACTCTTTTAAGGCATCAGATTGGGCTGCAGCGGTTGATAAAGTTAATGCAGATCTAAATATTTTGCATCAAATATCCACTATATATGCCTTACGGATTAACCATGTCAAATCACAGGTTATGGTCTAGAAACAGTCAGCAAATCAATATGCTAAAAGATTTAATCAAAATTACAATGAATAATGTGATTATACTTATTACTGACAGCACTAGAAATCTGGGCTTGATAATGGACAATACGCTTCGTTATCGGAATCACATTTCTAAATGTATGCAATCATCCTACGCGGCTTTAAAGAAACTTTATCCCTTTCGGTGAACATTACACATATCTATTAAAAAGAGTTTATGCGATTCTTGGGTGCTTTCTCGTCTCACCTATCGTACTAAAGTATATGTACCATTCATGCATAAATCAGACAACAGTTTATAAAATTCAAAAGCTTCAGAACGTTTTGACTATATTTGTTATTATTATTATTTTGTAGCGATATACCATTATGTATAGTTCTTTAGTCTTAGATTATAAGTAGGCAGTTTCTTTCTTTCATTTTCTTTGTTTGTTACATAGGATTAGTTAAAGCAGTTTTAAACTGAAACTCGTCAAAAGATTGTTTGTATTGTTATATACTTTTATACTGTACTTTTTTTATGAATTGACACTACAACAATAAGGACGGTTTATTATTATTATTAAGTATATGGACCTTTTGTATTAATAATTGTGAAACATATCGATTATAAATATTATTTCCAATCTTTTATGTAATTTATTATCTACTACGACATGTTAATAACGTCAGAGTTCCTGGTTGGCAAAATCAAACGTCTTTAGGTTTTGTGTTTATCATTGCAAGTAGGATTAATATTTAATTTTGCTTAGGAAATTGTTAAAATCGATCAAAGAATGATTAAGAACAATCGAAACGAAAATCAGAGATGATTAATTACGCACGTGTTTATTAAGTGTGTGTGGTGATGTGAAATCTAACGTTATTACTGCCTGATGATGGTCGGAATATAGACCGAAACATGTCGTAGTAGATAATAAATTACACAAAAGATTGGAAAGAACATTTTTTAATCAATATATGTATATACAACCAATCACGGACTCACATCCAAATTGTGAAACAGCTTGGTACTTTGAATTGAAATGTTTAATGATTTTTTTTAATTTTAAATTATCACAATATTCATATATTTGTACGTACAAAAAAAAGTATTCTCTTAAATGGTGTAACGCAAGCTTGCAACAGGATAACTCTCCAAGAACAAACGAAATAAGGGACACCGTAGATAACACGGCCAGTCTCATTACAGAGAACTGCGGGAGCGTTAGTTTCATAATTTTTGAGTCATTAAACAGATAAACGTCACAAGGACTTTGCTATGTATTACAGTCACAAAACTTCTTCCTCTTTATTTTTAAGCAAAGAAAGGAAAAGCTTATCTAATTAAATTAAAATGGTAACTGACTACTGAAACAGTAATTTCTTACCAAGGTAGGAAAGGAAAGAAAATTTAAAATTCTGTGGTTATACTAAAGTTCGTTAGTTATTAAGCATAGCCAGTTTCGTTTATAATAATAAATAATAATTAGTATATAATTCGAAGTAAACTTTTTATTTCGCTTATGTCTAAATCGGATTTTTCAATTTAGTTTTTAATTGACTAGTACAGGGGTCGGTAAACTTTTTTATGACAGAGTCAAATCGTAACAAAAATTAAGTTCAGCGGGCCAGGTTGTAAACTCTAACGTGTATATTTTTATTAAGTGCTCCTCTGTGTTTTATTGAATCGAAAACAATGTACCAAAAAGTTTTCGTCGTATCATACAGGGTGTTTAAAAATTACTGACATGTCAAAGAATCTTAAAGTTACAAGACTTGTTTTTTTTTTCAAAAACACCCTGTATATTCTTATATTTTTCTGCAACATTCCCTATAGGCTTCAGTGGTTTTATTTTAAATTATTCCTATTATTTATTAACTTTTCCAAATGGTCAAATAATTTTTACCTGGTGGATTATAAATAACATTACAATAAATTATTATTGCTAGTAAATATTATAGTAATCATTGTCTTCTATATGTTAGTACCTAGAAAAGTACGCAATATATAAACAAAACAGTAAATATTAAATATTAAAAGTTTATCTTCATCTGGTTCGCATTTTGCAAAATGAGGCAAAATGCGAACAAAAAGTTAATAAAGTGTTTGTGTGATATAAGAATTTGCAGAGGATTGAAATAGCTAATAATGGAATCTTTGCAGACGATGTGGTAATGATAACAGCCAGTGAAAAACAAAGAAAATTTGAACATATGGAAAGAAATAGAAGATGCTGGAATAAACGATTGATAAAACAATCAAGTACTACGCAATAAACCAAAAAATTATTAATAAAAAAGACAAAAAAGATAAACCTATAGTAGTGTTATGAAGAACGCCAAGAAAAATAAGATTCCACTATTTTAGGGCATTTGAAAACACATCTCAGTAGTTCAATATCTGCTACTTGTGAAGATTTGCGCACCTTGGAAACATCTGACCAGAAAATTTTGAAGTAAAATAGGATCCATTTTTAGGAATTCTAATCCAATCTAGATCACAAGAAATGAATTGCGACATATTTTTTTGTAATACTTCAACGAATGTTAGTATCTTTTTATTTAAAATAATTTGAAGGGACGAAAGTTCAGTTGAGAGGGCATAAGAAACAGAAGCAATAATTACTATTAATAGATGGAACGATTGTAGAAATTCTTTCTCATTTAAAAAAATATTAATAATTTCTCTGAGTTCCAAAAATCTCAGTAAAACTTTTCCACTATTGCACCATCGAACTGGCGATGGTTAACTCGCCGAGATCCAATAAAGTTAACCACTGCCACAACTGGTTCAATAATGCAAAATAGATAGAGGTGTTTGATGAATTATGCAATGACTTATTGAAAGCTTTGCACAAAACAAAAATACTTGGGCAGTATCAACAATGACTGTTGACTCATCAAGAACTAACAAAAACCACTAGACATTTTTTGCCTTCTCCATTAACAAGCGTATTGTGATATTCTCAATTTTTCTGACAGCCGCTTGAGCTGAGAGGTCAACAGTAAAACAAACCCTCTTCTTTGGGCACACTTCTTCAGCTTTATCGCAAATCTATTCATGAATATTTCAAATTTAATCTAAATAAGGTTAGAAATATTATTGCGGAGTACGCCGAAAGCGTTCATAATAAATGAATTAACCGGACTTATTTACCGCGACATCAGTTGACTATCAGTCGGTGAATAGTAGATGTAGATACCTCCCGGTACAATAATTTTCGTAAATCCTTATTGTGGGTAAGAAAAACTATCGGCAATAGCTGAATTAACTTGCGCGGGCCGGATTGAAATACGCAGCGGGCCGGATTTGGCCCGCGGGCCGTAGTTTGGCGACCCCTGGACTAGTACATTTATTTATTTCTATATATGCACCAGAAGAAGGTAAATATATGCGGAAATCGGGAATGGAAAAGATAATTTAAAATGTTATTAAATTACTTAAACTCGAATTTGAGAATAAAAGAGCGACACCGATTTTCACTTCTTTATCACTATTACTATTTTCTTGCGACTTAAGAAGTCATAAGAAGTCTGATATGCTATAAAAAAAAAGTGTTTTCCAGTATATTTTGACTAATTGAAAATTTTTTGTAAAATGCTTGACACAATAGAAACCCATTTACAGCAAAGTGCCCAATTAAATACACAATAACAAATATATGGTTACTTTTCTCACCAACCCGCAGACATTCGCCCCAATTATGTTTCTTTTAGCTTCCGGCATCTCGACAGACCGACCCATGATAGAGAAAAAGGTGAGGAAAGCCATTGAGAGGCATTCAGGTGGAAGTATATGCAGTAGTCGTATGCACACAGAAAAACTTCAAGAAAGAAGTGATGAGTATTATCTATCTATCTATCTAAATACCTATGCACTAATAACCAGAACACGTTAAATGTTAATAAAAATACAAGCAAATAGCTTTGAGTCCAAGATGGTATGAGAGTGCCTTATTAATGTACTGCAGAGGTAGTCTGATTTGCCTGTCAGATAAAGATGACCGATGTGTATCCATATTTTTGATACATGGATATTTTTTCATAAATATATTTTTTAAAAGTAGATACATCCTAAGTAATTTATTATTTATCCGGCAGTGCCAAGTTATTAATAATAATAATAACATTTATGTCTGAAGCAAATACAAATCAATACAGAAGCACATGCCAGAAATAAGTCAAAAAAGAAAACTAGTAACTGAGACCTAAATCAAGTATTCAAAAAATCATTTATGTTATAACAACTAATTCCTAATAAATAAAGCTTAAGATGCTTTTTAAAAAGATAAAAATTAGAGATATTTTTTAGATCACTAGGAAGGTTATTGAACAGTTTACAACCCATATAAAAAGGGCTTTTTTCATAGATTGCTTTCCTATGGACAGGAGGACGAAGGTAATGATTAATACGGGTGGAATAATCATGGGAGTAATTGTAAAATGAAAATTCCTCTTTGTGTTTCAAGACGTAACATAATGTTTCGTAAATATATAAATCATAAAAAGTGAAAAGCGAATTGCTCTTAAAAATATTTCTACACGAGTCTTTATAATTTAAATTAAACATATTTTTAATAGATCGTTTTTGCATTAAAAAAACTCTAATTGAATTGGGTGACATTCCCCAATGTATTATGCCATAGCGCATGCACGCTATGAAATTAAAATAATAAAATTTTTTTAGTGTTTCTAAATTGCAACTTCGTTGCAATTGCTTTAAAATGAAACACGTTTTGGATAACGTCTTATATAAGCTTTCGATGTGAAGAGACCAATTTAAGTTGTCAGTTAGAACTATACCTAAAATTTTGATGGAAGAATTTAAGGTATGTGGGTCATTATTAAGTTCAATTTCTTTAATTGGTTCTATCTTGGTGCGAAAGTATAGAAGTTTAGTTTTTTCGTCATTTATAACTAAATGATTATATGTCATCCACCTAATAATTTCATTATACGTTATTTCAGCCTTATTTAACATACTGGACATGTCCGTACTATTGAGCCTGTGTTAAATTATGCGGTAAATCATTAATATATAAAAGAAGTAAAGTGGGACCCAGGACAAAGCCTTGAGGTACTCCGATATGGACATCTAGAAAAGTGGATTGCATATTATCTATACAAACACTTTGTTTTCTACCGGTAAGATAAGACTGAAACCATTTTAGAGCAATTCCCTTCACTCCATATATTTCAAGCTTGTGAATGAGAATATTATGGTTTACTAAATCAAACGCCTTGGATAGGTCAATAAACATACCCAAGCAATATTCGCTATTGTCCAAACTTCTATAGATATCTTAAGAAACTGAAAAGAGCCGTATTTGTGGATTTATTTGGGCAAAAACCATGTTGATTGGATGATATGTAGTTGAATAATAGCAAATATTTGATCAATTTTTGATTCATGATGGATTCATAAATTTTAGCAAAAACTGACAATAGCTAATAGGTCGGTAGTTACAATACAGGTTATTTTGATCATCTTCTTTAAAAAATGGTTTAACAATTGATAATTTTAATTTAGATGGAAAAACACCTCTTTCAAAAGAAAAAAATTATAAGATAAGTTAAAGTTTTAGCAATTAATAGTAATGAATATTTTATAATAAATGATGATATCTGATCGTAATCCGTACAAAAAGTAGTGTTCATATTTCTAACAACTGTCTCGACATCTTTTTCATCTACAGGATCAATGAAAAAAGAATTAGAATACGACGGAATTGTAAGATGCGCTGATTGCACTCCAATAAAAATCATTACCGGTAAATAATGCCTTATCAGATATGATCTGATATGGGAGGTTTGTAAAAAAGTGATTGAAATCATTACACAGTAAAGTTTTATCGGGAATAACAGGTTCCTTTCTGTAGTTGGTATTCTTCCTAATTACACCACACAGCTTTAGATTTATTTGAACTTGATTTTATAATGGTTTCATTAGTTTCAAATTTGTTCTTTTCTAAAAAAAATTTATATATTTTTTCATATCTTTTAAAGTCAGTAGTAAACACCGGATATTTTGAATTAACATCTTTTAAAAACAACAAAGTATTTTTCATATCTAAAATTTCAGGTGTGTTGAAACGATTGTTATTTAGCTTATTTAATTTACATTTCACAAGTGGAAAACAAATGCTATGATAATAACTTAAAATATGTAGGAAAACTGTTAAGGCCGTATCAGGATTATTACATTCATAAACAGAAAGCCATGGTTTCTTTGGCTAATAAGTCATTAAAAGTATTAAGAGTAGTTTCACAAAACTTATATCTATACGCATAGTTTTGTTTAATAGAATCATAATGAGGTATTGTGATCTTAAGGATTTGTGAGTAGTGATCCGATAAATTATTGTCATTACAAGAAACACTATAAGTATCGTCTGATAAATTAACGAAAAAGTTATCTAAACATGATATCGAATTATTAACTACACGAGTAGGTTGACTAATTATCAAATAAAGATTATAACTAGCACATAAGTCACTCAGTTGCTGACACATATGAGACGGAACTAGAAAGTCAATATTAAAATCCTCAGCAATTATTACTAACTTCTGATCACATTGAAGAATATCCAATACACCAGAAAGATTTTCCATAAATATATCGAAATTTGAGTTTGGTGGCGGTAAGTCACAACTAGAATAATGTTCACAAGTGATTTCAGTTCAATTGCACATACTTCAAAAATGTTCGTTACGTTGAACCGTGAAATATCGCATCTTTCTTTCAAACACACATTGTTTCTAATATAAATGGCGACACCTCCATGTTTAGAAGCTTCACGACAAGAGAATGCTGCTAAGGCATAGTTATTCAAAGTAATAAGTGATCCTGACTTTGCCAATGCTTGCTAAGTAAGAGAACGTTGATATCTTGATCTTCTAAAACAACTTGTAGCTCTGATATTTTATTTCTCAAACAACGTATATTTTGATGCATGATATTTAATTCGACACATTCCTTTCTTTATTTGTTAGATGGAATAAAAAACGATTTACACACGCGTTTTCCGGCCAAAATTCTAGTTGGTTGACTTCATTTTGATATTTAGATGGATAAGATATCTTAAACGACGAGTATCTCTCTGGGTATTTACTCTTTAGTGATTCACACTGAACTCCGTCGATTTTCTTTGATTTCATGTAATTGCATAAATCATCAACAGTTAAGTTTGGATCTCAATTGTATACGTGCTAATGATTGTAAGTAATTACACATTTAATTAATGTATTTGTACTAGATCCTCGGATTATATTACGCTTTTTAGTTTTTATTTTCTTCTGTCGACTACTCATCAATATTTTCAATGTTATTTACAGTTATAGGATTTACCTCTTTTCTGTTTATATTTTCTTGCCTCTCGGAATTTTGTACGTTATATTTTCGCGATAAATCGATAATTTTTTTTCTTCATACAAAAGAATTTTTGGGTTTGGAAGTTTTTCTTGAGCTGGCCAGGAGTTGATTTTATCCGCGTAGGATACTGATAAATTTGATATGCGTTCATTCACTTTATTATTAGAAGCATTACCTTGAATAGCACTGTTGTTAGTCAATAATTTTATTAGCTCAACATTAGATTTCTTCAGCACTTGAACTTCGGTTTTAAGTTCAGTAATTTGTTTTTGTAATATTTTTGTTTCCCTATTTATTGATTTTTCTAATAATATCATTGAATTCTTCACTCTTAAGAAAAGTCACAACACTGTCACGCTTATTGGAATTTGATCTTGTTCCTGCTGACATTTTGCAACTGTTTAAATCACTTAAATGTTCACAGACAAACAATAAACATGTGCACTGCTCGCCGACTCAGGCAATAATGTCTGGCAATTACTGTCCCATATCATATTATGAATAAAGAAAATAGTCGGAAGCCTTAAACATAAAGCAGTAATGATATTTATGGAATATCATCCTCTTTAGTACAACACATCTGTGAAATGCTCGCGCACATTTTCAACTTGTGCGTTCAGGAAAGTGTTTTCCCAGCTCAGCTATAGATAGCCAAAGTAATACCTTTGCATAAGAAAGGAGATGCCGAGACACTGGAGAACTACAGCCCATTAGTATTTTTCCAGTGGTGTCAAAATATTCGGACAAGCCATCCATAGGAGACTCTCCAAATATCTGGAGAGGAAAGGTTTCCTAACCGAACACCAGCACAGCTACTTGTAAACCTCTCCTAGTTATAGGTTCCCAGAAGAATTTTACTTTGCCTCATTCCCTGGAGAGTTTCGCAGTAACTGAATTTTCTCTGCTCCATTTCTCTTTTCTGTTTCTTCAGTATTGTACTGCTACTTACCTTGCAAAAGGGTTCAAGACCCACAAAAGAAATTCCGGCGCTTTTTTGCAAGATTATCCATTATTTCGTTTCCTTCCACTCTGTGTGACCCGGAACCCGAAGGGATACTTTAGTCTTCCCAGACCATCTTGGAACTGATTTCATATGACTTCAAAGCCTTGGTGAGTGCTTGACTATCACACATGATGATAATCTCTTGCTTTCGATATTTTCTGTCAATATTTAACTGGACGCATCTTTCAGATGCTTGGGTATTTTCCCAAACTTTCGGAATACTTGGTTCTAGGCCCATATATTCCTATTCCAGTTCCCTCTGCCATCTTGGAGCCATCAGCGTACCATTTGATTGCATTTCTATTAATTTTCAAGATGGTGTTATGATCCACTCGCTTGTTACTAAGCTTTGTGATGAATTCATTCACAAAGCTGAATTTTTGACATGTCGTTCCGCGGCATGTCCCAGGGGATCGAGGCCCTATGCCTAATCGTTCCTTCCTTGACCATTCTGAGTGTGGTTTTTTTGCCACGCCCTCTATCACAATATGAAGAGGGGTAAGATCCAATATTACCTCGATAGCTGCTGTTGGGCAAGTTCTTATAGCGCTAGTTATGCACACGCATGTTAGTCTTTGCACCTTCGAGAGGTTAATTCTCGCAGTGGCCAGATTAGCTCTTTTGCTCCACGTTACTGATGCATAAGTGATGATTGGTCTAACTATCGCTGTTTACATCCAAAGTAGTATTTTTGGGTTGCATCCCCAATTTTTCCCTGCAAAGTTTCTGCACACCATCAGGGCTTTTTTTGGCCTTGTTGGTTACTTCAAGTTTATGTTTGTTCCATAGAAGTTTATTGTCTAGGGTAAGGCCTAGATATTTAACCTCCGTTCTCCAATATATATTTTGCCCATCCATTTTTATAGTTTTTAGGTTGGATTTTCTTTTCCTAGTAAATGCTACTAAAGTAGTCTTAGTAGGGTTAGCATTGATTTCCAGCGATTGACATCATCTTCTCGTAAAGTTCAATCGTCCTTGAACTATGTCACGGAGGGTATTCTTAAATTTGCCTCTTGCGTATATGACAATACCATCAGCATATCCTTGACAAGGTATGTCCAGATCAGTCAACCCGCAGCCCGCATAAGAGTTCGTCTACTATTAGGCTCCATATAAGCCCCCTTGTGGGTATCCTCTGGGTCGTACTAAAGAGATGGTTTTATGTCCCACCTCCACCTCCACCGACCTGGTAGACAGTAGCTGCGACATCCATCAAGAAGTCACGCCATCTACTCCCCTGCTAATTAATCTTTTTTTTGACAGACTCGTGTGGAGTGTTGTCAAAAACGCCCTCTATGTCTAGAAAGGCGTACACTACGGTTTCTTTATTCGTCAGTGCATTTTGGATTCAATCCGTCAGCTCCAAGATATCTGTTCTGATATAATTATCTACAGCTTTTTCCACCGTTTTCAAAAAGAATGATGTAAGGCTGATAGGTCTGTGGGATGTAGAGTGCGTCATTAGACTGATTCATATATTTTCTGCTTCAAAAACATTTTTCGAAAGCTACAATCCTTATAGCCCTCAATATCTGCACCAAATACCCAAAACCTTGTATTTGATGTACTTTTCATGAAACTTTAAAACTCCACATCATGCATTCATTTAAAAAAAGTTAATAATCATCTACAAAATAAAATAAATAATACCATTTACATAATTTATGTTAAAAGTCTACCTAGTTAATCACATTAAATTACCCGAGTCTGATAAAACTTAGTAATAACTTGCAATTAATTCTTCTTTCCATACTTAAACAAGTATGTAGGTACATAGTATGATAATCCACATTTTTATTTCCAAATTGGAACGTAATATATGTACATAATAAGCTTACTTATGACCGTATTTCCCATAATAAAACCACGCGTTTGATTATTGTAATGTATGTCGTACGTAAAGTCCGAAATGGATCACTATCGATTATGTCACGTGCCGGAAATTAATGGAGATATAATTAGGAATTTGAGTGGATTACTTTATTAATTAATTGGGGGGTGCGCAATATGAAATCAAATTACTTAAGCGGTCGTAAAAATTAAATTCCTCTCCCAGAGTACTTTAGTGCAATTCCCACTCTTTACAGATACGCCGAAATGAATATAGCGGAAGTAAAACAAGTGCATAACCTGCCAAAATCCCTATCACTGGAGGAGAAGAAATACCTCCTGGCGGTAGAACGTGGCGATATGGGTAATGTTCGAAGGTAATTTCAAAAGCTCTTTAGGCATATTGTTGAGAAAATTATTTTTTGTTAATAATTTTACAGAATTTTGGAAAGAGCTCGGGAGTTCGGTACGCCAAACATAAACTGCGTTGACAGTCTGGGAAGAAGTGCCTTAACCTTGGCTATAGACGGCGAAAATTTAGAAATGGTCGAGCTCTTGATGATCATGGGAGTGGATACCAAAGATGCCTTACTTCATGCCATCAATGTTGAATTCGTAGAAGCCGTAGAACTGCTATTGGATCACGAAGAATCGATACATAAAGACGGCGAGTTATACGTAAGTTATGATAATTTTTTCAGCGTCCTATACAGGCTGTCCCACCAAACTGAGTCACTAGAATTTTTTTAACTTCTAGTAGAAATTTGATTTCGAAACTTGCAAAGTAGTCATGGCCTAATATGATCTATTTAAAGAAAATATTTCCAGCGTTATAGCACTTTTGGTTTGCAAAGTGTCAATATTACCTTTCTTATTTTAAATGGAATGATGCAATTTTTATGGGTCCAGTCTATTGCTTACATCATTTGTGATCAATGTTGCCAATGAACAGAAGACATATTTCACTAGATCGAGATTATAATTCCACCTGAAAATCACTAGAATTGGGAAAGGAATTACTTTATAAAGTATTTTAAGAAAAGCAAAAAACATATCTTATATATTTACGTAATTAATAGTTTTTCTACTATAAATCCCCTTTTATTTAATTTTTTAATTCGCACAATGTTACATTTAAAAACCTATTACACAAAATACATTTTATTTTGTCTGTTGTATATGAATCTAGTACAACACTTATTAGGTAGTCCTCAAATATTAATAATTTACAACAATATACAGTGGAACCTCGTTAAGTCGGACCCTGTGAGCCGGGATTTTCAGATAACCCGGATCAATTTTGACGATTTTTTTTTTTAGAAATGGGCGTTGTATCAAATATTTTGTCCCCTTATCGTTTAAAATGAGTTTAAAATTGTGATTGTTCGGTTTGTTTTATGCGTGTATTTGTTTATCTACGAAATGAAATAATTTTTGTCTAGGTGCTGTCTTATTTTATTTTTCTCTTTTACCCTAGTGTCCGTGTAACCCAGATTTTCGTTAACCTGAATCAGCTCTAGTCCCAATTGATCCGGGTAAACGAGGTTCCACTGTACAACTATATAACTGTAACCGTGTTTCATAAAATCATAATCATATCCTTATTTATTTTATTTTGTACTTTTATTTATTTATTATATATGTATATGTAATTTAGTCTTCGTGTTCAACGAATTCACTAGATTTATTACTAAAATTAAAGAAAATATACTAAACTTTTCAATAGCCACTAGAAAATGATTTTCAATACACCAGATTTAGTGGAAAATTCACCAAGTTGGCAACACTGTTTGTGATAAATTTGTATTAACGTTTCCTATACCTAAAACTAATCGATTTTGAGATATTTGTAATTTTGTAAAAATGTTGACGTTTGCACTCTTTCCAATAAAATTAAATATCTCATAGGCTATTACTATAAGACATTAAGATATTCTGATGTGGATGTAAGTACACGGTCTGCAATATCCTATAACCTCTATAAGATACTCAAAAACTCATGTGCAATAATTACGGATATCCTTAAAGCAAAAAAAAAACTTTTTTCAAATGCAACGTGGTATTTTTCAGTGCAGCATTGAATGCAGCGCAATTTTTTTATATGAATTAGCATTAAGGTTTAGTATACCTATTTCTGATGGTTTTTGAAATATTGACATTTATTTCATAAAACTGGCAGAGACATGCCAAAGTTACTATTGAAAAGCAAGTATTCAAAACACTCTGTATAGTATTTTTCAAAATTCATTTGTAATAATATTTGAAGTATTTATTGCGACTATTTTCTCATTATTAGTAAAATTCATCTAAAGACATAAACAATAATTATTAGATATTAGGAAGCTATAAGTGTTATTACATATTAACAAGTAAACGCATTGTTTACATCGTTTGACATTTAACTTTCTTGTAAGTTATTTGAAAGTAGTACTACAAATAATAAAGAAAAACATCAAACACTTCTACCAAAACTTTTGTTATACTTTACATGAATACGGATAAATTTATAATGCTTTAATATAGTTTAATAACATTGTTTGCAAATAATTTAAAAGGATTTTGAAAGCATACGCTGTCACATAACTTGAACAATGTATTCGTTTGTTTGCTGTGTAATAAGCATGGCTAATTAAAGTGTATTTTGGGCACAATTAAGTGTGAATATTTCAAAAACTATCAAAAACAAATATGCTAAACCTTAATATTAATGGATATAGAATCTTGCGCTGCATTCGATAGTAAACTGAAAAATACTACGTTCCATTTGAAAGGAAAGTTTTTTTTACTTTAAAGATATTAATATTGGACTGCAATATCCTAAACATCCTGTATAGGATATTGTAGTTACTGCTGTCGCAGTCAATACCTTAATGCCTAATAGCCTAAGAGGTATTTAAGTTTATTGGAAAGAGTGCAAATATCTCAAAAACGATTGGCTTTAGGAATAGGAAATATTGATACAAACTCAACAAAAATGAAGGGTGCAATACACTGAACCCATAAAAATTGCACCATTCCATTTAAAATAGGAAATGATATCCACACCCTGTATACCAAAAGTGCTTTAAGACTGAATATATTTCTCTTAAATAGATCATTGTCGGGCCATAACTACTTTGCAAGTTTCAAAACCAAATTTCTGCTAGAGGTTCGAAATATTCTAATGACACAGTACGATGGGACACCCTGTATAAAAATACAGGGTTGTACAAGATTGAACTACTTAATAAAAACAGAATTAAATCACCTGAACGTAAAAAGGTGGAACAAATATTCAAGGACGCCCATTGCAGTGCTTTTAATTTACTACGTAAATTAGACTGACAAGATGCTAACGATCGTAGTAGAAGTTTAAAGCACTACAATAAAGTTTTAAGCTGGTTTTGATAGAAATATTTACCTTATCGCTTGCATTAAAGTTACAGAACTCTAAACAGTTTTAAATTAATGAAGATGGATGTAATATCAATAAGAAAATGGAAAATCAACAAGCTCTTGTTTGCAATAATTATTTGCACGTTCACAGTAATCTTAAGCACATTTTCAGATATTTTTAAAGTACAAAGTGCGCGAGGAAAGAGTATAACAGAATAAGTTCGTGAAATTGTCTGTTGCATAGAATTGATTAATCTAAAATAACTCTATATAGGAAACTAAATTTTACAAAGCTTTGAGTTACCAACTTTATAGCTTCAATTCTAATTCTAATATACTTAAGCACATGTAATATAACATAAAAAATTACAAATCTATGCAGGAGGTATAAAAATTATTTTTGGAAACAACTTTTTTAAAGAACAGAGACGCCTGAAAAATATTATTAGAAGCGATAAAAGCAGTTTTCCTATTTTTCAATAGGTAGTATTCTTTATCACTAGTTCCGCCAATTTGCTTGCTTAGTACATTATGCACGATTTACGATATAGAGGAAACAATCAATCATTTTAGCCTTATCAAGGATAAAACTGCCATATATGCAAACAGATAAGTAAGATATCGCAGTTACATTAGGTTAGAGCCTTATAAACAGGATATTATTCTTGACGACATGCATCTGTAGATCTCCAAAAACAAAAACAAAAAATAAAAATCCGTGCGAGAATCTCACAGATCTCAATCATTGTTCCGTACCCTGTAGAACCTCAAATCTTATATGATGATGTCCTCAGGATCAACCTGGTGGACAAAAAGAGAAACAAATAGGGTATACGGACGACCTTTGCATTTACATAGCACCCGTGGTTAATAAAGATAATCTTATAACAAATAAAGCACCTATTTATAAGTTCAGCACCACAGTTCTCGAAAGCCCTTGGCTTAGATGCCGGAACATCGAACCACTCAGAGATGCTGTCCAAATGGTCACCACCCATCCAACAACCAGTATCGCTTACTTTCAAGATTGGCAATGATGCCCCCTTCCTTCTCAGCCGCACTGCTGGCATCTAAAGAACCTATACAGTATGGCAAATTAAGTGTCTGTAAAAATCTCCAGCAACTGATGCAAGGAAAAACTAAAGCGATCATGCGTAGCTAAGAGAGATTCATTTAGTATATCGGTGGACCCAAAATAATTCCATGTATCTGGAAATAACGAAAGACCAGTTTTAGGTTTTCATCAAACGTATAAAACGAGCTACAAGAAAACTAACGGAATTGATGGGTTGTTATTATATCTTCCCTCATGTTCAAAATTTTTGTTCCGAGAGATGCAAAGAAAGCAGTTCTTAGTGAAGTTGTTCACGGAATTATGGTATACCCCAGCTAATAATAAGAAAAATGCAGACCTGCTGGAAGTGTCATATAGGAAAGTGTTGTCGAGAGTGTGATGCTTCCCCTATTGAAAAGTATTTACCAGAACGAGAGCCTAAGATTAAACACAACAATAAAAGGCACTATCCTAAAGATATGGCAAGCCAGATAAGATAATAACAGGGTAAAAACCCAATGAATCAAAAGGCTAATACATGTACTCGATATGCAAAACCTAGCTGATTTGTAAATATAGAATCGTTGATGACTCTCTAACCAGTCATTACTGTTACAGAAGTTATGTCCAAAGGATTAACGTTAACAAGAACTGTGCAAAGACTTGTGATGGTTATTAAATATTCCAACACTGTTACTGTGTGCAGCATTCCGTATAATACAATTTTTAAAATGTGCCGGTGTCTTAAAAACCAATTGGAAAAGTATCAAAATGCAGATAGACTGGAGATTCTTGACACCCTCCCTGGAAAAGCTTTTTTTATTTTATGTTTGGAGAAGCCCTCGGGCATGGAATCTTCGGAAACAGGCAACTTCTTGGATTTTACTCTTCCACTTCTTTTACCCATTCAATTATACCAGCAATTCCGATATCTTGGTCTGCTGTACAAATCTGTACAGGTCTCTGGCTGGTTGATCGAAGTGTCTAGGTTCATTTTTTTTCTTTCCATGAATTTGCCTGGTTGTATTATTTTAGTGTTCTTTGACTCAACTCCTTATTTAGACTCGTGCTGTGTTTTTAGTCACAATTAGTAACAATCTCGAGAGAAGTTAGGGGATATCGTCATCACCATTGACAGCAGCAAGAATTGTATTTAAAGTAGGTGGCATTGTGTAATCTGTCATTTAATTGAATGGCCTTCCTCTTTTTTTTTGATTTTTTTTTTTTTTTGGCTTGAGGATAAACCCTTTTGTTGTTCCTGTTTTACATTATATATCGTGCGTTCTAAGCAGCATAAAGCCTTACATGCTTCTTGAACGACAGCAGTCACATTGAAGCATTTATTAAAATAATTGAACACATTCGCAATCAGGTACTTTTCCTTGCGACTAAACTTTTTTTCCTTAAGCCGTTTCCTATCTACAAGCTCTATTAATGCAGTAAAAGCTGTAGCACACAATGTATGCGTTATTGCGTTTATAAAAACTGTAAAAAATACCTGTATTTACCTATACACACTTGAAAAGCTATAAACGTTTTGAAAAAACGATTTATAAAAACTATTTAACGTGGGTTTAATTAAAAATGTTTTAAAGCTACGATGACGACTGTTGACAGGTAATAGAAACTGCTTCAAATACTTTATGATTGACGACTAAATAAATTGCAATATAACAACCGGAAGTAAAGATAGCTTTATTGGTAGGGATTTAAGAGATAGAAGTTTCCATTAAATTTCACACTGCATATGAAGGTTGAGATATGTTTAGTATAATATTTGATTAAATGTTATCTATATAGTATACATTTACCATATATAACATCTAAGAAATATACAGCAAAAGAAACATCGACATGCTTACATCCAATCCATTCACAACTATGTTTAATGTATACTGTATTTTAACAATCCAATTTTAAACAATGAATATTAAGCTATCCTTGTATAGGTTTCATTTAATTAACTGGAATTTTATTTTATCTCAGAGTTGGCAACGAGTGGATCTGAGCACTGCTTCCTTCACGCCCGATATTACACCGTTAATACTAGCCGCGCATAGAAACAATTACGAGATATTGAAGTTGCTGCTTGATAGAGGAGCCACACTACCAATGCCACATGATATTAAGTAAGAATTCATGTTGTCTATCCTCTATTCTTTTCAGTTCTTTTTTTTTTCGAACCCGGGAGGATTACAAAGGCGAACAATGCAACTCACTGACCTACTGACCCAATGCAAGAATCAAATTTATATTCTTTTAGCAGGGCCATCCACATACTAGCGCCGTGAGATGTGGGTTAATTCATAACAATGTATTATGTTACTAGGACTGCGATTTTTTAATTGTATTTGTCATCCCAGAAGAAAGTTATTTTTATAATTGCAAACCCTTGTCATCAACTAATGATATAATAAGTTACTTTAGCATATTACTAGAACTAACGTTAAAATAACACTAAGTGTTTAATTTTCATTTACGGTACAGCAAAAATTCCTTTCAACCCAGAGACCCCAATTTTCCACCAACTTATTCCAACATAAATTCTGTTTTACTCCGAAAGCTGACGTATTTCCCACGTATGCCTCTCACAATCCCCATTCCTATTTAATTAAGCCTATTAATTTACAGTTAACACTATTGCATTAATTAATCCATTTTCACATATACATTCGAACTGGAAATTACTGCCGGCACAGTCAGAAGTCTTCAACCCTTTTCTGACAAAATCCCTAATCAATACGGATTGTTAGTTTTTTTCCCCTTTTATTTTGTCTGAAATGGCGTGCCAAACCTTGCATTGCGCACGAAAGATAATGGATTTAGCAGTAATTACGAGCATATACCATTTTTTGAGCTATAATAAAGCGAAAAGTATAATAGCTATAAGCTCAATGAAGCTCAGACTGTTTACATAAAAGAATACGATCCCTATCTGTCCTATGCTATATGCCGATTATTTTCTGGGGTAACTCTACAGGCACGAATAGAATTTTTATACATGCATATATATTGTTATGGTACATAAGTAAGATGAATCATCAATCATAGTCAATGTAATTATTATTTTATTGCACACTTGTTTGTAAGGCCAGTATAATTTGGTTAATTCGCATGGTATTCGTGGAAATTGAATATATAAATTTATCGTCTGGCAACTGTACGATATTCTGATATCCTAGGATTCAACTTTACTTCAAAGGGGAAGAAACATTGTAATTCGTATGAAATAAGTGAGTTGCGTTTATGGATACGAGGGGGGTTGTTGATAAAAAATGTTCTTTGAAAACTGTTTTATTTTTCGTGAAATCAAATAAATTAAATCATATTTCTGTAATATATCCAACATAGAAGGGGATTTCCTTTGCGAATTGATGTATCTATCATCGGCCTAAAAATATATGGAAGATATGTCAAGATTTTACAACATTCGAAGATATTGGCTGTGTTCACTTTTTCAGTACGAAAATAATTTCGGGTGCCATACTGTCCGTAGGCATTTGCAGAAATGGCCCGTCCAGCATCGTACCCGTAGTATCAGTGCCTTCTCTGACCCTAGAGTTGGGAAGCCACAAGTTGTTAGCTTTCAGTCTAAGAATCGCATTCATAACCTTCGCTTTCACATAAAGTTCCAGCGAGGGGAGGCCCACAATGGTCTCCAAGGAAGGGGTCCCTTTACTGTTGATTGCACCAGTAATTCACAGCAATGCGTGCCTCTGGCCAGCAGTTAGCAGCTTCACTGCGCAGGACACTTCTGTCCTTCTCCACCAGACTGCTGTCCCGCATGTTATCGCTGGTCTTATCACGGCAGTATTGTGTAGCCAATGGATCACCCTTGGCTTTAGTCTCCAGATTTTACCAGCAATTGTCCTGCGGCGTCAAAATAACTAAGTGATTTTTCCAGCTCAGTTTCGCATCGACAGTAACACCCAGATACTTTACTTCCTTGGTGAATTGTAACTCCTGCCCAAACAGTCTAATGCCGCCTAGGTCATTGAGTTTCTGCGTGTTGGTAAAAGCAACCAACCTTGTTTTTTTGTGGATTAACTGAGAGTCAATGTGAAAGGCACCATTCCTTCGCAGTGCATTGCGCATGATGTCTGCCACTACACCCGAAAACTTCCCTTTAACTACTATGACAATATCATCAGCGTACCCCTGCGTCCATATTCCTTTGTCGTTCAATGACCTAATGAGAGCATCCACGACCAAGCTCCACAGCAGTGATGACAGTACATAATCCTCACCCTCCCCCTTGAGGGCATCTTCTAGTGGTCCTCATGGCAATACTTTTATCTAGCACCTGGACATAGACCACTCTGCTTCTCTAGCATGCAGTCAACCCACATGCTGATCGTGTGGCTAATGTTCCAGTCCATTAAGGATCGACTGATCGAGAGCATTGATGTGTTATCAAAGGCGCCCTCTATGTTTAAAATAACGCAAGGGCATCTTCCTTTTTACGTAGGCTCCTTTCGAGTCCTTCCACCAAACTATGGGAAGACTCGAAAGGAGCCTACATTATTTAGATTATATAGTTAATAAATAAAAAATTAAAAACAAGAAAAATGTTAGTCAAGTTTTAATTGGATTATAATTATGATTATTTTGAAAATGGATGAAAATTTCAATTGAAGGGAAAAAATGTTTAGGGTAAGATGATAAAAAAAAAACTCCATTCTCCAATAACAATCAATATTATATAGTTTAAAATTAATAACATTTTAATGAATTATTCTGTGTATTTCAGTTACCTAAAATATGATAAAGCTTTTGTATACAAAAGCGAAACGTCATTAAATTTCCTCTGGAATTTCATTTTTGTTTAATATTCAACACAACATTCTGCTAAAACCAAGAAAAACAACAAACAATATAAGGATAAACCTAATAAAAGAGAAAATAAATGGAAATAAAATTTATCAACTATTTATATAGATAAATTCAAGCAAGCAATTCAACAAGAAATTGCAAATATCTCTGTGGAAGAGCTTCAATGTGTGTCTGAAAATTTTAAGGGAAGAGTGAAGATTTGCTTGGAAAATAATGGACGACATTCCCTTAAAATTTTCAGACACACATTGAACCTCTTCCACAGAGATATTTGCAATTTCTTGTTGAATTGCTGCTTGCAGCTCTTCCAAACCATACAATTTATTTCTAAACACCTTATTCTTCAGGTGATCAAATAAATAAAAATCCAAGTGGGTAAGATCCGGAGAGTGGGGAGGCCATACATTTTGACTTATCAGCCTATCGTCAAAATATTCTGTTAGATATTTCAGAGTATGTATCTCTAGCTGTATGCGCCGGTGCATTGGCGTGTTGAGAAAACCCATGTTGCAATTCATCGTTGTGTAGTTGTGGAATAAAATCATTTAGTGTAGCTTGATATCGTTCACCTGTAATTGTTTCATTGAAAAATATTGGTTCGATAATTCTTCGTCTAGACATTGGTACCCAAACTATAACTAACAGCTTCTTGCGGGTTTCGCCGTGTGTCAAAACTTTCGCTCGACGTTTCGCTGAACAGTTCAGTTATCCTGAAGAAGCTGTCAGTATGAACAGCGAAACGTCGAGCGAAAGTTTTGACACACGGCGAAACCCGCAAGAAGCTGTTAGTTATAGTTACACCGGCCGTGAAAGCCTACGCAGTGTTATTGGTACCCAAATTCCAATTTTTAACAGATGTAAAGTTGTCTCGATAAATTCATGAGGATTTTCAGTGCCCCATTCTGTAATTCTGTAATCCTGGCAAATTCGACGCATATGCCAACGGTGTGCGCATATAATTTTGCGTCTAATTTAGTTATAAGAAAAAACATATATAACGTGCACAAACACTTACCGCATTATGAATCATCATCATTCGGACGGCTATCTGCCGCTCGTGAACCCGATAACCGTAACGCTCGAAATATCAACGGTCATGTATGTGCCATCAAGATGCCATGTCTAGTTATTATGCACTCAATGTGAGTGAAATAATGTCCCAATTGATTCCCATCCGTTCTCATATTTCTAACCGGTAACAATATTTACTCAGTTGCATCACTTCTATTATAGCGCTTAAGTTGCTGCAGTGTATATCTACAAAATAATTGACTTAAATTCTTATGTAATCAGATGCGGTTGCGAAGAGTGTATCAGGGAATCGAAAGAGGATTCCCTGCGGCACTCCCTGTCCCGTGTAAACGAATACAAGGCATTAGCAAGTCCCTCGTTGATCGCATTATCGTCTGGGGATCCGATTCTGACCGCCTTCCAACTGTCATGGGAGCTCCGTAACTTGGCCTTCGCCGAACCGGTAAGTCTCGGAATGCCGGCTATTTCGGACCCGCGTCGCTTCGTCAATTTTTAATCTCTCATTCTTTTTTATATGTTGACGTCTCGCGAAGGAATGCAAAACCGAGTATCTAGAATTGAGGAAACAATGTCAACAGTTTGCCGTCGATTTGTTACATCAATCGCGAACTTCCGAGGAATTAGCGACTATCCTAAATCACGATCCCGAGAAACAGCCGTACGAAAGCGGGGAACAAATGAATTTGGCCCGATTGGAATTAGCTATAACTTATAAGCAAAAGAAAGTATGATAGTTACAATAGGAACGAAAAGAAAAATGATTTAACTCCAGTTCGTAGCTCATCCCAACATACAACAACTCCTAGCGGCACTATGGTATGAAGGCGTTCCAGGATTTCGGCGTAAATCAAGCATACAAAAATTCCTAATCATCAGCAAAGTAGGTTTGTTATTCCCTTTCTACTGCCTCCTCTATGTGATAGCACCAGAAACATCAATGGGGAGAATCGTGCGTAAACCCTTCATGAAATTTCTCATTCATGCTTTTTCATATATCTTCTTCATCAGTAAGTACATGTTGCGCATACAAAATTAAAGTTTGAAGCCGATACTATGTTACAGTTATTTTGATGCTGGACTCTCAGAGAGCTGACGAACAATTGACTGAATTCTTCAACACAGATCAGATTACGAGAAATTCTTCCATTATCAATAGAGAACAACGTGGTACTCCACCAACAATCTTGGAATATATAATTTTCTTTTACGTTATAGGTACGCCCATATTATGTTTCTATTCTTTTCAAAAAAAGCACTTTATATTTTCGGCAAAGTTGGTAAGATAAAAAGAAATAAATTTTGCGGAGGAATCTAGGAGAACTAAAAAAAAACCTTTTAAATAGGTAGAATCCGTTGCAATAGAGAATGGTACATGACGTCACATCGCAATGAACGAATATTGGTAGCCGATTCCCGGTTGCTAGGTAACAGAGAGCGGTAGCCGGCAGCAGAGTGTAATTACGTCAGGCTTCGCGCAGGTTTTGATGACGACATATATCATTCTCTATTGCAACGGCCTATACAAAGAATCAAAATAAAAAAAATAAACCCCTACATTATAGTCTTTAATTACAGATTAAATAAAAGAACTGATTTAAGACATTTAACGACAATAAAATACGAGGGCACATCAAAAGTCAGTTTTAAAAAAAAAAGTATTTATTTCTCAACATAACCTCTTTAATTCAATACACTTTGCAACGGTACTTGATCTCTGCCCCATGTTGCGTTGACAAATTGAAATGGTACTCTTTATCGTGCCCTCGCTTATGCGTCAAACTGAAATGGAACAGGTTTTGCCTTGCTCCACGTTGGCCAACAAAATGCAATGGGTCGTTAAGTTACTTATGAATATTATATTTTTTTTAGTTGATTTCACCTTTACAATATTTTATTTGAAAACAATGAAAGCAGAAAAATATACAAATAAAAACATTATTCATAAACAACGATTGTTTGGTGGTAAACAAATGATGAATGTGGTCCCCTTGCATGTTAAAATAACCGCTCTCAGGTCATTCGGTTCTACGCGTATTTTAAGTATAATTCGACCGTGTATAATAAATACTATAAAATAATCAAAGAAATTGATTTCACCTTTACAATATTTTATTTGAAAACAATGAAAGCAGAAAAATATACAAATAAAAACATTATTCATAAACAACGATTGTTTGGTGGTAAACAAATGATGAATGTGGTCCCCTTGCATGTTAAAATAACCGCTCTCAGGTCATTCGGTTCTACGCGTATTTTAAGTATAATTCGACCGTGTATAATAAATACTATAAAATAATCAAAGAAATTGATTTCACCTTTACAATATTTTATTTGAAAACAATGAAAGCAGAAAAATTTACAAATAAAAGCATTATTCATAAACAACGATTATTTGGTGATAAACAAATGATGAATGTGGTCCCCTTGCATGTTAAAATAACCGCTCTCAGGTCATTCGGTTCTACGCGTATTTTAAGTATAATTCGACAATGTATAATAAATACTATAAAATAATCAAAGAAATTGATTTCACCTTTACAATATTTTATTTGAAAACAATGAAAGCAGAAAAATATACAAATAAAAGCATTATTCATAAACAACGATTATTTGGTGGTAAACAAATGATGAATGCTCCCTTGTATAGTAATGACTGAATAGAATATCAAATTTAAAGCAAAAAGTAAATAAGATTAATATTTCGAATTTTACAAATAATAAACAAATAAAGATAAGGCGATAACATTTGCGGTTTTAGCGGCCCTTTGGCTCTACGCGTGGTCGTTTGGGCTTCGACACGGGCAGTGGTTTCGTTGGTCAATCGATTCGGAATAGCTCCGTCGTCGTCTTTTCTGAGTCGAGAAACTCCCAGTATATGGCAGCACATACACTTTAGCCCACGGCTAATACGTAATCTAACATTTAATTGCTGGATGCCTCACTTATGAGGTTTTATTCCTCGGCACTAAACAAATTACCAAACAGTAACGGGGACACGTTAACCCGCTACAGATGTATTTTACCAATATCTGGTATTCTTCTTCAGCAGCAATGAATACCCGAGTTACTCTCCAATCACGGGGCTGCCAACAGCTCGCTACGCCATGCACTGTAACACAATATATCACTGTGTTGTGGCCGGTGCTTAATGGCGGACCTCACAACCGCCGTACCCCAGACGAACGACACGTCCGTTCTCTTACAACGCTGGCGTGACCTTTTTGTTCGCTTGCGCTCCTACGCTCTCCCACGTGATTCCCTCGATTGTCCGTTAATCAGGGACATTGCGCTATATTCTCCGTGATTCGCGCCAAATTTCCTTATTTGTCTATTACTTTCTTGGCGCCGCTTACGTCACCACACACACACATACAGATTAAACACAACTAAAAATACGTTACAAATACCACATGCTTTATATGTTTACATTAATAGAATGAAATCGAATGTTTTTTATTAAGGAAAGTAAATAATAAATCAATTTAAAATAAAATGCATTCTAGGCGTCAACTTTATCAACGTTTTTCCAATTTCTTAATGATAGGATTTCTCAAGGTCCCAAAATAGGCATTAGTTTTTCAATGAGTTCTTTGTTGGAGCTAAATCTCTTTCCGCAAAGCCATTTCTTTCGATTTTAAAATTGAAAATAAGGCTAAATCCAAAGAATCTAGCGGTGGAGATAACAGTCCGTTAGGTCGATTTATGGATTTCTGCCATGGAGACTTTAGGTGTTGCATCATGCATTGTCCTAATGAAGAAGTACTTTCTTCTTGGCCAAATGCGGTCGTTTATTCAATGTGGATTATGTCACATGCACTCCAGAAAACTATCGCCATGACCTTGTTAGCCTTTAAACCCACTTTGACCTTCGTCGGCGCCGATTAGCCCTTAAACCCATTGTTTTAACGTTAGACTACTGCTTGGTCTGCAGTGTGTTCTAGTAGACCCATGTTTCATCCACTGTTACAAAACGGCGCAAAAACTCACCCGTTCAAGAACGCTAAACACTCTTTTGAAGTTGTCACATGATTACGTTGTGCATGGTTAATTGTGAGCAAATCCGCGTTTGCTCACAATCCCCCACCACGGCATCAACAATCTCAGGTATTTTCACTCTCCGAATGGCCAACACCATGATTTTTCGACATCTTCGATTGTAATGACCTTAATTGGCCGTCTAGAATATTCGGCGTCGCTAGTGCTTGTGCGATCACAACGAAAGTCAAAAACCACCTTTTTATTATTGCAATCGATGATGCAAATAATAGGGAAGCTCCGGGAGATTTGACCATAAGGGAGAGTTGAAACCAGTTCAAAAATTACAAAAGCAGCATAAAGGATGCATTAAAAGTAATTAGAGACCTAAAACAATTTAGTACAAATTATGAAATACTAAAAATACACAACAAATATACGACAGACAACCATATTAGATTTTTTTAAATAATTACGTTGTTATTATTACTTTGTTTTGTCATGCGTATATTTCTTATTTGAGACTTTTCTTTTCTGTTACATTCATAATACATTAACTGTAATACATTCGTTTTATTATGATTACTATTACCGATTGTTAGTGTTGTTATTGATTATTTATATACCTACTCATACTCACACCTTATTTATTTAATCTCTAACCCAGACACCTCCCCTAACTGGTCAAAGAATCCAGAACAAACGGGGTCTGTCTTAGAGAGATTCTTACTCTATTATTTTTTATTAAATTAAGTTCACTTGATTTCCTGAATTCCATTAAGTGTAGGATTCATAGTCGAAGGAATAAGAGACATATATAAAGACGGAGTCAAAGCTTACTTGATGAATCTATGGAGTTTCATCGATTTTACCAGGAATATTTTATACGTCCTGGTTTTTGTCCTGCGAGTAGTGGCATATATCGAACAAAAAAAAGAAATAGCGAGCGATGGCACCAAAGCTTATATTCCTCGCGAAGAATGGGAAGCGTTTGACCCCCAACTAGTAGCGGAAGGGTTATTTGCAGCAGCCAACATCTTCAGGTATGTAAATGGGAAAGATTTTTTTTTTTAATTTTATATGATTTTATTTTGCAGTGCCTTAAAGCTAGTGCATTTATTTTCTATAAATCCTTATTTGGGACCTTTACAAATATCCCTCGGACGGATGGTGATAGATATCGTAAAGTTTTTCTTTATTTATATGTTAGTGCTCTTCGCGTTTGCTTGCGGTAATTTTCATTTGTAATAATCTGAATACCCTGTAATAAAAATCATCGTTTGATCTTCTTCCTAGGTCTAAATCAATTATTGTGGTACTTTTCTGACTTGGAAAGGAAAAAGTGCTACCATCTAAGTAACGGAAATGCCGATTGGAAAAATGAAAGAGACGCCTGCATTAAATGGAGAGGATTCGCTAAGTATACCCACTTTCATGCTAAATCCAATCCTACCCGACTAAAATATTATTTTTAGCGTATTCGAATCGTCACAATCCCTGTTTTGGGCTAGTTTCGGACTGGTGAATTTGGAAAACTTCGAGCTATCGGGGATCAAGAGTTACACCAGATTTTGGGGTTTGCTAATGTTCGGCTCGTATTCCGTGATAAACATAATCGTGCTCCTAAACCTGTTAATCGCCATGATGTCGAACACTTACGCCATTATAGACGTTAGTAACAAGGAATTTTCCCCGTAAAATCGTGATAGAAATTTGTTCAAACAGGATCACTCGGATACTGAATGGAAGTTCGCCAGGACAAAGTTATGGATGCGTTACTTTGAAGAAGCTTCAACTTTACCGCCTCCTTTCAATATAATTCCGACGCCAAAACTGTTTTTGAAGATCTTCGGATTGCGCGAGAAGGATAGATTGAGGAAAATATCAGCAGAGGTAAGCCTCTCTTATTCTATGACAAAACTTTCTCTATTCTTTTCACAAGTGCTTGTTTCTTAATATCTTAAGTAATAATATTCCCTAGTTCCTTGTCCTACACCGTTCTTTTCCAATAACTTACATTATTTTTACAATTGTCATGTCAATTAATCAGTATTCGATTTCTCCGTCTTTTTCTCAGCCAGCCTTTCCGTCTTTAAGTTGGTTACTAGTATGTGGAAGATACATAATTGTTCAAACCTTTTCGTTCACTCAACTACACATATTCCCATTAACCATTCGAATCTTCTGTTTATGTTTTACTGTTTAACAGCATCCTTAATGCTTCTCCTACATATTTTCCTTGAACCGTATATATATTATGGTCTTCATTTTGTTTCATTTTTTCTTCATCAAGATATTATTAACTATTAAATACTATTATATCCTGTATACTAACTTACTATTTGTAAAGTTATGCAAACCGTAAATGAATAAAAAAAAACATTAAAAACCAACAAGACAATAACTTGACTCATTGTAATTACAAGTTATTACCTCTTTAATCTATATATGAATCGTTATTTTACTTAGTTCATCCAGGACTAAGCGTCCAACCATCGTTTAGAAACCACTACATAAATCTATTTTTATAGCTATAAAGAAAACAACAAACAAAAGGCGTTCAGTTTTGTCAAACAATTTTGAGATTGGCCATAGAATTGACATATGTTAACATCCAAGTTAAGCATTCTTCTGTACCAGAAAGAACAATAATCATCTTAATTCAACCGCCACCTCCACCAAATTTAAAACTATAGAGCTGTGCATTTCTACGTCAATATTGACATTTCGAACCTAATAATAATCTTGAACATGTTGCTTGGGGGAAGTTTAGTCTTATCAGCTACTTTCTTGACAATCTTATTTTCAATTCCTCTAGCTTACAGGTATCCTGTATGTCTGTACAATTCTTCTTCCTTCATTTCTACTAATGATACCCCGAGTTACTGCCTTTTCAACCTTTGCGGGACGGGAAATGACTAGAGTTGGATAAATTTGTCTTACCTACCAGAGAAAAAACAATTCGAGTTGAAAGCTGATGCTTCAAATCGTTTCTGGTCTGATGAGTAAAACAATTTTATCGTTTCCCATCCCGCAAGGGTTAAATTTAAAATGATTTGTCAAGAAGACGTTCACACAAATTGTCTTGCATTTGTTTTAACCGAAAATCATTTAGTTTATCTCTGTTGAAACGTCACATGAAACTCAGGAATTTATGAAAATCGCTCTTTCCTTGGATAAAGTTGAATAGAAGTTTCAAGCCATCCATGTACCACGAATAACTAATTTAAATCTCCTTGCGTTGTTGCTTAGTGAAGATTTGTGTGCTCAGAACTATACAGAAACCAAAAGAAGGACATGTTCCCAGAAGGTCACTCTTCGGATATTAATTTTCCTTGCTTATATGTTTATGGTTGGGTTATCCGCTCCTGTAAAGTTGTGACACCAGTTTAACATTTTCAATTCTTAAATAACTACGATTGTGGTAAGCTGTTAGAAGTGGAATTGTTGTTTCTTCGTCTTTGCTCATAATTCATTATTACACAGTGTTTAATAAGATGTTCTTTACAACTACCATGATCCCTTCTATCCTTCCCAACAACCTTTCTATGTTCCATCACAGATAAAATAGCAGTGTAGATATCCAACTCAATGGTTTCTATAGGACAGCACGATTTAGTGACATCCCATGAGCTTTTCATACTTTTATGACCAAATGCGCGAGGTTTAAAGCATGTCTTTTTTAGAATATTTTTTCTCAAATACTAAAAATAAATAGAAGAATAATTGAATGAGAATTTAAGATAGTAAGCTCATTATTAACGTGAAGATATTTGCTAAATTGCCGATCTGAAACTACAATATGTATCTATAAAGGATAACAATAATTGTAGGACGACTTTAAACCACCATGAGTTAATTAACTAACGCACTAAAAATAAAATAAAACAAATTGAAAGCAAGTACATACACTAAAAGTTGCATGATTACATATAAAATATATTTTAAATCTAAAAACAACCTAATTATATAACCTAAAACACAGTAGTACAATTGTAAAATATTCTTTGATTTGCACAAAATTATACCACTTCTTGTATAGTATCACATAAACCATCTCTTTTACAAGAGCCCCAGTTGGTAATAATACTTTGTAATTTTTCAGACACAGAGTAATGTAACCTGTTACAAGTTCGGAATTCTTTTTTCATATTTTAAATTAAACATGATTTCGTATTTCATTGGTACAATGGTTTTTGAAATAAATGGTCGGAAGACAATTTTTGTCTATATCTTTGCCAATTTACCCAACAAAAACTTCAAGCCAGTCTTAGTTTAAACCAAGACTCCAAAAAAAAGTTATTTCTTCCTTTGGTGGTCCGCAGATATCTCCTCAATTCCACACCCAGTTTATTTTTAGCGAAGGCAAAACTTTTTTAATGTGATTTTCTATAAAATACATATCATTGACAATACTCTTTCACTCGGTCCAAAATGTGAAGAAGAACTACTTGTAATTGTTGTTCGTAACATTTTACCATCTTTTGCACAGCGTAACAAACCATTGTCTCTATCAAGGAACTTCCCTAGATATTGCCTAACTTCTAGTTCCCACACCTTCTAAGATTGATTTTATTCCATACACTACACACTGTCCTTAAAGCTAAGAACTTATTACCTGTTACATGAATCTGAAACTAATAATTACTTGAAATATTAAAAACATTATCGGTTTGAGGAAATAAGTTTATCGTGGAAGTAAGTCTAGCGTCTAAATGTGACTTAGAACTTGCACAGTTTCTAACTGATTATTTGTTTATTTACCTTAAGTTCAAGAATTCAAAACATCACCCTTTGTGTTTATTCTAGATACCTTTGTAGAGATTAGGTAATCTCAGTTACCGCCCCATGATTTCATCTAGCAATTCTTGTTTGCCCTCTGCCAATAGAGCCTCTTAGACAAGATAGCGTTGAAGTACTTGCATATAGTTGGTAAGCAAGACCTGTATTTGGGCAAGAGTAGGAACTTCTGTATACCTCCCTAGTTTTCGTGTTAAATACAATATCTGTCATAAATTTTTATTTGATTATTATTTTGTTATTATAATCGATCTCACTAAACATTCACACTCATTGAAAATGCAAAACCACCCAGGAATTTGAAAAGATTTAGCGATCCCTTTTGGATGAGATGTTAAATAAAGTTTAGTTCGTGGGCCATCAAAATTAATAAAAAGGACAACCACTCAAATATCCATTAAGTTACTACAAATAAAATCTATTCTAGAGGAGAAACAAAGAGGAAAAAGAAAGAGACTATAGATACTCAGCCGTAGTTAGGGCATTGGTTTGGCGTTATGTCAGTGCAATGCATCGAAAATGCGAAGAAAATGCCGTCACCGAAGAAGATATCAACGAAGTGAAAAGCGACATATCATCCTTCAGATACGAGATGTTGGAGATCTTGAACAAAAACGGTATGGACGTTTCTTGTGCTGATAAAAAGGAAAAAGGTAAACTTATTTACTAAACGTATCAATAAAAGACAACATTATCTGTGAATAATTGCAAATTTACAGCTATACTAGGAAAGAAGATGAAAGTTTGGGAAAGACGATTAATGAAAGACTTTAAGGTAGCTCCAATCAACACAGAGGACATGGATAAATTGATATACGTCTCTCCTTCTGATAATGAAGATTCCTTAACCAGGTACACGATTAAAATCCCCAAATCCTGTCAGCAACACTGCAGTGTATGCCTATTTACCACAAATATTGTTTCTTATTAGGTTCAGACGTATAGCGAAGATGGCTTTGCTAAACTCCAGCTTACACAAATGGAGGCAAGTAGTAAAAGGAGCTTGTTTAGCGTAAGTATTGCCAACAATTCATGAATTAATTCTACAATAACAACTTTTTGTGTGAATTAGTTCCCAAATGACTCAATGCAACAACGGAGATGTTACAAAGGAGGGGCTGCAAAACACCATGATGACCGCGAGTACAAGTTTGTCTTCCCAACAAGACGAAGTTACCCTCAATTCTGACAATAATGGTAAGAAATGAACCATAATACATACAGTTTCGTACATTATCAGAACTGTAATTAGTGCCTCGAGAGTGATTTCGCAATCAATTGTTTACTAGTTGATTTACGACGTAATTCAAACGCAAACAGACATCTTACCTGTTTTGAAATTGTTCAGCGAACCATATCATTCTATCATCCCACCGTTCCTTGCTTATTTGTTTACAATCTGTACTGAAATTATTTTTTATAGAAGGCCTTTGTACTTCCATTCGCTCTTGGTATTCCAATTAATTCACATTGTTTTCGGTTCTTCTTATTTTGACTTACTCTCTTCTACTGCAGTGTTTACAATTTACTTAACCATTCTTCAGTTTCCCTAAGTTTCTTTCTTTTTCTCTTTATGATATTCCATTCTGAATTTAATGTTGTTGAGATGCTAGTTGTTTTGTGTACCCTTTTCTAATATTAAAGTTTTATGTGCATGCATCTCTGGTATGATGGACAAAGATGCTATAACTAAACTTAGCAAGATGCGGAGGCTTGCGTGTTTACGAATAACAGGCGCAATGAGAACTACTCCTACAACAGCAATGGAGTACCTACTGGATTTGCCTCATCTCCATTTTCTGACAATGAAGGAGGCAAGAATGGATCCTCTCAGATTGCCAGAACCACCAGGCGACAGATATGCAAAATTGGAATAATGTCCATCATATGAAAGATAAACTTTTGGAATTGAGATCAGACACCATAATGTTAACATATCTATTTGGAAGAAAATTCGAAGAAAAAAATCACGTATAAATCAAGCTGGTATCAATCCAGCTACAGAGACCGGTTTGGTTAATTGATCTGGTTTACGGACGCATCAAAAACCGAGAACGGAACTGGAACTGAAATCGACAGTGAAGTGAGAAACATAATGATCACCTTTCCTTTAGGACAATATGCTCAGACAGAGGCATATGAAATATCGAACTGTGCAACTGAAATCAATTAGGAGGACTTATAAGAACAAGTGGATCTGTATTGCAACAGAACATTGTCACATGCCTTTTTAAGAAACAATCAATTTGTGTAATTTTCAGTTAAATTTATGGATGATAAATTTGCTATATAATTTGCTATTTTCAATTGGTTGTCTCAGTAATTGTACATAGTATAACCGTTATTCTGCTTTTTGTGACGTGTTTCGTTTAAGATCCTCTTCACCGCGCGCCGTCCGCGAAACATCGTCCCCACGCGCTGAGTGTCGGCCAACAGCTGATCTCGCACAGTATCCGTTCAAATTCCGTGTGTTACGTTACGAGTGCCGGCTTTAGGGCTGCGCCTCACGTAATCTCCGTCCGCTCCGTGTATTACGTTACGAGTGCCGGCTTTAGGGCTGTGCCTCACGTAATCTCCATTCAAATTCCGCATATTACATTACGAGTGCCGGCTTTAGGGCTGCACCTCACGTAATCTCCGTCCGCTTGCGTGTATTACAAGTGCCGGCTTTAGACCTGCGTCTCACGTAATCTCCGTCTGATTCCGTATATTACATTCGAGTCTCGCTAATTGCTGATCTCATGTAATTTCCGTTCTTGTGTATACAAATTCTTACGTTAATTTGAATCGTGAGTCGTCACTTTTAATTACCATTTTCACGAATTAAAAGTCACACGCACTATGTAATTGCACATTTGCACGGTTATACTAGTTCTTTGCCGTAGTTGTAGACCGCGAGTTCACTGTTTTAATCATTCTTGAAAGCGCGAACTTACTAGTTCAATTACCGTCAAAACGCGGGAATTTTGAAAGTTAATTTTATACGTATTTATTTTCTATGTTGAATTTATATTGCAAAACTTGGAATTGCTAACTTAAAACGTAATTGTTATTTAATAAGCGAACTCATTAGACTTACCTGAGATATTTACTTTCTTATTTACACATTTGTTTGCACTTACATGTTTTCTTGATCGTTCTAAATTGAACATAATTTATGTACCAGAGCCTCATGCACATTACTTCACTTGCACTGTGAATATGAATATTGGAGCAGAAGACCATTGAGCGACATTCTCCTACAGCGTCTCCAGTCGCACTAAAGATTGGGGGTAGGGGGGAATCCATGTATCTAATTTTTAATTCTAGCGCCCCGCATGCTATCTGGCATTTGAGAGGGCATACTTATAATTAAAAGGTAATTAAATAGATGACACTGGGATGAGTAAAATTAGATTTTAATAATCAGAATAGAGTATTATTTTTAATAAAAAAATATTTTTTTTATCCGGGTTGTGTGCTACCTTGCATTACAATACACTTTATTTATGAAAACTAAATTATTACAAATCATCCTAACCCCGTGCTCCACCTGAAAAAGGTACTACACGAGGCTACCTATTCTAAGTACTATATGGGTTCCATAACAATTGAAATGATCCTACTCTAACTAAATAACTTCCCTATGATTTTTAATAACAAAAATATAATACAGTAGCCTCGCGACCATACGAATATTACTTTTGAAAAATGATAAAAAATGTAAAATGTGATTAGTTCACATAATCGCGAGTCTACTGTAAATCAGTCAGCTATCAGTTATTATTAAATGCGCCCATGGAATGACTTTCGTTATCTCCCAGCATTCGCCAAGGACACTGATTATATAATAATAACTTATATAAAATCAATGGCCACGGAGTAAGGGAAAACCATGGCAAAAACCTTACTCTGGGAGGATCTGGGAAGAAGTCCCAGACCTTATTACTGATAGCCACAAATTATTATTATCCTTCTGAGTGCCGAAGAAGCAGCCTCCACGTCTCCTCAAATTCCGACAGCCTTGCCGTTCTCGCGTAGCTGCTCCCTTTTCCACGCATTCAGAAGTTGAACATACAATACAGAGATTAAAACGTTGGTATGCTTCATAAGCAGTAATACAGCTAAACGATTGTTCAAGGTTACTTTTGAAATTCTCTCATAGAGAGCTGCACTTTCTCTAAGAAATATCTTGTCAAAGAAAAAAAATAGAAAAGGATACATATATGGTGCGATTTCTGCCATTTACTTGCGCCTATTCACAATTCCTACGCTCAGCGATTTCACTCTGACTTCTTTAATATCTGATCTTAATTAATTCGGTTTTTAACCGTTGTATTTTAGTTAATTAATTAGACTATTTCGCCCATCTATGAGTGACCGGTGCATGAAGAACATAGAATAACTGGGCAAGACTAATGGATATAAAAAAAAAAAAAACAGACTAACATTATTTTCGTTTCTAATTCCGAGTATTCTCCAACGTTCAAAAAAAAAATAATAATTCAAGGGCAATTTGAAAATCCGTTACACTCATTTTCTGTCTCATTTTTTGTTTTCCAGAAAGCGATCCGCACCGCAACAGTAGCAGTTCTAGCACCTCCTTACCCGCCACCAGCTCCTCCGCCAATTGCAAGTGCGATAGAACGCACTCGAGCATGAAGCAACTGCATAATCATTTTAGCTTCAGCGATGATATGCTTTCGAAAAGAAACCGCAGGCCATTCCAGAGACGAAAACTTACCAGTGATATTGACTTCGGCCCTAGCAGGAATATCACCTTCAACGAAAGCGACGAGGACGCAGAAGAACTTGAGGAGACGGTGGGACAACCCTTCGGAAAGGACTGTGAAAATAATTGCGTTCTCTTGGATATTGACGATGAAAATGGAAATGAAAATGAGGCAAATGATAACAGTGCAAATTGTATTACTGACGTTCAATATTTCAGTTATAGGAACGGTAAAAGGAGACATAAAAGTTTTAAGAACACAAATTTAAAGTAGGAGTTTTACGTCTTAAACAGGTTGTAATTGTTGGTATATGAATTGATATTTTTGATACTTTTACTTTTAATTCATTATCTGTTTGTCTATTTTATACTAAAATATCAATGATAGACCAATGACATAGCAAGAGCTAGAATTTAACAGTCACACAGGGTAACAAATTAATTGTTCGAAACTTCTGTGTGTTTTCAATATATCGATTACACATATGATAATTATTATAATAACCGCTTATCATGTAAAACAAAACCACAAGTGTACTTATTATTTTGTTAAAAAATAAAGATTCTGTTAGAAAAAAAGTTCACGATTACGGCACCTTTGCGCATTATACCTGCAACGAAGTTTAAGCTATTCTCGCGAAAATTCTAATTTTCGTTAATCAATTTATGTTTGTAACTTTTACCCGTATATAACCTATTGTATCTTCTAGCAAGGTTTTTTCTATACGAAACCTGTAAACTTGTAGGAGACTTATATTTCTTCTCAAACGTAAAATCTTATAAAATTTGCGTGAAAATACTGTAGTTTCCCGGAAAGAATGTATGCTTGTTCTTTATTTCTTTTAAATTTGCTATTTAAATTAATTTGAATGATTCTACGTCCTTAATCCTTGTCTATTTCCATAAGTAATTCTAATTAAATAATTAAAATACTATGAACATCACTGTTCTTTAAAAAAATATATAAAACAACTCCAGGTTAGACATGTCAAAATTATGAATAGTTGATTTTGTTAAAATATTAAGTATGTGTAAAAATTGGAAAAGCCGCTGAGAAAAAATGGAATGCTACAAAAATAAATATATGCTTGGTTTAATCGCTTTTTCATTACTCCATTGAGACATTGGTGGCTCGTGAGGTCATGAAAGAGGTAGGCACAAAATAAGAACTTGCCTATTTTTTATACATAAAATCCATTCTCCTATTTTTCAAGCTGGAGAAGACGTCTACGACTTTATTATAAAAATAGTGGATCTTCTGACATTGTGCTTCTCAGACACAGACAACATAAAGCATACTGGGATAAAATAATCAGGTATAAAGAAGAAGATTGAAGAACTACTGCACCTCAATAGGAATCATCTTCGCACCGTGACAGGGGCACCTACTTATAGAAAATTGGAATCAACACTGGAGATACAAACTGCAGACTGCACAATGGGTGACAAAGGCGCTTACCACTTTCTGTATGAATACGAGGCTCTGAACGCAAAAAGACGGGCAATTTTTGACGAGCCAAAAATAAACCCAGAGGATACAACCAGCCAAAGACCTGCACAGATTAGTGCAGAGTACTAAGATACTGAAATGGTTAATATAATTTAATGGGTAAGAGAAATGGAAGCCAAATACAAAAAGCCAAGAGGCTGCAGTGTTTCCAGAGACTTCAGGACGACTCAAAAAACAAATCTGTTGGCTTACAAACACAGGCCTGCATTCAACATGGAGATGGACATTTTGGAAATATTATTGATTGGAGTTTTTTTTGGAAAAAAGCCGGTTTATTGGCCTTAGAATAACGTTTTATTTTTATTAGCTGACAATAACATTCATATACCTGTAACTTTGAAACAAATAAAAATTGAAATACTAGTTTTGCATTTTTTGTTTACTTGAAATAAAATAATAATAATAATAATAATAATAATCTTTATTGCCCAACAGATTGTAATCTTATTATAGGACAATGGTAGAATAGATAGCTTACACACTAAGACTACACTACATTACAGGGTAGGTACAGTATAATAAAAAAGGTAAAGAATGTACATATATTAATACTTATGTTATTTAATTGTAAGTGTAGTTTGTTATACACTGGCTTAGCAGTTGGGGTAAGGTAGAAAAATGTATATCTACGGAGTTATCAAAATGGGTATTAAAATAATGATAAGTTCTATGTATTGGGGGATCTCATTAATATATTACTTTTAGGGGTCGGACAATAGAAAGTTGAATGCATGCGTGTTGCTTGCTGCAGTATATGAAATTGGATGTCGCGCAATAAACTAGGCGCCTCAATATGTGAATGAATAATATTATAAAGAAACTTAACGTCATTCCGTTTGCGACGAAGTTCGAGAGACTCAATGTGATATAAAGTTAGTAATGCATTGTGGTCGAAACCTTGAGTGGGATAAGAGTGATAGGATTTAAAATAAAGAAATTTAAGGAATCGACGTTGAATTTTTTCAAGTGAATGAAAGTGGGATTTATAAAGCGGAGCCCAAATAACAGATGCATATTCCAACTTGGAACGGACAAAGGCATAATAAAGCGGCATAATCGCTTCAATGTTTGTAAAATTTTTGACATTTCTTAGTATAAAACCCAAGACTCGGAAAGAAGCTGATGAAATGTTATTTATATGATTTGAAAAAGTAAATCTGGAGTCAAAGGTTACACCCAAGTCATTAATAGAGGAACATCGTGGAATAGTTTCGCCATTGAAATGGTAGTTATAAGTTATTGAGTTGAGCTTACGCGTATAAGTGACAACATTGCATTTAGAGATGTTAACACGTAAGTTATTAGTATCGCACCAAGTCTGGAGAAGGTTGATTTGTTGTTGTAAATTGATACAATCATCTACATGACTAATCTTAGCATACATCATCCGCAAAAAGAAGTTTATCACCGGTTAAATGAGAACAAAGAATCATTAATAAAAATTAAAAATAGCAAAGGACCAAGGTTGCTACCTTGCGGAACACCTGACTTAGCAATGAAAAACTGAGATCGATGGCCCTTATAGGAAACATATTGTTTTCTATTAATCAAATAGGTCGAGAAAAGTGATACAAGTGACGAAGTGAAACCCACGTTATACAGTTTGGTTAGTAAGATTTTATGATCTATACGCTCAAAAGCCTTGGCAAAATCAGTGTAGATGACATCGACTTGCTCATTGTTATCCATTTGCTCGGATACAAAGTGGGATAAGGTGGCTAAGTTAGTCACGGTGGAACGATTGTTAACAAACCCTTGTTGATCGTCAGATAGAATAAGTTTGAAATGTGGATAAATATATTTATACAAACACTTTTCAAAGACTTTAGCAAAATTATTTATAATAGCAATTGGTCTGTAAATTTCTATAACTACTACTTTACATTCCCAAAATCTGAACATAACGATGCGGGACACCTATACAGTTCATCATACACTTATTTATTTATCACACTAGGTATAAAGCATAATTATTTATTCAACTACTTTGCTTGGGTGTAAGCTAAAACTTAAAAATTAATCGTACCTACACATCCTTCTTCCGCACATAGCATATTTCGGTTCGTAAATAATTTACAAATAGTTTTCACATAAGGAAAGGAACCTGCAAAAACTTAATACACGAGTTAAAAATATATGCATCTTGTGCCTGAAATCGGATAGATTTATGGCAACAAAACAAACAAGGAAAGGCGGAACATCCGGCCTTATTTTAGATTTAAATTTATATTCGGGTATACTTCGACACTCAAGAATACAACAGTCTTTAAACTTAATTAATTTAATCTCAATTGCACATCTGCGTAGCTTAATTTATAATCTTGAAATCGTACATGGCGGGCAAATGAATTTATTAATGTGAATTTAATATGTAATGACTTTGATGTATACGTTATTCCTAAAATACTTTAAATACATATTGTTTTTCCTTAAAGGCTCTACTCCGGTAAGCCATTGAAAAGTGCCCCTAAAGCCATCGGGCTGAAATTAAAGCAAATGAGTACTACTGTCATACATACCGTAAATACCAAAAATTAGCTAAATCGGCCCCACCCCATTCGAAATATTAGCATAAAAGGTGGAAAGATTAAATATTTTATTTTCTCAGGAATTACATAAGTTATCACGGTCAAAAAAATTATGTAAGTAAACACTGATTATGGGCATTCTATAAAAAATCAAGAACCAATTCAGTTCACTCAGTTCAAAGTTATCCCCTTTTTTAGTGGTGATTTTTTTAGTTTGGTTCAAGGTGCCAACTTGGCTTTTTGTTATATTAGACTGTATACATTTACGTTTATTATATACATTTTTTCAGGTTTTTCTGTGTGGTAGAACATGTAAATAAAAAATAAAATCTCTTTAAATGATCTTAGTAGAAGCAATTTGTTATTGTTTATTTTAGGGTTACAACAATTGTTCATCCATCAATTTCAGGATTATCTGTACCTATATATGTTTCAGCCCTAGTAATTATAAAAGTATCGAAATTTAAAAAAAGGGAAATTATAACAACAAAATAATAATTATTTCCGTACACGCAGTTGAAAGTTATTGTTATTTTTCTTTTTTGAGGGGAGTTTTTTTTTTGAGTTGAGTTTAATGTGTCAACCTGATTTTTGTTTAATAGTAATGTATTGCTATGGACAGGCATCCCATTCTTCGTGAGTGTATTTTTAGTTGCATAGATTTTGTCTTGTTTACTCCGGTCAGCCATTTATCAATGTTCCGAGAGGGTTTTCGCAAATTTAGATTTATTTTATTTAATAATTAAGTTAATGGGTTTATTGATTAATTTATTTAATTAAATGTTCAGTTTTTAAATTAATTTCATTCAATTATTTGTCTTTTGAATGTTGGCGTATTGGTTGTACGTCTGCGTTGTTTTTGCAAGAAAAAACGATTGTAGAATTTTGTCAGGCAGTTCCTTGGTCGACTGTTAGCGTGAGTAGACGTATTTTTGTAAATCATTGTTTGCCGGTTTGTATTTCATTTTGATATCGTAAATTTATTCCGCATAAATTGTCTTTTATTTCGTCCATCAAGGAATTCGCTTTATAATAATTGTTATTATATTGATGTGTGCACATTATAGATATAGGATCATTTATTATTTCTGTGCAGGAAGATATGTTTCAGTTTAATTTTTCTTATTATATTTTAAGGTGTTAATTTTTCCGTTTTTCTTTTTGCATTTTCAAATTCAGTCAGTACACAGCAGTATGTATTTGGGTTCATTATATATTTCTTTAAATTCTTTCTGTGTCGTACAACATATAAATAAGAAAATAGAGATAAAAAGGAAAATCATAGATCGGCTTCAGGATTATTTATATTATTTATATTTCAGCCCTAGTAGTTATGAAAGCACCAAGCTATAAACAATTATTTTGTAAGAATAAATAATAATAAGTAATATATTATTATATAATATATTATCTGTTGTTGCATTTATTATTAACATATATGTATTTATAATCAATATAAAATAATATTTAGGTTCTTACACGAAGTTTAAAGTTCTCTTTGGGGGTGGTTTTTTGAATTAAAGGTTCCAAATTGAGTTTTTGTTCTATAGTAGTGCCTGCATTTGGGTTTACAATATATTGTTTTCCAAATAAATTCTTTACAACTGATGTCATATGAACTGAGAAGTATGCTCTTGATTTGCAACCTTCACTGATTCTGATGAATAGCTCCAAATGAGTATTTCTATTATCTTCATCGTTTATTTATTTGTTTAAATTTTTTTCTTCCAGACATTTTTATTAGCAAACCACCGCGATTAATACACTTATAAGAGAACATATTTTAACTTAGTTTCTACAGCACTGTTGTTTATTCTACATAAGGAAATTACATTAAACTCCAAAACTCTCACAATCAAATAATTGTAATATGGAAACAAATTATTTTTTATTTGCACTACTTCACTGAAAGAACTTGAAATATACATTAAACCCAAATATAATTATACACTCATGTATAATAAAAAGTTAAATTGGCACCTTAAACCCAACTCAAAAAAATCACTCCTAAAAAAGGGAAACTAATAACTTTGAACGGCGTGTGCGGAATTAAACATTATTTATTGTTACAATATGCTTTTGTATATTTCGGTGCTTTTATAACTACTAGGACTGAACATTTACACAAATAATCCTGAAATTAATCAATGAATAATTTTCAATTTCAATTAAGTCAATCAGTACACAGCAGTAGGTATTTGCGTACATCGTAAATATCTTTATTTAATTATAACCTTCTAATAATAGTTTTGAACTTCGAAGAAATTGTGCGATTGTAACGTTAAAGAACAAGTTATCAATATTAGTAATTGGCGAGTAGGAAACCAGATATACCACATATCAGTTATTATTTTGTATTAATGATTAATTTGACGTATGACATAAATTATTTTAAGGCTAAAATTACCAATAACAAATTGCTCCTACTAAAATCATTCAAAGAGATTTTTTTCTCAGCAGGGAGGAAAGTGTCCAGTGTCCAGTTGCATTGACATGATGAAACTGCACATCGTATAATATGTGACATTATTGATAGATGACATTAGTACATTCGACCCAATCTGAGTCCATTTATGAGATAATTGGTAAATTATTAGCTATTAAATTTCAATTATTAATTAAGCTATTATTAAACACTATTAAAATGACGCTAATGACAGTTCTCAAAAAACATTTGACAGCTTAAGCCGACTATCTATCATGTCACTCACAGGTATGTCTGATTATTTTTAGACATTTAGTTAAACTTGGACTGACTGGGGAAAAATTATATTCAAACTACGTGAGGAAAGTGCTATTGCAGGCCGTGGGCAATTAATATTTGCCCGCGGCCTGCAATAGAGCACTTTTCTCCCTTGGTTTGAAATATAGCTACTATTATTTTTTATTTACATGTTCTTCCACACAGAGAAAACTGAAAAAAAAAATATAGTAAACCTAAATATATACAGTCTAATATAACAAAAAGACAAGTTGGTACCTTAAACCAAACTCAAAGAAACTACCCTTCAAAAGGGGAAAATAGTGATAACTTTGAACTGAGTGACTGGAATTAGTTGTTTGATTTTTTTATAGAATGCCCATAATCACTGTTTACTTAAATATATATATTTTTAACGTGATAGCATACGCGTAATTCCCCGAGAAAAAAATATTGAATTTTTCTACCCTTATATTAATATCTTGAATGTGGTAGCAACGATTAAGGTAGTGTTTGGTATTTACAATATGTGTGTCAGTAGTACTCATTTGCTTTCATTTCAGCCCGATAGCTTTAGGGGCACTTTTCAATGGCTTATCGGAGCAGAGACTCTGTAATTAGCGTCCAATAAGAGCACCATATAAGTGCGTCTATAATCATTACCTCCCAAAACATTTAGGGGAATCGTGAAATTGGTAACATACATTAAGTCAATAAGTAAGTAGCCGATATGATGCAACAAGTATTTTATACGGGGCATGTCAACGAGACCGTTCGTTAGAAGTTAGAAGTTAGAAGAAGTCCTAGCCAAAATGAAAATTTGAAAATTTAGAATTAGATATAATGGGTTGTATTATCTTTGAGTAAAATATTTTCAGATTTCTAGCGACCAGAAGTCATTACCGGAAATGACTTTCGGTATAATCGGAAACGCTGGAAATCTGAAAATATTTTACTCAAAGACAATGCAACCCATTATATCTAATTCTAAATTTTCAAATTAAAGTAGGTGGTGACCCATCTATTTTGTTATTTTAAATTGAACACCCTGTACATTTTTACATATTTAGGTTTACCTATTTTTCAGCTTTATAAACACCTTTACTTTTTATAATTGGATTTAGTCGTTCTGAAGTTATTCCACTTTTTCTAAAAAAAATCTGCTCTAGCAGGCATTTATTCAAAAAATAAGAGAACACTTGATTTTTGGGATGTTAATCTAGGATCCAGAATATGCTTAAACAAAATGTTGAAGTATATTTTGGAGCAACAACTGTCTACATTGTGGAATTCCTTCACTATGGCACGTTAACTTTTGGAAATTTTGAAGAACCGTATCTAATTTTTTTCAAAGGGCACTCCCCATATCTTATTACTTAGTAGTTTTCGTCGTCTAATTTTACATCTTTTATATCCTACATGTCCTATACTTGAGATTGATAGTTTAAGAGATAATTACAATTTTTTTAAAAGTGCGCACGTATCTCACCAACATTTGCCAAAGGTGTCATGGATAACATGCGTTCTCAATGAATAATTACTCTCAAACGTTGTCAAAGTCCCAATTGATTACATCGTCTCGCCGTGTTCAGCTATAACCTAATATTGATTGTGACGAATTTTATATTTTGGGTAGAACCCCATAAACTTCTAACGGGAAACTCTGTATATTAACTAGACACAAACTTCCTTCATTCTGAAATAAATTATCAATGTATCGTAAAGTTTTCTAAAACTTAGTATGTGCTTTGAAACGCGTCTTATAAAATTACTTCTTTTTTAATATTTTATATTAATACTAATATATTTAAGTTCTGCTAAACGTCTTTATTGCGGTCATGATCTTAGGCAATAGTAAAAATTAGAGGTTTAAAATTCTTGACCAAGAACCAAGAAACGGGAAACTTTTCTACTATAGAGACACGTAAACTGCAACATCACGTAGCAGTACTTAAATAATGTGTTTGGAACGATCGGTCGCAAAATATATAATCGCTATAAATTAGGATTAAGACATAATAGGAAGAGGCATTGTTAGATCTGTCAGAAACGGAACAGAAAATACGTCTAAATGGCCTTAAACAAGCTGGACAATTCCTCTTCCACAATAGCGACTGCCCAGAGTTATCACCTACCGCATTGTTATTTTTTATGAATACACGTATTATATTCTACTTCATTTTTTATGTCTCCAGCTGCTAGAATATCTTTTTTTCTTTTTTTTTCATAAATTAATGAATAGTCACGATAATAAAGCTGTGCCCACACAAGTAGCAAAAAGTTTTAATGATGCGTTTGCACAAAAATATCGAAACGACTAACATTTAGACAATAGTACAACTGTAGGCATGTACATACATACAAGTTGTATATACAGATCACATATACCACTAAAAAATTGTGCACCCCTATAATAATTCAAAACGTAATAATTTTCCATTTCTTGTTTTTTAGACATTCTTAAACGGAAATTACTTTAAACGAATGCTATTAAAACGAATGCAGACGTGTTCGTTTTATTAAAAATATACATATCCCACACTAAGTAGAAGCTGTCAGAATTCAGCTTCTGCTTGTGTATTTTGAATAAAGGATAATAACCGTGTTCTTTATCAGAAAAGAGGATGCGGTAGACAGGTTTAAAACGAGTTAAAGTAAATTATATGTAGGTATGATATATAATCAAACGAATTTCAGTAGCGTACCGTAGGAGGGTACTTCAGTGTCATATTAGATACCGTACTTCCGGTAGTTTTCGAAAAATATCCTGCTGTGCACATAATATACATGACCGAAATGTTAAATTAAAAATTATGGTATAAAATCTACATTATACATCCGTAGCAAACAATTATACATAACGTATTCCAAAATCGACAGCCGATAACCAACGTTGGTTATTTTACATTGGACAATACTGCTTTATGTCAGTAAAATATTTTTTTTCCTTTTGTTATATTTCTATATTTGTCCTGAATATATTCCACTATACTCAGGACAAATGCAGTTACCAAAACATATGTAGCTTACTGATTCACGTTACCAACAACAACGATTGACAACGAATCTCACGTAGAGTAGTTACAATTTAAGAAATACCTATTACGTCATATCCGTTTAAGCGCTGGAGTCGTCGGAGGAGTCTATTATGCCAGCTACAGGGGTTTTTGAATTCAGCGACTTCACCATGTGGTGAAGCCGCTGAACACACACACGTGACACAATATTCGCATCTGTCAAAATTCAAATTAATGTTTGTCTCTAAATTTACCATGTGCGTTATTTATTGTTATCTACTGTTACTCAATTATATTTATACGTGCATTTTATGTCAAGTTTTACCTTTAGCTTAGATTTGATAACTGACAGGTGCCATAATAGAAACCAGAAACGGTGCACTACTTTGTATATTGGACTTAAATAATGCAGTAATAGGGCTATTTCTATCTGTCACATTCATGAAATTAATCCTTGTATCTTTTTCTGTGAGACAAACGGAAACTTTGCTTCTTTTTCAATAGCAATACTTGAAAAAAATAGTCAAATCAGAAGATTGTCTTTACTCGTATGATACATCAATGACGTTGGTTAACACATAAAGTAGATAGAGAGTAGTGACGTATCGGAATTCTTAACACAATATCGAAAACTCAAACAAATTTTACTGCCCTATCTACTAATGCTAAATCTACTAAAATTTTCACACTCTAATGGCGAAAATAACATATGAACATCGATACGTCTGAAATTAAAAGGAATATCAACGTTAGAGCACTCTTATATCTTTAAACAACAAAACTTATCTTTCAGAAGTCCTATATGGGACCAATGCAAAAGTACAATTCTCAGATTGCAGAGAAAATGGCCATTCGAGTCAAGAAGGCAAAATGTAAATCTAAGCTCAATAAATCAAGTGATATACGTCATCATGCCCAAACTGCCACATTTTAAAAGCCGATTACCGACGTCTAATTTTACATGCTATAGTATATTGCAAGTAAAGATTGTAATTGTTTTGTTTGGGATGAAAAGTAAAAGGGGTTCTTCAGAAATCGTTACCTACATTTTCGAGACTTTGAAACTCTACATCGAAAAACAAATAGACAAAAAAAAAAACTTGCATGCAAACTTGCTATATGCAAAATGGAAATTCAATTATTGCAGCAATGCTGATAAAAGTAGTCACCAAATTTCCAGCGCTGAACGAAATTGTCCTAAGCTACTTCGAAACTAATCATGATCAGAACGAAAGCGATTCTGCACACAGCACAATCTTTAAGGCAATTTCCACAGCCAGTCTTATGTTCATGCTTTCTCAGTTGCACCCACAAGGAAAAGCATACAAGTCGATCTCTCCGATTTTGATAAAATTTGGTAGGAATGTAGAAAACCGAAAAATATTTGACACGATTTTTTTTTAAGCGTTCCATATTTAGTTCTAGGCGGCGTAATGGGGCTCAGGTCGTACATTTTAGGTTGCAAAGAGAACAGTGGCGCACTCACGGGCTGATTAGGGGGTTAAAAAATACCATTTTTTCCCCAACAGAAAGGAAACTTGGCAAATTCATATTTTTATGTTTGCCAATGTATGCAACTGATTATAAATAAAACTTTAAAAAATGAAATTATTATCACTGCCTCTATATAAGAGTGTGGTCAGCTGGCTAAAGTGTATTATCATAAAGTGTTTGGTTCCATTTGTTACAGTTACAGTGAGTTATCAAACACATTTCAAGTTAGGGTGGGCACTTGATGTCCGGGCATTTGAGCTAGGTGCTCATTGTACCATTCATTCATTCAAGTTAGGGTGGAGTTATCAAACATATTTTTACGTATCCAGAATGGCCTTGCTTGTATTAAATATATTGATCGTCTGATGATAATATTCCATAAAAGCCTACATTTAAATCTAATTATTTCATACTATAAATATAAATAGTTAATAGTATTTTATAAGATAAAAAAAAAAGCAATTTTAAAAAAGTCTTCTGACAAATACAATTTCGCCATCTATGGTGCACTAGCAAAACTTGCCTGCTTCAAAATAACTAAAACATAATTATTGAAATTATGTGCATTATTTTAAAAGAAAAAAAATAGAAAAGTCTTACAAAAGAAACAATTATAAGGTTCCATAAAAATATAATACCAATCAAAATACACTTATTGATCAAATATTCGAATCAATCTTCCTTACAACCAACGCCAGACAGCGCTACCTACCGTTCAACAATTGTCATGTAAACATTATGGCTGCCACAATTTGAAACATGTAGGAAGTAACATTCTAAAATTAAGGAAATTAAATTAAACCACACATAAAAATGCTGAATCAAGTATCGGTTGAAGCTTTATATTCAGCAACGTATGTTGAAAACTACTTAGACTGCGTCGAAAATCTACCAGACGAGCTGCAACGTCTCATCTCCAGAATGAGAGAATTAGACGTTTATTATTTAGGTAAATTCATCAGCGTTTATTCTATTTTATAATAACTCAAAAGAACATTGGTTTCAGCTCGCGTACGGGAATTGGAAAATCAAACCCAAATCTGGAAGAACGCGGCCAACGAAAGTGCTGTAAAGAAGGCCCGTGCTGCTGTAAGGATGCAACAAGCTCTAATAGCAGCCCAGGAGTTGGGCGACGAGAAAATGAATATCTTACAGAGTATTCAAGATAAGATTGAAATGAAAACCCGACTGTTAGACCAAGATTTCAAAAATTTGGATTTCGGTAAAGATGAAAGTTCTTCAGCCGACAATTAAGAGCAGCAACCTCCACTAAATAATACTTCCAGTAGCACATCTCTATCCAATAATGAGAGGCCAAATAAACGTGCTAGAAGAACTAGACAAGACACATTCTCCGGACTTGAATCAAATCATAATGACAATGCAACAGATCATGTCTTAAGAAGCCAAGTATCTAATAGTTCCACTTCCCAAAAGAAAAGTAATATTAACATAAACTTACTTCCATAAGGATAATTAATCTCTTTGAATTTACAGGTACCGGTAAGAAAAAGAAAAGGAAATCCAGGCAAACGAATCAAACTGCTCAACGTGAAGAATCTCCACCACGTGAAGAAGAAGCAGCTATTGACCCGGATGAGCCCACATATTGCCTATGTGATCAAATATCATTTGGTGAAATGATAATGTGTGATAACGATCTGTGTCCCATTGAATGGTTCCATTTCTCTTGTGTGACATTAACAACAAAACCAAAAGGTAAATGGTACTGTCCAAAATGTCGAGGTGACAGACCAAATGTTATGAAACCTAAAGCGCAATTCTTGAGAGAATTAGAAAAATATAATAAGGAGAAAGAAGAAAAGACATAGAGCTTACAGAACAGTAAATACTGTAATTAATGTTCTATTTTAACGTGTAATTTCTAATAATATATATATTTACTTTATATTAACAATGTGTACTTATTGTGTTTTTAATTCTATTTAGTACTAAATAAATCATGAGATATTGAGCATTTATTAGTACCAATTACTTAGAATTAAATCAAATTTCACAACTGCAATAATTGCAACAACTATAGAATTTTCAGTGTCAGAAAAAAATAAAACGTACCTATAATAAATCCAATATGAGTTTACCAAAAGCATTCAATAGTTGCAATCAAAATAAACAAATGCAAAAAATACAACTTGAAGATGGCGCTACTGATGTCTAAATTCCTTTTCATTAAAAATAACGTATCACTAGAAAGTAACAGCTACAATCGCAACGTGTTACCAAACGCAGTATGCCATTGTTTATATTGTATTCTTAATTTAAGAGAGCTAATGTATAAATACTGAAATATTTAGAAAAACGGTCTTGGCAGGCATAATACAAAAAAAAAAAAACATAAATACGTCTTTTGATTATAGATCGCTAGTTATTAAAATCACTTGGTACTGAAAAATGTTATTTCTTCATAGATATTATTGCGTAAAGTAAAACAAGTTGAAGATGCCCAATTGAAAAACGCTGTCTCTCTCGCACCAACGGGATGTTTGTTTTTTAAATGATTTACTTATCGGTGTTTATATTAAGGAATTCCACTCGTAAATCGGATATTCGGAAAGTTGTTAATACGGTGAGATTCAAAAAGATTGTCAATTCCGCGCCTATAGATAGTAGCAAGGTGTAGGTAAATGCCATTTGTAATAAAGGTTTGAACTACGTCAGTATGGTGTTACTATACTATTGTTGGTGATATTAAATGTAAATATAAAAAGTTTGAAGTTTGAAAAAGTTATAAGATAAATAAAGGAAGGAAAACTACAACACGAACGCCAATGTCACTGTCAAGAAAATTGATTTATTGTATGAAATTTGTATGTGGCTAACTTCACTCATTAAAACGGTAATAAGTATAGATATTTTTTTCCGGAAAACAGTTTTTTATTATGACAATCATTTTGAATCGTATGTATAAATGTGGACGCACTCGTCTAATTTTTACCATTAGTAGTACAGATGTTTTTGTTTTACATATAACTAAATTTTGATTAGTAGAGTATATTTGTAGTTACTTTTTACAGATATTTATTTTAAACAAACAGAAGTAAAAATCGCCTATAATAGTACCATAATTTATAAACCTAGCGTTTCTTGCTTTTCAACAATGCAGGGGCGTAAAGTAGTAAAAACACTCCTGCAACCCCCGCAGATATTATTTTTAGCAATATTTTACAAATATACAGCAAAGCAGTAGGCAAGGGGCCTCAGACAAAACTATGCGAGGGAGCCACAAGATTTTGCGCTACCCCACTGCTTTTCACAGCGTTTCTGGAAAAAATATTGAATGTTGATGTTGGGATCTGTGGTTTGGAATAACCTAGATTGTTGACAATCCAGACAGTCATAGAAATTATTTTTTCCTGAAGAAAATGCATGTTATCTCACGCAATACATGGGTTGTGTCGGTTATGTTTATAACAGTGCAATATAGTACCAGTAGTACTACACCTTTCTCTTTTGGTGCTTCTTTCAAAAATGTTCTAATATATACATGGGGTAGTCACTTATATCTGGTCAAAAGTTCCAGCCGTGTCAGACAAGGAAAGCAAATGGTAGTCCGGCGCAAACCTCAATAGATGGCAGCCAAACACTATGTTTAGTAATATTTGTGTAATTACTATATGTGTATTGGTATTAAGTTGTGGTTGGCTTACCTTATTACGGAGGGGGATGTTGGATAGTTCGTTCGTGGCTATGGCGGCTGTGGCCGTGGTTCGTGCGTTAGTCAATTGATGGCCAGTTGTTTTTAATCTATTTTGTTTTAGACGTGCTTCCAGTTTCCGTAGTTATTACTTTATTTTACATTCGTTTATTAGTAAGTGTTAGTTTTGAGTGTTTTACTTTATTTTTTCTTATTTACTTTTACCTGCAGTGTTTTTTTTTTGTTCTTATTACATCAACAATATGTCACATACTTCTTATACAGCAACTTTTAAATATATGTAGGTATTAACAGAAACTTAATTGGAAGTTTTATTTTTTGCACGTTTATTTAATATTTACTTATTCTCACTGATCAAATCAACACAGACACAATATAATACTCTGTGGTAATTACACAGGTATTAGCATCAAAGTAAATAAAATATACAAAAATATAAATAGAATCATACAACTTACGTAATATATTCACATGGAAATAAGGCTATATCTTATAGAACATTATGTATCTATGTGAATTATTACTTAAGTTGTATGCATATACTTAGTTTTCTTGATATATCTGTAAAAATAAAACCATTTAAATAGTACCGCTTTTGTAAATAAGTACGCGCAAAGCTCAATTAGTGGCGCGAATGCACGCGAACGTTTCAATATACATAAGATTCCGCTCCACACTAACTTCTCTATGAATATATACTAGATGGCATCGCGATAGACTGGAAGGACACTGCGGCTAATTTTAGGGCGATCAGATGGTTATATTATTACTATTTATTATGTATCATGTTATATTACTGTTTATGCATTATTTATATTCGTCTACGTATACCTAATAACATTAATTATGTAGATATAAAGTGCTTTTATCCTTATTAAATATACATTTATTATATATTACCAACGCGATCATGCGTGGAATTGCCCAAGGTTTTTGGGGTGACTCATCTAGAAACTATGCACAAAAATAATAAATAGGTTTTTCCAAGGTTTTATGGAAATGAGTGCATATTTTCAATTCATTCTTTTATCATCATTGAGTACAAAAAAATATGTATTGCGAAAACCATTTGTTCACTAATTTTGGAATTTTTTTTAAACTAGTAATAATTTAAATAAAAACATTAGCTTTTGCAAAAGAAGCAGATGTTCAATTTTAATGTTAATTAACGCTAAAACCTTTGCATTACCAATTTGTTATCTACTGAGCGCTCCCTCTGTAGTATTTCAACCCCCTCTTAATAAATATATATATAGAGAGAGAGATATAAAAAAATACTTAGGGCGCGTACCGTGAATATAAAATTGTAACCAAATGGTTAGTTGCGATTTATTTGCGGTTATTAGTGATTGCCGATTATTTTAGAAAATTTACGGGACACTTTGGTTGATGTCAAGTATGTTAAGTTTTTTTTTTTGTTTTGTACCACTTTTAAAGATAACCACCATCGCCCATGTGGTTTTAGTGGATGCGACGCGCTTTGATTGACCACGTTTTATGCATAGATAAAGTACGTTGGTTTATGTTTCCGCAGTGGAGGGGATAGAAAAATCAGAAAATCGTAAAATGAGCGAGGTTGTTTTGGTGACAACTAAAATGACCAAACTTTAGCAACCGCGTTCCGTAAATATCATAATTTTCAGGAATCTGCTATATTCGGGACACAAAACCGAGAATATTTGTGAATTACGGTACGCGCCCTTAATTTGTACTTTACAATTTTTGTTCATATGACGTTACTTGAAAGATAATACCACATAATACGTATTATGCCAATTTATTTTTGTTCTCCTTTACTGCATGATAATGCGAGTAACATTAATTTAGTGTAAAATTTATTTTAATAAATCTCAAAGTTCACAAATTATGTAGTTGTATAGCACGTATACAAAGCAACTACATGCTTTCAAATAACTGGAGCATCTTTATTTTACAGAAACCGTCGATAAAAGTGAGCATGTTGATATGTTACTGTTTTTAATAATTAAAAAATACGTACAAAATTGCGATTACTATAGGATTCATAATTTGTTAATTTCAAGCCAGAGATTGACAATACGAGATGGCGCTAAAATCTATTCTGCACGATTAACCTCCTTATCCTTCATTATTCTATGATACAAACATATCCTAACCTTATTAAATAAAAATGTAGTTAACAAAATAATTCATTCTTCTTTCGATTACACCGCTTGTACATAGTAATAATAGTTTTTATGTAAGTACTTCACTTTTTTTTAAGATTAAAACGAAGTAATTCATAAATAAAAGAAAATAGTAAAAAAATAATTGAATACCCTATAATATATGGCCTTATCAATTGTTTTAATAATGCAATGCAATCATGTGTATTTAAGTCATTTAAGTAAATCGAACGGGCATTACTCATTTTGTTGTACATATAGAGCAAATAGGGCTGTTTGTATTAAAAATATAATTTACATTAAAAAATTCCTTATTTAATAACCCCTTTTTCTAACAATGCACCGCGATGTTTTTTATCATCGAAATAAAAAAAAAATTACTTGATAAAAAATTATCTGACATTTTAATATAAGTACTTTCATATTGAACCAAAAAATAATTTTTAAATTTAATATTCGTTGATTGTTACAGTTGGTCATTCATATTTAAGGAAACCGTAAAGGAGATCAGTCTAATAATTAATTTTTACTTCACTTGTATACAGGAACAGCAAGTTGAAAACAAACTTCAAAATACGTACAGGTATGCGCAATCTTTATTAATACATATTCACCTTTGTTATGTATTAGGAAGTATTGTGGTGTACGCAGTGTAAAATAGCAGGTTGTTTTTATTAAATTATAATTACCTCTAGTATATTTTATTACATTATTATTTTAAACAGTTACAAAAGATCGTTTATCTTCTACCCAAGTCCCGTATTTGCTTTTTTTTTTTTGAACAAATACGCCGGTGATTTACCTTATAAAATTCATTCTTTAAATATTTTGTGGTTACATCATTCGTTTTTTAATCTTAAACTCGAGTTTCAAAATATGTTCTTAAAAAGCATCTTTTTCTTTGTATGCTACTGGATAAATTCTTGAAATCTGAAACATTCCGTATAGCAAATGTAGCAAACAACCAAATTTTGACGGCTCAAATTATATTATGATTATACAAATAAACATTGCAAATTGAGTTTAATTAGTCGTATGTGTCAAGTATTATAAAACAATATGCTTATTTACACATGATAGGGTCTATTGACTTTAGAAACGATTTTATAAGAACATTACACTCTTAAAGCTGTATTATGTACTATATTTGTACTTTTATATATGTATCTAGTTTATCTAATTAGTACTATATACACATAAGAACGGTAACATAATATGTAAGTTACTAACAAGAAATGGATTAATCTCTATTTAAATATTGAAAGTGCATATAACCACGTAAATTAATACGTATGTTTGTACGGACGAAAAAATGTTATTATTGAAGAATCAAGTTTATAAAATTTATTCCATATCCCACATGGCCAAATTTAAATTGCCCGCAATTATTCTTGGTAACTTTAACGTTGTAACATAAAATTACCTACCATTTTGTACTGCATTCACAGTTATTGTAATGCCTTTACGTTGAATTCAGTGAAAATAGTGGCGCGAAATTTTAATTTGCTGATTAGGGATTTCATCGACATAGTCCCAAAATTTATAAAATAAATAAAACTTTATTTTATTTTATATTCGCAAAATGTCAAACCCATATTTTACAAATATTTGGTGCTACTTTTATTGAATAGCCCGATCGTATACATGTCAACTGTATCTTAATCAGGATCAAATATATTATTACTTTTTTTTCTGTATAAGTCTAGGATATAGTCAATAACAATAACAAAGTTATTAGTTATCAGTGCAAACTAAGTACTTGACACAAAAAGTAAAGTGAACAAGTATAAACATATATCAACCATAGAATGCAATCATCTTTTTGTAATGCATTTAGGTATGGTATCTAAGATATTTATCTGTTCAGACATATTAATTACAAAATTAAAAAGTCTTGGGATTCAGTTTGTGTAGCAATAAATGATTTGTGCGAATGTATTAATGACAACTTTGTAATTCTTGGATTTTTTGACTTTGATTATGTGACTAATATCATAATTAAAGGTATACACTCATCCGAGCTTTTCGAAATTTTACACACTTTCCCCATATACATTTAAATACACAAATTACACCACGATTCCTCGAATTGTTATTTACGTTAATTTTATTATAGCTGCCACAAACTGTTACTTTTGTATGAATTCTCCAGGTACGTTTTACCTGTTTATCACTTTTGTTATCATATTAAATACAAATACACTCTAACACACGTGATCTCTCCTTCTCTAGTTATAAATGAGGTGGACGATCAGAATCCTGAACTGTTTAATTAGATGCTAGGCGTTACCGTTTTTGTTATTCCATAGTAGGTATTCTTGTATTACCGCCAAAGTAAAAATGCAGCCCGCCTTTGTGGTTCTCATTTTTGTAACACTCGGTAAGTTAATTTAATTTAATATAATGAATACAATACTATTAATGATTATAACTTAAAGTAAATTATTAAAAAGATATTATATACTTAATGTAATTATGAGTGATACTGGTAAGGTAGAAGTCCCAATTACTGACACTTTAAAGGATCCCAAGCAACCAAATTTAAATTTCCCACAATTATTTTCAGTAACTTTAACATAAAGGTATTAAAATAACTATTAATGTAATACAAAATTGTAAGTAATTTCATGTTTCAACGTTAAAGTTACTGAAGATAATTGTGGGAAATTTAAATTTGGTTGCCTAGGATAGAATGATGTCAATAATGTTTAAGATTCCAAGATGACACTGGAAGAACAATTTTGATTTTTAAACTTAAAATAAATGTCTGCGGGATTATTTTCAATCGAAAGCTACGCTAAAACACAGCAAAGAAACTATTATAGGAAAAAATACAGGGAAGGTGTGAGTAATTAGGACAGCGTCAGAAATTGATACATTTAGGCTAGTGGTTTTAGTTCAAAGAAATAACACAAAATCTTAACATATATATTTACAATATTTGATTTCCTTTTTCTTGGTTTTTAGGTCTTTAATATTAAAACATGAATGAATACGACGACGACGACAACGTTTCGCTTTATTAAAAAGCTTTTTCAAGTAGATATATAAATAAATGTAGAAATTGTAAATTGTAAATAAAAAGTTTTTGTTTAATAAATGACAAAATTGTTGTGTTTACTATGATTTTGAATATATTATTATGTTTTATTTAAAGATTGCATTTAAAAATAGGCTGTTTTGAATTATTGTTTTTAAAATTTTGTAATTAAATAGTTCTTTACAAATATTTTATTTAGTTATAAAATTAAATTATATAATTTTGTGAAATATTGTATATCGGTTTTATCATTGACTGCATTTTTATGTTTATAAATTTGAATTATTTCAAGTATATTACGTGTTTTTAAATTTTGTTCTTTGTTTTAAAATTGTTACGTTGTTGAAATCAAAGGTGTGATTTTGAGTTATTTCATGTTTTTTTTAAAGCTGTAAGATTTTTATTGTATTTGTGTCCTTTATTCTATTTTCCAAAATATTGCAATGGTTTCACCTATATATACACCATTACAATTTTGACAGTCTATTTTATAAACTATGTGTGATGTTTTACTTTTTCAATTTTTGATTTTAATTTTGAATAGATTTGGTTTTGTAGTTTGTTTGTGTTTTTGTAGGCAATTTTTGTAATATATTGGTTTGAAATTTGGATTTATTTTTTCAGATAAATGTTTAACATAAGGAATTTTTATGAATTTGTAAATTGTTTGATATTATTTATATTTTGTTGATTTATTATAAAAAGAAAAATTTTTTGTTTAGAATATTTTGCTTTTTATAATAATCAACAAAATATAAATAATACTCAAACAATTACAAAATTCATTAAAAATTACCTTATGTTAAACATTTATCCGAAAAATAAATCAAATTTTCAACCACATATAACTTACAAAATTGCCTATCAAAACACAAACAAACTACAAAACCAAATTATTCAAAATTTAAAATCAAAAATTGAAACAAAGTAAAACATCAAACATAGTTTATTAAAATAGACTGTCAAATTGTAATGGTGTATATATAGGTGAAACCATGCAATATTTGGAAAATAGAATAAAGGACACAAATACAATAAAAATCTTACAGCTTTAAAAAACATGAAATACAACTCAAAATCACACTTTGATTTCAACAACGTAACAATTTTAAACAAAGAACAAAATTTAAAAACACGTAATCTACTTGAAATAATTCAAATTTATAAAACATAAAAAATGCAGTCAATGATAAAACGCGATATACAATATTTCACAAAATTATAAATTTAATTTTATAACTAAATAACATATTGTTGTAAAGAACTATTTAATTAGCAATTTTAAAAACAATAATCAAAACAAGCCTATTTTTAAAATTGCAACTCTTTAAATAAAACATAAATATATATTCAAATCATAGTAAACACAACAATTGTTCATTTATTAACAAAAACTTTTTATTTACAATTTACAATTTCTACATTTATTATATATCTACTTGAAAAAGCTTTTTAATAAAGCCGAAACAGTTGTCCGTCGTGTCGTATTCATTCATGTTTTAATATTAAAGACCTAAAAACCAAGAGAAAAAGGAAATCAAATATTATATATACATGGTCAAGATATAAAGCTTTAAAATATATATTTACTATCCTAAAATATACTCCCAAGCAAAAATTATGGCATCTTTACCCAACAGAGCAATTCATATATTATATTTTAGAATTTTAGACATTGTAATTAGATTTAGTGAAATATTGGCTGAATGATAAAAGACAGTTTCTTAAATCTTTCTCTAAACGTTTCGACTATTTTGATCAATTTTTTCAATTACTAGGTTATTAATTGTTTTATCGTTTTTAACAACATTGCGTTGTTATGTCAATTACTAACCCTAATAGCCAAATTTAAAATTTCCGCCACTATTTTTAGTAACTCAACGTAAAGCATTAAAATACTATCATGTAGTAAAATGTGGTATTCTATAATTTGAACGGATGAAGTTATAAAATATTGGGGATTTAAATTTGGGTATGTGGAATAAACGTCCCAACATATTAAAATTTTAAGTATAAATAAAATAAAATTGTATATAAGACAACAACATAACATATAAAAGTTTACAAGTATATTTTTATTAAAATGTTAATTCGTTGGGACGTTTATTAGTAATTGACAGAACAACGAAATGTTGTTAAAAAACTTCAATCAATAATTGAGTAATTAAAAGAGACTGATTAAAATAGTCGAAACGTTTTACAAGATTTAAGAAACAGATTTATTGTCGTCCAGCCAATATTCCACTAAACCTATTTACAAGAAAGATAACTTAAGCATTACTACGGCCTGGAATTACCAACGATTTTCTATTATATATTACAGACATTTTTATATCCCTACGTTGAAATTAGTTAAAACATTTACGGTATAAATTTAATTTGTTTGTATGACATTTGTTATTTACAAAAAAAAAGTATGAAAATTAAAGCCGGGAACACATCATCGTTCTGACATGTTGTGTTATAACTCATAACACAACATCATAACTCATAACTTATGAGTTATGATGTTTGCATAAAGCATACAGCTATTGTCTCGTGTATTTATATCCCACGCGCAAATTTATTTGATATCACGCCTTTTTGCTGACGTGTTCTGTCGTGGTGTATCATTTTTATTTGTTGTGGGAGTCGGCTCACATGGAGAGCACTAATCTGCATAGGTCTCTGGCTGATTGATCTAAGTAATCTTATGGGTTCATTTTTAGCTTGCCAAAAATTGCCTGTCTTTTTGCGCCCAAATCCTCGCATTCACATAGAATGTGGTATGCGTTCTCTGTTAGCTCATTACACAGTTTGTAGTTCGGATCTCCAATTTTGTAAAGGTGTTCTTTCAGTGACAGTGTCCTGCTAAAAGACTTGTTACGATGTAAAAATTCGTAGTGAGGTGCAATAGTTCTTCGGTTTTCTTTTTTGATGGTCCCTTAATAAAGGTCTTTCCATGAAATGATTGTATTGTTCCAGTATTTTTTGTGTTTCTCTTGGACGCAATTCCTTACGTGTTCTCTTGCTGTGTTTCTAGATACTCCTATAATAGGTTGTGGGCCTATATATGAAGCGGATGATCTCTTTCTTGGTAACCCAGCGACTTTTTCGTTTCCGTCGATTGCCACATGCTCGGGCACCCACATCAAATTGACTTTATTGCGGTCTGTCAGGCTATTTAGTTCTCCAATACATTCCAAAACCAATCTTAATTGTATCCTAGGGTTCACTAGTGCCCTCAGTACCGCCTGACTCTCTCTGTTGCTTATTTTTATAAATCTTCTGATTTCACTTGCATAATGCAATATTGCATATGTCTCTGCTTGAAAGAGCGTGGCATATTTTCCTAGTGGAAGGGTGATATCATTGTATTTGTCACCTCGCTGTAGATTTCCACCTCCAAACTTCTTTTAAACTTCTGTTAAAACGGTATGTCGAAATCATGTGATCTGATTTTACTCCGAAAAGGTTGCCTTCCACATGATGGACCATATTATTGTGTCCCAATCCTATATGTGGTGAGATGCTTCTCATGAGCTTTTCTAGCCAACATGAGTGTTGTCTCCGCCCTAGTTTTAATCCTCTCAAGCTGTCGCTGTCGATTCCAAGTAAGCTTGGAGTCTAGAATGACACCAAGATATTTTTCTCTGACAGCTTAATTTCTTCACTCCAGAGTTTTACAGGTTCAAGACCTTCTAGGTTCCCCCTTCTCGTGAATGCTATTGTGGTCGCTTTGAAAGGACTAGTATATAGACTCTACTTCTTCGGCCCATGCTTATACAACTTGCAGAGCATTGTGCATTTTATCCCGCACTACCCTGTTAAATTTACTCTGGGTTAGAATGACAAAATCATGTACATACCCCAGAGTTTTATGTCTTTCATTGTCCAGCTTTACTAGTAGCTCGTCCACGTCTAGGTTCCACAGCATATGAGGACAAAACTCCACCCTGCGGACATCTTCTTTCGTTTCTCGCATGATGATTGTGTAAACTTATCTTCCTTTAAGCATGCAATCTATTCACCTACAGGTTGTTTCATCCTTTTATTCCTCGATGCTTTGGAGATTGATGCTGCGCAAATTAATGCTGTCGCATTCTTTCTCTACACGTCGACGAATATGTACAAAAGCATTTCCTTGGTTTGCAGAGCTAGTATGTATCCCAGTGCGAGACATCTCCTGAACAATATAGTAAGCCTCTGCAGCAAAGGTTCTGAATCCTTTTGCGGCGTAATTGGATAGATCCCATCCGATCTTGGTGATTTATATGGTTTGAATGAGTTTATTGCGCATTTCACTTTTTTCACGCCACCACTTTCTAGTGCTCCCTGGATGCCTACCTCGCAGGTTCCAGGTCTGCTTTATTGCAGTGATTATACATCAGTGTAGATGTGGATTCGTACCATTGCGTTTTGACAACTCATCAAATCAAGCTAAAGCAAGGGACATATAAACAAGAAGGGAGAGTTAGCAAATTTGAAGTGTGTTCTTCTAGCTAATAAGGAGTTACAAGGGTTCTTAGCAAAAGAGTTGTTGACAGTTTTCCAAATTTTGTACCCCATGAGTTTACATTCAAGCGAGCAACAGTTATGATAAGAAACATAGCAACCTGGCAGCTAGAAAATTTTGAATTTACGCGCTTTTCTAAGTTCGTACTAACGAATAGCAGTCAGTAAGTAGACTGAAGATCACTATTCATTCATTCATTCATTTATTAAGTTAGAGCGGGCACCTATAGTCCAGGCACTTGAGCCAGGTGCTCATTGTACCGTCCCTATTAAATCTCTTACTTCCACTCGAGCAGCTTGGTGTTCTCTATAAAGCCCAGTATCTTGCCCAGTGGAAACTTGAGCTCCAATAGATCCTTCTCGAAATATTTCTACCTGAGTACTTTGAATTTCTCACATTACATGTAAACTCGTTTTCTCCTGTAGTTCGCATCTTCTGCACCACGGTTCGCTTACTCGACCTGTGTTGTATAGATGCTCTTTCATGGGACAGTGTTCAGTTACCAGCCCAGTAATGGTTTTAGCTTCTTTCTGGCTGCGTCTTCTGAGTAGGTTATCAGAGAATCTAGCATCCCTATCCTCTATTAGCGCTTTAGTATGTAGGTGACCTTCAGTCGACCTCCATTTCTTTGTACTTTCTTTATCTAACCAGGTGCAAATCTCCCTTCTTGCAGAGTCCTTAGTAATCCTACATACGGACTCTTGACCTATGAAGTGTCTTTTAGAGCCCTCCATGGCTAGTTCGTCGGCTATTACATTGCCCTTTATATCCTTATGTCCCGGCACCCAAATCAGAGACACTGTGTAGTCTCGTGCCAGTGTATTGAGGGATTGTTTACAGTCTCTAACTAGTTTTAACCTAGTTACGGGGTTCGAGACTGCCTTAATGACAGCCTAGCCGTCAGTTATTATATTAATTTTCCTCCTCATGTAGCCCCATTTTGCAATCATTTCTGCACAGCTGCAAGGGCGAATACCTCTCGCCTGGAAGACCGTTGTATGTTTCCCAGGCTTATGGATATCCTTTGATTAGGGCTGGCCCCACAAATCCCGGCTCCTGTGCCCTGGCTGGATTTGAATCCGTCCGTGAACCAGTTATCAAGAGCAGTGATCTCACTACGTGACTGCTCTCTGTTCGGTATGGAGATTTTCACCTTCAGAGTGAAAATAACTTCGGGTGCTATACTGTCCGTGGGCATTTGCAGCAATGGCCCGTCCAGCATCGAACCCGTAGTATGAGTGTGCCCTCCGAGCCTATGTTGGGATGCCACAAGTTGTTGGCTTTCAGTTTAAAGATCGCATTCATAGCCTCCGCTTTCACATAAAGCTCCAGCGGGGGGAAGTCCACAATGGTCTCCAAAGAAGCGGTCCCGGTGCTGTTGATTACACCTGATTCCCAGCAATGCCTGTCTCTGGACAGGAGAATACTTCTGTCCTCCTCCACCAAACTACTGCCCCGTATGTTATCGCTGGTCTTATCACGGCAGTATCTGGCCAATGGATCACCCTCGACTTTAGTCCCCAGGTTTTACCAGCAACTCTCCTGCAACGCGAAAATAGTTGCGTGCCCTGGTCGTTGTTTTAACTAAGTGATTTTTACAGGTCAGTTTCGCATCGAGGGTAACACCCAGATACTTTACTTACATGATTAATTGTAACTCCTACCCAAACAGTAAATGCCGCCTAGGTCGTTGAGTTTCCTCATGTTGGTGTAAGCAACCAATTTTGTTTTTTGTGGATTAACTAAGAGTCCTTGTGAAATGCACCATTCCTCCACCATTCACAGTGCATTGCGCATGATACCTGCCACTACGCTCCTCTAGTGGTCCTCATGACGATACTTTTATCTAGCATCTGGGCATAGACCACTCTGCAAGTGCTCCTTCTGTAATGTTGAGGTTTATAATTTTTTCCATAGTCTTCAGCATAAAAGATGTGAGACTGATTGGACTGAATGATTAGGATGGTAGTATGTGTCCTGTGTGGCTAGCCTTAAATATCTCCAAGAAGGGCTCCATGATGTCTCCAGTTGCCTCCTGCAGCAATCTTGGAAAGGTCACTAATTTTTACCCCTTGAGATCAAAAAAGGTGCATCAAATGCTGTTTGTTCGTTCTTGTTAAAATGTGCCTTGGTCAAAGTAAACCTTTTGATGATGTTTTTTCGTCTATCACAATTAAAGCAACAATTTTTAGTTAAAGGATACTATGTCTAATATATATTGGAAGTAACTATGAAATTAAAAAAATTGCTGTGCGTGGGCGGTAAAATGGACCTACTCTGTTGCATCGACTAACAGATAATGCGGTGTTCGCAGGGTTTACAGTTAACGAGGTTAAGAAATGCTAGTTTCGGTGTGTGAGAATTTTAAAGTTCTAGATCAGAAGTCATCTTAGCGCTACAACATTATATCCACGTTTTCCGGCAATTTTGTACGCCGATGACACATAAATGCCAATTGTTGAAGCCCTATATTTCTGTAATTACCTGAAACATTTTGGGAGAAGATGCTTATAACTAGCAAGCGTGAGCCTTCGTATTCATAAACCATAATTATAACTTATTTATATGTATAGTTCATTTTGCCTATTCGCAATCAATGTACACTTCTCACAGGAAAAATCGGGACACTAGCAATCGTGAATTTTAAAATTTCTTGGGTGACTTCAAATGCAGCTTTAGAGGATATATGCACTTAATCAAGCCAATAACATCACTTTTCTTGTGTGTATTATTGCGATCATCTTACAATGTTTGTTATGTATTATAAATCCAATAATATTTATAAATAATTGTTAATAAAAGAGACCCAGTGTTGGCCATATCTCAAGAAAATAGATCAACGACGTCAGATTACACAGGCGATAGCTAAAATATATTTCCTGACAATACAATAAACGGAGGGTTCCTAAAATAAATAATTTCTTTGCGAACTTAATTGCTTTATTTAAGAATTTTATAAATAATCTTAAACCTGGTTTTGGTATTCTTTTATAGATAGAAGGAAACTTTATAGTAATACAAATTTAAGAATATTAAACAGGCAATAAAATTAATACATCAATAATGGTGTAGTCAATAAATCTGTGAAAATCACATTATCCCAAAACTGAGGAGGCTGACTGATATATTGTCTATTGCTAAATTAATACTCGCGAGCATAAATCGAAGTAAGTAACTAATATCAAAGCAGCATTAACAAGTAACGTAATATTAAATAATAAAATCTCATCACCACATGTTTTCTTAAAAAAGAATTATCTCTACATAACATCAAACAAGTTTAAATACATAATATATTTCTAAATGAAGCGTCTATTTCAAGAGTTCTTTTGTTGTTATGTATTTTTTTTTCATTTGTATTTCTAAGGAACGCCGCCACCGAACTCCGATTTGTTTATTCTATATATAAACCTTTTTCTCCCTATATTTTCTGTTTAAATTTCTAGTCGTTACCTTTGATCGCAGTAATATACATAATTAAGTGATTTATGGCTATGATAAGTGAATACGTCCTCCGAAAGTTGCATTTACAATCAAGAAATTTTAAAATTCTGAATTGCTGGTGTCCCGATTTTTCCTGTGAGAAGTGTACATTGTGCTACTGGATAATATATAACATAATAATTTTATTTTTCTTCTTAGGAACCGTCATGCAAAATGTAAATATGGCATATACAGATATGGTTACGTTTTTCGACTTGAAAAACAACAACTTAAGCAGTGTCACGTGGGCCCATGCTGTTAATAATAAATCCCTTTTAGGTGAAGCCCTTAAATGTAAGTCAATTAAGTGTATTTCAATTTATCACAGTAATCTAAAATCGCTGACATTACTAAATTATCCATCCTTTTTTGGCAACCATACTTAAAAACCACTTACATAAACTTGGCTGTAAATCCAAAATTCTCGGTAGTTAAATGAGGAGGACCTGTATATAAGGTACAGACGAATTAACATGAAAGAAGAATATATTTAAGATAGTAAATGATTCGGGCAGCTACAGTTTCGTCCGATAATGTATATTTTATCCTTTTCTAATAACGCTAACCACCTCATTATGTTACAGTTTCGTCCGGCCTTACCACAATCGTTATCTTAATCCTCCCCTTTACCGCATATCCTAAACTTGAGCCTGACATAATGGCCAGACGAAAGTGTATGTATTATAATTTATGTAAATATGCTAATCAGACGAAACTGTAACCGCCGAATGATTCAGATGTTTGTCAAATGAATGCTGTGATATTTTTTGTTATATAAACGGGTAATATCCACACCAACGATGTTTAACAGACGAAATGAGCTCAAATTACTCTTTCCTTATCACACCTCCATACACATAAAACATTATATTTTTAGCAAATGTTATGATGTTAGAAGCTGACATTGTATTTGGGACATTAAATGGTACCACGGATCTAATTCCGATTATGGCTCATCCCCCAGCCAATACTTCCGATTTATCCTTAAAGGAATTCTTAGAGCATATATTAACGCATAATAATAAAAATGATACTTCAATAAGAAAAGGCGTGAAGTTAGATTTTAAATCCATAGAGGCGCTGGGAAATTCTGCTGCCCTCATTCAGAGCCTTTATAACAACGTAAGTATATTTTATAAACACGATGAGCAAATTCAATTTATTATTCATCGGCAGAATCTTTGTAGTTGCTAATAGTACCTAACAAATAATTTCGTTTGTAGTTCCACCCAGTAACAATTATAAGGCCTTCAAAAAATCATTCGCACCCGAGTTCGAGGTATCAAAAACTCATTTTCAAGTTCCCTTCAGAATCGTTTGTCGTTATAATGTTTTTCCCTTCGTTTGTAAGTTAAAGATAAACAAATAACGATAATTTAAACAAATTGCCTAAACGTAAATTTGAACTTTGTGATATCGAAAATCCGTTTTCGCAAGTCTCTTCAGAATCGTTTGCTTACCCAGTAAATCAAATTCAAATTTCTCGCAAATTATAATTCCGGGAAATTTGAATTTTCGATCTTTTAATAATTAATACATTTGTTTAAATTATCGCCATTTGTTATCTCTTAACTACAAACGAAAGAAAAAGCACTACAAAGAACTACAAATGATTCTGAAGAGAACTGTAAACGTGAATTTCCATCTCAAAGGGCGTTTTAAGTAGGCAACCAATTTAACAAAATTATATAGTGATCCGTAATACACTATTCTTTATGCCTTATATTTCGATTTTTATTTCATTATGCACGTAAAGCCTTCTGTGCCAACGAATATTCTTAAACTATATTTATTAATATTTAAAATTGTGCATTTTATTGTCGAAAATAAGATGTTATTATTAAGTGTTCGAATAATTTGTTCCGTGTTTGAAACCGCTGCGGGACGGGTTATAAATATATATGGAGATAGTGGGAGTAACCGGGAGTAACAACTGTCAAACCTTGACGTATCGTGAAATGAAAGTGACGCTATACACTAGTATCTATATTATTTATATTTGCAGTTTATTATGCGATACAATAAATAAGTACGAATAAGATTCACATGGACACATTCAAATAACCATGATTATTCAGAGGAAGAAAGCATCATCCACGTATGTCAAACATATCACAGAAGACTTAGTCGCAAAACTCTACATACGATATCGAAGTTTCATTTAACCTGATCATTATTTCATATATTAAGTTAATATTTTTTAAATTTTTACTTGTAAGTATTAAACACGGCCTACTGTGTTCAACGATGCTAAAAAAAGTATAAAAAACATGGCCACTTGTTTTGTTTTGTTAAATTTTTGCAATATGCAACTAAGAAAGCGTTGCAAAAGTGTACATACGAGCTTTAATTATATGGAATGTTGTTGTGATAAACCCGTTAGTTTTGTAATTTGAGGATAATTTACTTAATTTACTTTCATTGTAGTAGAGTGTGTGATATTTTGTTCAAATCGTGTGTTAAAAATAAAGTATTTGAAGAAAAAATGGCGAAAAGAAAAGAAATTTCTTCGAAGTTAGAAAATTAGTGGTCAAGTTGTCAAATGAAGGAAAATCTATGGCGAAGGTGGGAGAAATTTTAAATTTGGCAAAATCTACAGTCCAAACTATCCTTAAAAACTATAAAAGATATAAAAGCTTTGAAAGTTTGCCGCGCACAGGTCGTCCATCAAAACTGATGAAAGACTACGGCGCAAAATTGTAAGACAAGTCACAGAAAATCAAAGAAAAGTAGTGTGGACTTGAAAAAGATATCAAAAGAGATTATGGAGTTGATGTACATGCTGATACAGTTGTCGATGCTTAAAGAAAACCGGACTTCAGTCGCATATAGCCAGAAAAAAACCGTATATTAGTGCCATTAATAAGAAAAAACGTTTTGACTATGCTGTCAAGTATAAGATGTACATTTAAATGATCCTACGTTTTGGAAAGGGTTATTTTTACAGATGAATGTAAGTTTAACCTTTTGGAAACGACGGACGAGCAAGAGTTGGAGAAAGAGGGGAATGCCTTAGAACAGAAAAATGTATGCAGCACCGTTAAACATGGTGGAGGTTCGGTGATGGTGTGGGGTTGCATGAGTGCTGATGGAGTTGGAAAATTGAGATTTATTGATGGTATTATGAATAGTCGTGGCTATATAGACATTTTGAAAAACGATTTTTTACCGAGTGTCACAAAACTAAACTTGGAAATAACTTTACTTTATGCATGACAACGACCCGAAGCATAGCTCAAAAATTGTAAGAGAATGGTTGCTTTACAACGTAAAATCGAAGCTTCCTCATCCCCGCAATCCCAGACCTTAACGTCATCGAGCATTTATGGGCCATTTGAAGCAGAACTTCGAAATAGAAAAAGTTCGTCCATTTCCCAGTTGAAGACGGTTTTAAAGGAAGAATGGGAAATATTTCTACTGAAATAACAAAGAATCTTGTTGCTTCGATGCAAAAAGGCTGAAAGAAGTTTTTGATGCAAAGGAGGCCACACAGTTATTAAATATTTTCTAAATTACTGCAAAGTGTATAAAAATTTATCGTATGTAGACTTTTGCTTTTATATAAAAGACTGAATTTGTTGTTTTATTAATTTAATGATATTAAACCAATGAATTGTTATTATTTTATTTTTCCTAAGATCGCAGATCGTGTTGAATAAAAGAAGTTTAAAATTTTTTACTGTATTTTCTTTAAAAATTAAAATTTATAGGAACAATTAAGTCGTATGTAGAGTTTTGCGACTAAGGTAAGTTCTGCAACAAGATCGGTTTTGCATCAATAGCTGCGCCGCTTTTCTGGAATACATTATACTTTTAACAAGCAGTATTGAATAATTATAAATGTTTCATATACTGAGAATCAATAATCAAATTATAATTGCGGGAAATTTGAATTTTCGAATTCATGGATCAATAATTATTATCCATCAGGGGCCTGTTGCATAAAAGTACAATTACAATTTACAGGTAATACTTTTGTTACAATCTGTCAAAATATGACAGATTGTAACAAAAGTATCAATTGTATCAATGTCAAAATATGACAGATTGTAACAAAAGTATCACCTGTAAATTGTAATTGTACTTTTATGCAACAGGCCCCTGATGTTAGTTTTTGAATATTTCAAATAGCCTGTCGCACACGAATTAATGTAATTTCAGATAATAATAAATAATTTCTGTTTTAAAAATTACTTCAGAAAATATATTATTTACTTCGTGAGGGGTCGTACATGAATTATTAAAATTCAAAATAATTCTAAATCTCCTTATATCACAGAAAATAGAAACATTATCTCTACCTAAGGATGCCCTTTTGGCCTTTGATGGGTATTTAAAAAAAAATGAAGTCGAAGATGGTCTCAAATGTACGAAAATATCTTTATGTTCTGGTATTGTTGCCTTAAAAAGGTTTTTTCCGTTTTCCGTTATCTTTCCAAATAACCGCACTAGACAAGAAATAAGAATTTCACGCTTTTCATTTTTTTTTTTTTTTCTTAATATCTCAAAAAATTATTCACAGTGTTATGCATTTCTCAACACAATTTTATTGCTCGCCTAATTGCGCAACTTTTCCCCAATTTAACCACCTTATTTTGGGCAACTTGTAAATGTATGTATGATGTTTTTTTTTTTTCAGATGACGTATCCAGTATGGATCAACGCAGACATAATAAAGGGTCCGTTAAACGCCGGTGAACCAGTTGACGCAACCGGATTCTTTACTATTGCTAAATCATTCAAAAATTCGACATTATCCATAGGGTGGACCACTACAGGGGACAAACGAATTATACCGACAACCATATCACCGCTATGTTAAACGCAGTTAAAAATAACGACGTCAACCAATCTATTACGTTTCCAGTTAGAGCTTCGATAGCAGCGGAGAGCTCAAAGCAAATGCAAACATTGTTATCCAATATCACCGGATCGACATTGACGATTTGGTCTAGCGAAAATGATCGGTAAATGTGACTAACTTGAGAAATTAATAGAAACTGTTGGATTGAGCAAAGTATTCGTCGACGTCCTGCGGATCTCGCAAGTCAGTTGAATTTACAAACAATAGGTGCTGGTAGCATAATAGGGCCCGCATCAAAATTACTAGCTGTTGTTATAGTCGCATTGCTGCTGTTATAGGTTTAATTAACATAAAGTGATACTAATATTTTTAAACAGTATTGAGAATATACGTATGGCGTGAAAATATAAATAAAGGGTATTTTCGTATTTTTTTTTGACCATCTTTAGACTATGCTTATAGTTTATTCATGAAAATCTAAATAATTACAATTCATCCTAAACCCTGTGCTCCACCTGAAGGTACTATACACAAAGCTATCTATTCTGTGTGCCATATGGATTCCATAACAATTGATATGTTTCTACTCTAACTAATAATTTCTCTATTAACAGTAATAATAAAAGCATAATAAATGGGTCAACTATCAGTTTAACTTTAAGATTATGTTAATGCTTTCTATACCTATCTCTTATACTTTCTTAGTAATTTAGATTTTTCTATGTCAAATATTAATTCCTATCCATTCTTTTTTTAAAAGTTGGCTTAGACAAAATTGTCGGTATTATTCATTATAAACAAAAAGCATTTACTAGTAACAGAACTTGTCAGGTGTGCATCACTGTTGTTCGTCATTGTTTAAAAAGCATTTTAATTATTTACAATGAGAAATTACCCTCGGGCAGAAAGGATTGATATGATTTTAATAATTGGGGAGTGTGAAGAAAATTTGCTAACATCAAGGAATTATACGCAAAAATATCCTAGCAGACGCCATCCCGATAAGCATTTAGAAAATTTGCTGCAAGTTTTTCCGAAGTGCAAGAAGTGTGCCTTATAAGAAAACAGAACGACAAAAACCGGTTGCTGGAAATGAAGGGAATAATATTTTATACATCTGTTACCAGAGACGAAGGTTATTTGTGTGACTATTGTTTGTTTGTCTAAAATAGAATAAAAAATAAATTATTGATATTTTAACTGATATTTTGACCGGGTGTGGGACCTTATACATCCCATTATCCGGTCTGTTATTTTTCTTAGACTAGTCGCCGGCTTATGCTACTAGTTAAGTCCTTCTCACCTGAGAATTTAGTTTGTATACAGTTCAGAATTATGTCTATGTACAGAACTCCGCCGAAGACTAAAGACGACTCTAGTTCTATTACAGGACTTAGTGAGCGTGCGGGAAATACCCCCATTCCTACTCAGTCGGCTATGCGTGGAGATGACCAGCCTACTCCTACGCCAAAGGCAAACTCATTCTCTCACGATTTTGAAAGTCTATCTAACGACGATATTCTATCGTTAATTAAAAACTTAAATGTTATTTTGAGCAGGAGAAATTATGCCGCAATAACTGATTGGCGGAGCGCTGCTGAGCCAAGGATTGATGATTCAATCCTAGACCCCGTTTTTCGGGACTCAGATTCCTCTTCTGCGTCCACCTCATCGCTGTGGAGGCAGTTATGGTGGATATTCATCCTCCACCCACTAACAGAAAGAGACGAGCCGACTCTCCAGCCGATAATTTCACAAATCTTATTGACGCAGTCTCTAAATCATCTGAGACCAAGGCTGAGAAATTAGATACTATTCGAGGGACTGGGGCTTCTGTTCCTAACACCCCCAAACGTCGACAGAATGATATGCGGAGACTTAATATTCATAGAAACCTGGACGTAATTGAGGTTGCTCCATCCAACTCTCCATCTGCGGGGACGGCGGCACCTCAGGTGGAGCCCAAGCTCCAAATATTCCTTTGGCACAGTCTGGCTCTAAGCCACAATCTCAAAAGCTCAAGCCCTCTGTTTCTGGGGAGGGTTTATTTAATGTCGATAAAATTCCTCCGATTGTCATGCGCGATAAGACCCTTTGGCCAAGAGCACGCCAACTAATCGACCAAGCCGGGCATAAATATAACAAGGCCCAGAACATTACGGACGGAATTAGGCTTTATCCTTGCTCCGAAGCTTTTGAAAATGAAGAATTTGGTATTTTGAGGTTGACATCAGAGCACAAAATCACACTTAGACCCAAGAATGATAAATCCTCAATAAATTTATTTCAGTTTCGTGGGCAATTAAACAAATGCAATCAGCATTGTTGCGGCTGCCTAGGTTTGTTGTCGCATCAGCATGAGAAAAGAATGATCAACTGCCATTTTCAGTGGATCTGCATGTACGACTTTGACGTCCTGACACCACTGTTAATTTACAAAGAGCGCTCCTGCAGTAATTGTTCTGACATTGATTTGGACAGCCACCGAGTACAACTGAGAATAATTAAACATTATCGATGGAGTAATTCTAACACTTTTTTAATTCAATTTATTATTATTCACTTTATTTGTTATTCAATAATAACCATAATAATTTCTTAATTCAAATTTCACACATTGTGTTTTGACAGATCATCTGCTGCCATCCGCTTTGCTGCCCGGCAGATGATAAATAACCGCCTTTTTTTGAGTTCTGATGGTACTACTCCTTTTAACACATGTTCTTTTTCGCTGGTTTAACTTCATGAAAGATTTTATTTCCAGCAAAGAAACTATGCAGTTTTGACCAATCGCTAACTATGCAATTCACAGCAGATGAAAAATAACCGCCACTTTGAGTTGAGATTGCACTTCCTCTTTAACACATGTTTTTTTTTATGATTGCTATAAATTGAAGAAAGGAAGAAAACTTCTGAGTGCATCTGGCGCTCAAATAATGAAGTGGCACTAGCGGTCATTTTTCTGGCGACATGACATCAAAGGTGCCGACAGAAAATGACTCCGGCGTTAAAGCATGGTTGATACCATATTTCCTTTTGCGCTTTACTTTATCTACTGCCAGAGCGGGTACGTTCACTTGGTATAAAACTCAGCACAAATATCTAATTAAAAACATTAACAGCTTTTTATTGAAGAGACATTAACATGTATGTAATAAGTGAGAACGTATAAATCCAAACCGCAACACATCGTCTGAATTCTACTAATAAAATATGGCAGTAATAACAATGAATGATATTAAAAGTATACTTCTTTCTCTCGCCAGCACACCGTATAGTTTTAGCAAATATTATTATTTCCGAGTTACATTTACCGTGAAAAAAGCATACTAAAAACATCTCTTGAAATGATTCGATCACAGTTTAGTTTTATTGTTTCCTACCACTTGTATCATCCTCAACCGTGTCGCTACCAATAATATACATCTTTCCAAAGTCGACGTTCTTACTGCAAGAAAATAACACGGATTACCATCTGGTAAAGAAACACTACAGAATTCCTTACATGCTTTCGAAGGTCTCATCACCGGGAATTAAACCTAGAATTCCTAATTTATGAAAGAAATTTAAAGCTTCCAAAGACGCTTTCTGTTGTGAGAGATCGTATGAGTGGCCTTCCCCCAAGCACACCTATGATATTTATGTTTAGATACATTTTCTGATATGTGTGAATAAATAAGTAAACTTACATGCTTGGGCTCTAATCCTATAATGGCTAAGGAATAATGTTTTGTCTTTTCAATACCTAAATCTACGAGTTGTGTAGATATGCCTTTTGCCTGAGAAAAGCTTAATAATATCTGTTTGTAGTCAGTTGTTTTCTTATCATTACTATATTTTTGTTTCTTTTTCTTAGATTTACTATCTTGATTATCATCATCCTAACAAAAATATTATTTTATTCGAGTATTTTCATAAATAAATACAAAATGCTTACTTTATCTTCATCATCAGGAAAGACGTAGTCCCAACTTGATGTTACAAAATTTTTAGCATCCAAAGCAAATTTTTCAAATGCATTTTTGATCAACTTCTTCTTGCGTTTCTTCTTCTTTTTACTCATTTGTGAGGCAGCAAGTACCGAATCGAAATCTGATGTTGTGGATTCTTTTAATATTTCCAACATATTTTCCGATGCATTTCTCTTCGACTTTTTCTTTGATTTTCCAGAACCCTCAACTGTTAAATCTCCAAACTGACACCTGGTAACGAAAGTCCTTTCATGCGCTGGCCCACTCTCATCTACCACCTCAAAATTCAGATTTACGCTCCTCGCTTGCGCCATTTCATTTAGCGTAGATATAGGTGATTTATTATTTTCTTGATTACATATTTCTCCTAAAAAACTATTAGATATTAATCTAAAAAAATAAAATAAAAATGGATTAACGAACCCTCCTCGATGCATTGTTCAATATCTTCGACTGACCATTTCTTTAATTCTGCCAAAGCATGTAATGCTGCATCGTGCTTAGCTGATTGCAGAGTGTATCCAATCCCTATAAATCTCTTGCCGCCAACAACAACACCAACTTTAAACTGCCGACCTTGTTGATTTTCTTTTGGGACATCCAATTTTTTTGTTTCATATGGGTGGTATATTGAATAATTTAACTTATTAAGATGAGTATTATATGATTTTTCATCAGAGATACTGATAGTTTTTTGTTTATATATTAAATTCTGCAATAAATAATAAATTTTGAATTCAAATTAGAGATAAGGCAACCATGAAATGCTAAACTATATACATTTCAATTATCGTTCGTTAATAAGAGAAAAATGGCGTATATCAACGACAAAAACGAGGATATGATTAGTATATAGGTCTTTTTACATAAATAATACTCTGCTGTATTAATGATACTCTGATGTAATATTTTCTTTCAGAAAAGAATATTGCAGTTTTTGAACAAAGATAGTATGTGTTTTAGTAAATTTGTTTTTTTTGTATAATAAATTAAATGTTATGAAGAAATTTCAATAAATGTTTAGCAAAAAAAGAACTATTTGCGTCATTCCTTTGGATTGAACCTCATTCCTCTGTTACAAGTTTTTGTACCTATTTCTTTGAAAAAAAAGGTAAAATTAATAACATAGTTTGATCCTCTGCTATTTTGGCATTACAGGTCTTAACTGGTGTCAGCAAACTTATTTGCAGTAAAATTGAAGATTAAACAAAACTATCTATTTTGATGTCTAAAAACTGACTATTTTTGAAGAATGACCCATATAGTGTTGCAATGACGCCTTTGGTAATACTCGTATGCTAACATTCATACGAATTAACACATCACGTTTTGAAGTAAAAAGCTTACTTCACGAACTGTTTCTCTAATAACTATTTTCTACTTCGCAATAATTTACTTTTATACATTATTTAAAATGGGGCTTCTTATCAATACGGAAAATTCAAATGTTGTGCAATAGTTCTATGCAATCTATACAAAAATGTGAAATGTCAAAACTTGTGTTGTATTACCAATCTCGCATAGAATATGACTATATTTAATTGCACAAAGTGAAACTTTGTGACACTGTTTTTCAGCAAAATAGTAACACAAAATGCTCATTGTATATACATAATAGAAAAAGTATTTTTTATTTATCGAACCAAAATACAACTATAGCGAGTAGAAAATATTACAATTGTATCAACAACAACAACAGCCACATCACGCCTGTACTCGATATACTCGAGAACGGGTATTTTATAAATGATAGATTAAATGTGTGTTTTTGTACTGCCCGTATAAATTAACCTTATATATAACAATAAATGAATAACAATATCTGATAATAAAAAACAAAACAACAAATCACAACAGTTACAGCAAATGTATTCTAGAATCTGTCACGAAGGTCTTCAACATTTTTGAAGCACCAATAATATATCTGTCAAGAGGTGCCTATTCAAAGACCATTGTTATGTTTTCGTCGATATAAACTCATAAAGACTCTTGAATAGTTTTGTGTTAGGTGGGGAAATATAAACAAGTGGCTCGTAGGAGCCACTTCGCCGAGCGTTGCTCTATGACGTTAATTGGACACATACGACAACTTGTGATTGGTCAGGCACTCTCTACTTACGTCAAATTGACGTCTTAGAGTAGCTCGTAGTAGATATCTGAACGCACGTACGCAAGTAAAGGGAAAACCAAAATTTAACCTTAACGGCAATAGCGAAACTGATAAATATTGAAAAATGCAATTTCTATAACAATGAGTTCCAACCTGATGTTTTAAATATCAAAAAGTTATAGAATAGTTTGATATTTCAACGATACGTGATTACATGGCCTGAAATTACTAGTAATGCCACTAACAATGACGTTTACCTCCTAAGATGTTTTACGCATATGTGATAATTTCGAATATTTCTGCTTGAAGTATCTATTCCAAATAAATACTCCGAAGTCATACTTAAATGATCCCATTGCATTTCTATATCTTCTCAATTACCAAAGAATGGCAATTGTAATATTTGGTGGTTTGAAATCTCATGGCTATCGTATTTTTAATTAAAGCATAATATGAAAAACTTTTGTCAATATGTTGAAAGCAGAAAAAAACTCTTTATGGTGGTGTCAAAATCCAAAATAGCGCCCATTTTTTTCTTGGTGAGATCCATATGACTTACAAGTCTCCAAAAACACTGCAGCCTATTGGCTTCTTGTACTTAATTCTCCTATTTATCGTTCCCTTTACAATGAAACCTTGTTTATATATCAATCAAGATATAAGAACAAAGAATGAAACTCAGTTCTGCTATAAATATTAACTTCCCAAACAGTTCTTGGTTGGAACTGGAGGTTCTATTATAAACAAGTTTACGTTTAAGTCGCAACAAATATATCAGCGACATTATGATGACTAAAGAGGCAGATGAAAGAGGGTCATAGATGACAGAATGAAACGGACTGTGCGCCTGCCTGACGTTATTCGTTCACGAGGTTTCGGGCCAGCGGAAGAGAAGAAGGAGTGGTGGTTTAAGTCGCAGACCTTTATTAGTTCCTACTGACGTGGCATCATGGTAAGCATCTTTGGGACGTCCTTGGATCCAACGATTTAAATTCGCAATCTTTCAACGATCCATCATGGATGTCTTTGTCTTTGTTTTTATGTCTTCACTGAGAAACATTATTTTCTAATACTTCACTAGTGAAGACTTTCGTCGTGAATTGCAAGATGCTATCCAATCCAAACAATCGTACATCGCAATGACGTCAAGGCTCGACAATTCCTGTTTGAATCAGATCCATCTGCTCTTGATTAAATGTTTCTTCCACATAACGTCTACCTATTATTTGTAATCCTGATGGCGCCTCGCACAAACTCCCATGGAGTTTTTTTCGAGGTCTACGGTGATGTTTTAGAGTTTTTGCAACGCAATTTTTTCACCTTCGTTACTCCTCTAATTAGCTCTAGGGATTACGTTTCCCATTTTGGGTTTGTTTTTTCCCTTCATTTATGGCCTGGCTTCTGTCTTCCGCTAGATCTGGAAGCTTGTAACTCTAGGTAGGAACCTAGAACAAGTTTTTTTTTTTTTCAAGAGATTAGCACTCCTGTCTCTCCTCCTGGCTTACTGGCATAGACGGAGTTAATGAAGCACATAAGAAATAAGTTGAGAAGGATCAGAAAAAAATGAAATGCCGTATAAAAATTTAGGATTAACCATTAGATAGAACAACAAAAGTGACCTTAGGAATGCGTTTTTTCTTCTGCTTCTGCAAGACTAGAGGTAAGAACAACAAGATCTGTATTGTTTAAAAAAAAACATTTTCTCTTCGAGTTCATAACAAAAGCAGAATTTGACTGACAACTTCGCCAAAAAAATCTATCTGTCTCAATGACAGGTGAGACCAGTATTCATCAGCGGCAACCCTAATATATTTTTCAGATCTTTCAATTAGTTTGTTTTGATGTTTTATCTTTTTCGGAAAAATACGTAGAAAATGGGTCCTTTCTCCTTTACCGCTCGTTAACACTTCTTCCAAGTACTTTTTTTTTCATTTTTGAAAACAAGTAATAATCATTAGGAGGTAGATCTGGACTATACAGGGTGATTCAAAATATCAAAGCGTCTGAGCTCCAACAAATCGTCTTTATAAATCTTCAGATCAACTATAATACTTTAAACTTCTTGGGTGGAGATATGCTTTATTATGCCACTGCATGTAATTTTGCTCGAGCCCAGGTTCACAATGACGAAGCTAAGTTCCGTCACCAGTAACAGTTCAAGTTGATACACCATCCCTCAAGTTTAAAAACGCACGACAACATTTTACATCAAAATGAGCATTAAAAAGTTTGGAAAATCATTTGTTTTAGTCGTACATCATCCATTATTAGTGTTTGTTAGTGATTCTGTTTCAATTTCTTTATAAATAAGTTTTTCTAAGCATTGTAGTATCACGTAGTCATGTCGGAAAGCGGTAGCCTCGATACGTTGATGATATGATCATGCGTGAAATGCATGTAACCTAACCTTCAAATATATCTTTGCAGAAACAAATCAGTTACAAAAAAAGAAGTCTTTCAACGTGTGAAATTTAATTTCTCTATAGCAGATTTCCTACTTTGTAACCGTACCACTTGTAAACCATAGCTTTTCCTGGGCCAAAATTCCGTAAATCGATGACTCTCTCTTTGCTTTGTAATACTAGATAACTAGAATTTCTCCATATTCCACACTTTCTTGCCGATTGAATTGCTTGGTTGATGATTGCTCAGACTAATAATGATAATGAGTCACTGAGCATGAGCAGAGAATCCCAAAATTTTTTACGCTCACTAATTGGGGATTTCCATCTTAAAATAAGGAAAGAGAAGTTATTAGATGACTATTGTTAAAGAAAGTCGCAATGGCAATAAGCTATATATATAATATATATATATATATATATATATATGTTAATGTTTAATGTTCTTTGTTAATTTTAATCTGACATGTGCATACGATTTTTTTTTTGTCACGCACGAATAAAATTATCTATCTATACCAATACATCAAGAAACAAAATAGAAACTCTAAAATAGTAGTTATTATAAGGAACAAACTGGATGATATACTTCAGAATCCAATTACCCAGAGAATTCATACAAAAAACACGATATTCCTGGCGATATACTTATTTCTAAGTAAAGATTTTAATACATGTCATTACAGATGAGTGTGTGGTGAACAAATATCTAATAAAAACCAAGAAACAGTCAAGATCAATTCTTCGAGTACCGAAAAGCAAGATATATCAAGATGGAGTTGCAAGACAAGATCAGAATGTGATTAAGGGAAAAGATTGTGCACAACAGCAAACTATATGTTTTAAGAGGAAAAAAGTATGTAAACAAAATAACTATACAGACATGTCATATATATTGAAGATACATTTTGGAAGTATCTTCTCCAGCCTTATCTTTGTCATTATGTAAAATTGATAAAACAATAGTAATAGTACCACAATTAAAATTACCTCTGCTATAAGTTCATCTTCTGACAAATATGTAACAGTCATACCAAATTTTGTGGCAACATTGTTTAATACAACAGTAGGTGGTATTTTAGAATCGTCATAGCTTTCCTTCCGTTGGGGAATCATATACTTCGTATTCAACAGGGCTTGTTCAGCTGCATGACGTTTTGCTTCTTTCATACTCATTCCATCACCTTTATAAAACTCATTGCCCAATGTCAAAGATATATAAAAAATCTTTTCATGTGCCGGTCCCTTAAAATTTATCGTAATAACAAGAATTTATAAACAGATAATACAAATAATCAACCTCATCCTTTTCCAGATAATAGTAATATTCAACTTTGTTAAGTTGAGCTAATTCGTGAATCAAAGATAGTGAATTCTTACTCGTGGAACTCTCTAAGAAGAGATTGGGTAAAATATAATCTTAATTGGGAGATAATGAACTTACCTTTCCAATTGATAACATCTTGCAATGATTCTGATAAATGAGAATATAATTCATCACTCAAGTCGTCTTAAAAAAAAAAATAGAAGAATTAGGAAACTTCCACAATTTTATATAAACAAAATAAGCATGTACCTTCAATACATTTATCTTCATCAAATTTGGATATAATTTCACTTATGTCGCCTCCATTTGTTAATGCTAATGACAGCATTATTAAAAATATAAAATGCATTTTAGATACAATAATACTGTTGATAAAAGTTAATACCAAATGAACAAGCATAGCAAACCACGTTTCTTTTCCAAGGGGAAAAAAATTATAGTTGTAGGAATCCCCTATCAAAGAAGTGCTACCATACACTTTACGTGATTATATGATTTTAATAGATACCCAGCATTTTCGTGCATATTTCAGTTTAATTTAACAAAATAAACATTTATTCAATAAATTCATTTAAAGGTTAGGGAAAGAAGATAAGCAATCAGTAAGAATAATGTTTTTCGTTTTTGTATGGGAAGTTACTTTTTCTTTGAATTGGCAGTTGGTAGTGCGTGCTTAAAGTAATCTGTGGATGTGCTCCTGACATCTATCGTACATTAGCTATAATTTTATTTATCAAAAGCATTATTTATCATATAAAAATTTATATAAACAAACTCTTTTGTGTGTAGTGCATTAGGTACTTACTAGTTCATTTTTCTGTTTCATATTTAAAAATTTGAAACTTGCTGATAACTATACACTAGGGAACTATTAGGGAATAATAATAGTGATAATGGTATACGTCACAAAAGGTCAACCTAATTTGTCCGAAAAGTTATCAACGTAGATAACATATATTGTCCTTGCTAAATACACTTTACATAAAAGGAACAATATCTTGGCAAGTCCGGATACAATTTAAATTAGGAATGTTTTCGGTTTGCTATTACACTCAATCAGATACCTTGCCAGTTATAGCGTCAATTTTTAAGTTATGGAAAGACTAACCTATTTCACCTTATCTTTTTCTAATGCATATCTTTTTGGATGTGGTTTGGTGATTTGGTCGATTTGGTTCTGAACGTGGTGAGCTGGCTAGCAACAGTGCATTGTTCTAGTGTATTTATTTCTTAAAAAAATAAATCGTATATACAGCCAACATACATATAAGAAAATCCATAACTGTTTTGCGGTTTAAAAGAATACCTACAACAAAAAGCCCACTTGCCTCTTTTCTGAAAAATATGTATCCGTTGTTAATTTTACTAATTTATTTTTTACATTCATTTTATGTTCCTTAATAGCCAAATTTAAAATTCCCGCCACTATTTTTAGTGACTTCAATGTAAACGCATTAAAATTACTATTAATGTAGTACAAAATAGTAGGTAATTTTATGTTTCAACGTTGAAGTTACTAAGAATAATTGCGGGCAATTTAAATTTGCCTATGTGGGTTGTGGGTATAAATTGATATAAAAAATAAATGCGGTGTTTATAAGTTTGGGTTTGTTTATTGGTTTCATTAACAGCATTACATAAATCTTGAAATCTTGGAATGTGTAAAATGTCGGCGAATATAAATTTGTTTGAAAGACATTGGGAGTTGAGGGGAAAAACGTTATTTTTTTTTCAGTTTGACGATTTGCTTAGGTTTCAATAACGACTTTCCATTAATCTTGAGGGATGTCGAAAGTGTCGACGAATATAGTTGACACTTAAGCGACAATGTGGGGCACGCGCGGGGGAGGGGGGGGGGGTAATTACTCCCCCCCCCTCCCATGAGCCAGGGAAACCTACTCGTATACTCAAATACTCATTCTTCTTTTTTCCTTTTTTTGTGTAATTACCCTTCCCATAATGACACTATTGAAATTGTATCGAAAAAGGGCCGACCTTTTTTTTTTTTAGTTAAAATAAAAATGTCATCCTCATTATCCCATTATGAAATCCGATGGTATTTTTCTAATTCATAAGAGAAAATTTTACGGAAGTTATGCTTCAACCTACACTAATTAACTATTTATCTAACTAAGGATTCGATTCTTGGTAGACAAAAGTAACCTGAGTTTTAAATTATATTAGAAAAATAGGTTACCATACCGCAAGTGAATATTTCTGGGCCGAGCACGTGTCATGTGTTAGGGCCGCCTAGCTATTTATTGCGCAATTTATTGGCCAATTTAAGATTTTACGTACGATACACGTATTTAATCCGTGTTATACACGTAAAATTTTAAATTGGCCAATAAATTGCGCAATAAATAGCTAGGTGTAAAACGGCCGTTAGATACAAATAATGTTGTGGCGACTATTTCGCTAAAAGTTCTTCGACAAAGATCTTTTATAGTGTAGTGTAATTGATTGATATCTTGATATCGTGAAAAAAAGCCTGTCCATTTGACACAATTTTAAAATGTTTATAAATTGTTTATATGCTTAGCGAATCAACTTAAATAACTAAAATGGAAATATAATTAAATAATCATATAATAGCATCAATATAATTAAAAATACAAACGTTTGCTATTATAATTGAGGTAATATAAATCTTCCAGCAAATCAAAAAAAAAAAAAAACAGTTAAACCTATCGAAGCGGTTTGCAAGTTATTTATTGTGTTATTTTAACCAAGCCATAATCGAACCAGAAAATATATTGAAGAAAAATAAAATGCCATTTAAAAAACCCACAGTAATCATATTTTTACACTTAATAGTTATTATTGTTAGATAAATTTAAACGTAGTTTACCAACAAATTCAACATGTATACATTTACAGATCTTATTCAAAATATCCTATTTATAAAAGTTCTCTTTTGGTTTGTAGAAAACGCGCATAGATAAAAATGTAAAATAAACATTTCGGTGGGATGGAACAAACAAGTGCAGGCTCGATTTTTAAGCCAATAGTCTTTCAGGATCTGATAGAGCGTGTGAGTAGTTTGCTATAAGAATCCAAAATTGGTGCAAAAAATATTACGTTGAATGTTTCATCAATTTACCAATGATGGTAGTAAACTTTTTGATCACCGCGTAACAGTGATATTTTATTAAATTTTTATTTTAAAATATTTTACATAGGGTAATATAGAATATTTTCACTGTTAGTTATCTTTTATACAAGAAGTTTTAAGAAAAGACCTTTGTCAACGAACTTTTGTGATATCCGCTATTGTGGAGTCCGTATGTATTCTTTGGCCCTATAAATATAAATTCGTTTTAAAAAAACTCATTAATACGGGTGCACATTTTATAAGCACAAGGCGGTTATAAATTATAAGTAAAATAATAATCCCTTACTATTACACTATATTGGATGTGTTGTGCAACGTTCGTTTTATATTTAACAGCTATCTTTCTCACATAAGCACGCACCTGTAAGAATGACTTATATTTTAACCAATTATATATTTTATTTATCTAATAATGATTTTCATCTCACTTTTACAGTTTTCGAAATGACATTTCTTGTGATGATATGTACTAGGATGCTAAACATTATACGTCTAAATGTCCTGCAAAATAAAGTTTGGCAATATGTTCAGTAAGTTTTGTACTGTGTGTGGACCAGAATGGTCTACAAACAATAAATAGACAACACAAAAAGATTAAAACATATATTTTATAAATTCTATGTATAACTTTTCGTCTGTTTTTTTTTTTATACACAATATAACATTCATAACAATTTTCAACTGCCTATATCGAAAATAAAATATCCGGACAATAATTAAAAAGCCATTGGCGAGAAATCGAAATGTACACCAGGATCTTAATCCTTATCGTCACCTGTAAGATAACATACAGGACGTTGACATAAGCACTTGAGATCAATATGTTAAAATATATCTACACTTATAAATATATTATGTATACAATATAATTTTAATATAATAGTAAGAATTATAATAATAATAGTAAAGAACTATAAGACTAGACGTGTGTGGATAAAAACACGCGCGTATCTTGCCGATTTGGAGGCATTTTATAAATTCTATGAAAAAAAAAAAATATTGTAAGCAAAAAAAAATATATATATTTTGTCCTACGCGCGTGTATACTTTTCATATCGCACGCAATTCGGATTGTTTAAAATAGTTTGAGTCGATTAAATTCTTTTTTTTAATGTGCGACTAATTCAGCTAGAGTTTAAATCGGTGTCAAACACCCGATTCTTGATGATTTACGTTTGAGGTTTGCTGTTTACAAATCCAAATATCCGATTGATTTTCGTTCAGCAGAGCGCCCTTTTCCATTTCGTTTAGCTCTTGTAAACGATGGATTGTGGACGTCCCGGATACGGCTCTTTGTCTGCACATATATGGGGTATCGCCGGGAGATGGCGTTTCCCTACCCTATAAAAATCCAAGAATGATTTAATAAAAATATTGTCATAAAAAGAATCAACAGAGAGGAGGAAAATTAAGCAAGTCACAATACATTATTACCTTACATGATAGATCCCATAATACAATTTTTATCAGTAGCAAAGCCAAAATTTACAGCAGCTATCGTTAGCCCAGTAGTAATCACCAATAGTCATGAAGAATTTCTACGTTTCTCGTACTATAGGAAAAATGACGGGAATTTCTTTTTAATAGAGCCGAATCCACAGAAGGGGTAGATACTACTGCTTTTCGTAATTTTTTTTTAAAAATAAATTAACCTTTTCTGTTTCGAATGACGCTGATTTTATAAATTTGGAGCATTATTGTAACTATGAAAACTAACAAAACTAAGTTGAAATAAAAATTTACGGAGAGTAAACAAAATCAATTGAAAGAACAAAGACATAAGTATCGTAAAAATTTATAGGGGATTAAATGGGGATACTGATTATTTCATGTGGGGACAAAAATGAAGTTATACCAGATTTGGAAAAGTAAAGAAATAAAGACGTTTACAAACGATTCAGGCTAAAAGTAGAGCAGAAAGGAAGAGTTATAAAGAGGGGTCACAGAAGGAGCTAGCAGAAATGGAAGAAAGGAGCAATATAGCAGAAAAGCGGATAGGACTAAAAACACGGATAGAGAGAATGGCCGAAGGTGCAAGAAGAAAGTCACACAGCAGAGGAAACAATGGTTTCTTGAAGAATGTAGGAGAGAAATTGAGGAAAGAGGAAAGTTATGAATAACAATGTTGAAAAAAAACGCACAAAGCAAAAATGGCTTAACAGACACACAGAAAGAAGAGAAAAAGATCTAACTAATAAGGTAGAAGAAAACGAAATATAATGAATGGATATTACAAGAGAATTACATACATATACAGGATGCCTCAGCTTTTAGTTTAGAGGTATTATCTGTTTTTCACTGTATGGTTACTAAAAAAAAATGTTCAAATAAAAGTTACTTTATATTATGTTATGTCGAAAATGACGTATGTAGTTTTTTATTTGCTCGCGACCTTGAAGGAGATTTCAAGGCCGACTTTGATTTTTAAACGGAAACATGGATTTTTTTAATGTTGCATGTTATTTGTCAAATACTAGTAAATAACTTTTGTTTGGCACATTTTTTAATTTGCCTTGTCAGTTTTGACGTTAGCGCTTGCAAACAGCAATAAAACAATTTTAAAAATCGCAGTGTAATTCGATTAAAGTTGGTGTAATATTGCGAACTTGTAAAAAGCGAAAAGTCTGGATCTGTCAGTCTCAGTTGTATCATGAAAGACTGATTTGTGTGTATGGGTGTAGAATGACTTCAGAATCACGTTAGACTGTTATTTTTCCGACACGCTTCCACACTTTTTTCTTAAAAATGGATGCAATTTTCCCCCACATGTCCCCACAGAAAACACGTAAATTTTGAAAAAAGAACGCATTTATCAACGAATAACCGTTGTAACCGAGTATTAAATTGTTTCAATTAACTTATTTTCTGGAAATAACACCATTTCATGTATTATTTTTGCAAAAAAAGTATACGTTTTGCTGTGGTATGTCTCCCCGGTTGTGTGAACTCTTTGCTGTTTTATTTCCAAGGTCATGTTTTGGCTTTGACGCGCGCAAATTCTCACTAATTTTACTTTTTACTTTGAATTTAGTAGTTTTGTTGGATAATTAATTGTTCAGTTAGTTAGTTCATTTTTCTTTGATTATATGTTTAGCGTTAGTTTATCTTGTTTATGTCCTTCTTATAAGGCGATTTCTTTGTTTGTTTGCGGCCGTTGCGGAGCGCGCGCAATCAGCTGTTTTGTATATACCCGTGAGAGGCGACGTTAGGGTTGAGAGTCTGAATAGTGACGGGAGTTTATAGTTGTAAAATTTTGAGATCTTTCATTTTGCCCATTTTTACGATTTTTCATTTGTTTCGGTTTATTTTAATTTTTAATCAGTATTCAGACTTCTCTTCTTATTTTGTGCACAATTTAAGTAAGTTTTTGTTTATTAATATTCGTTTTAGAAGAAAGCGCGTGTAGAGTTTAAATTTTCCGTTTTTTTTTTGTAGTTATTAATTTAATTTTAATTTTATCACCTCGGGGAAGGTGAAGTGAAGCTGAGAGCTTGTTTTATATTTCATTTTTTTAATTTTGCTTGTTTCTCCACGTTATTTGAATTAAATTTTTAGTTTGCTTTGAATTTTTGAAACCACGTGGAGTTATTTTTTTTTGTATTGAAATTCCTTCTAGAACGAATTCACCATTTTGTTTGCTGAAGGATTTGAGTTGTCCTTCTTTAATTTTAGTTTCACGCAGGGTTTGTTTTAATCCAGGACCTTCAGTCCACGGTTTTTTTTTAACCCTGTTAATTGTTACCAAATGTTTTTTTTTTTTTTTTTTTTTTCTTTTTCAATAAAAGTTATTAATTAGTATCACCTTAATTAGTTCTTTTATTTGTATTTCTGCCATTTCAATTTTTGGGGATTTTAAAGAAAGTAAATTTATCATAAGCCCACTTTTAATTTTTAAAGAAATTTCCCTGAGTTTTTAGAATCTCTAAAAGAATTTAAATTCATTTTTGCTGAGCTAGCTAAATTAATTTTGTCTTTTTTATTTTCCTTTACTTATATGCTTGGACCATCAGTTCACAGCATATATTTTTGGCAATCCCAACGTGCGGCGCGATATTATTGTAATTGTAATTAGTAAGATTAGGATCCCGTGTTTTGAATTTGTGAGAATTTCGCGTTGCTCAGACAAAACTGATTTTTTTTTTCGTGTGTTTAAAAACTCTTTATATACACCGCTGCTGGAATGAATATGGACAAGCTCACCACACAACAGGAAGTCTACGTTCCGAAAGACCAGACGTGGCGGAATCCAAGAACTATTGGCAGTGAGGATGAGTCGGATGTGGCAGGAACAAACAAATCGTCAATGGGAGATTCGGAAGTTGAGGACAAGGAAAGGATGGAGGATGTGCGTATGCAGAAAGACGAGGCGGAAAATTCAAAGGAAAGTATTAAGAGTATGAATGACATGATGGCAATGATGAGAGAAATGATGCAGAAGCAAAATGATTGTTTAAAAAGATTAGAGGAAATTGTAGTTGGTAGTAAAGTCGAGGTTGACAGAATTGATAAGAATGTTAAAGAAGTAGAAAGTAAAGTTTTAGATAACACAGTAAGAAGCACGTCAAATCAAATTGCGATAGAATTTTGTCATCAAGAGATTAGCAAGATGAAGAATAAATGGGATGAGAGTGAGAGTATGGTTGAGGATAAAGTAAAGGCTATAGAATGTGAGATGAAAGAGAAAATAGCAGAAAGTGTGGAAAAAGCAGAAGAGGAAATTTCAAAAAAGATATTCAGAATGAAAGAAGTTCCAAGTAATTTTCAACCTTACAATAGTCTCAATTTTTCATTGCCTGTGCAAGTGGAGCAGCTACCGAAATTTTACGGTTTAGCAACTCACAATCCGATGGCTTTTCTGAGAAACCTGAATGATTTTGTAGAGTCCATTCCTGGAGACCGGAATAAATTGCAAGTTGCCAGGAGTTGCATGAAGGATGAAGCTCGGACATGGTTTGAATTTGTCGCAGATGATATAACCACATGGGAGCAGTTCAAGGAAGCATTTGAGCGCCAATATTGGAGTCAGTCAATACAGCTAAGGGTGAGAACAAATTTATTCTTAGGCGCATATAGAAAAGGTGGTTTAGACAGTAGAGAAGTGTATGTCATAAAAAAGATCAATGTCCTTAAATATTTATCACCTTCAATATTAGAATCAGATTTAATCACTCAATTGTCCAGGCATTTTGAACCTGAGGTCACGCAAGCTGTTGCGATGCAGAATATAACCTCTATTAGCCAGTTTTTGGAACTAATTAAGAGATTAGACTATGCGGAACAAAGCAATGTCAATTCTTGGAATACGCGAAGACCTGAAAATAATGTCAACCAAAATCAGGCATTTGTTAGTTCGCAAAGTGACGGATTCAAACGTCAACAGTCTTCACGGTTTAACGTAACGCCGAGACCAGCTCCCTATGCCAACAGGAGTCAGGGTATTAATCGTAGAAATGGTGAACGTCAGAGTTCAAACAATGATAGAGTGAACGTGCCTCAGCTAATAAATGACCGTCGTTCAGGTGATCAGACAAGGTCAAACACAAATCAAGTGGCTTCCCCACACTATGTCAATAATTATTTTAAGTCAGCTGACAGAGATTATAGCAGAAGACCAGGGCAAGGGTCTACAAATTGTAATGTTAATAATGTAGAGATTAAAAGTCAATTGTCAAACAATACTGGTACTATACCAAAAGACACAAGGGTATCTTTTAAAGCGGAAAAAGCGGTATCAAGGGCGGATGAATTAGTGGATGAAGCTCGAGGGAAGGATTTTTAATTGAACCAACCAAAAAGATTAAATTGTACACCATGATGCGGAATGAGACGATAAGATCTATGAATTTAGAATTGCCACATATTAATGTTAGATTTGGGAATAATGATTTTAAATGTCTTGTTGATTCGGGAAGTGAGGCTTTTTGGATGAGGAAGTTATAAAAGTATTAGAAAGAGAGAATTTAGGGAAATTCATTCCAACTCGAAAAATCACAATAGTATCAGCTACAAAGAAAGTGATTGCTGTTATCAATAAAATTTTTGTTACTGAATATAAACTTCACAATTTTAAATTTCTGGGAGAATTTATTTCTGTAAGAGGATTACGCAGACACGGAATTATTGGGATTGATTTACTAGACAAAATGAAAGCAATTATAGATGTAGAAAGGAAATTTGTTCAGATAGAAGGGGAGAGATTTAATTGGTGTTCTGAGACTCCTGATGAGGAGAAAGTAGTTAATAATATAAGCAGAGAAAAGGAAAATGAAAATGATAAAATGAGAGAAAAGAGTGATAGTTTTAAGAAGGTTATACAGAGTTACGGAAAAGTTGTTGAAAGTGATGATGTACAAGGTGTAGTTTTATCTGAAGAGGATAAGGAGGTTAAAGTTATTGGAGAGTCAGAGTTAGAGTTAGTTGAAGTAAATAATTCCCAGATAGAATCCCCAGATGATGTTGATGAAATTGAAATTAATTGTGATGTGAAGTTTGAATCGGAAGTTAAAGAAATTTTGAAGCAGTATGTATCCCTAGTAGATAAATTCCCTAGTTTTGCTGTTAATTATGAGCACTCTCTTGAGGTGGATGAGTCAAAGCCTTACAAGATCAAGAATTATCCCATTCCCAAGGCCATGCAGGAGAAAGTAAGAGAGGAAGTTTCCCAGATGCTTCGAGATGGTGTGATTGAGCGTGGCGTTACTAAGTATATCAATCCTTTGGTCGTTGTGAAGAAGAAGGATGGAGACATTCGTTTGTGTCTAGACGCTCGACGTCTTAATGAGCGCACTCGTCCGCAGTTTGAGACACCGATCACGGTGGAAACGTTATTAGCAAGGTGTACAAATGCAAATTATTTTACGAAACTAGATCTTAAGAGCTCTTTTTGGTTGGTACCTTTGGACAAGGCATCTAGAAGATTTTGTGGTTTTATGGTTGATGGTAATGTTTATCAGTTTAAGGTTGTACCTTATGGTTTGAGTAGTTCGGCTGCCGCCTTGATACGCGCTATGCAACAAATTTTAGAACCATTTAATTCATTTGTAGCACATTATATTGATGATATTTTAATTTTTAGCAAAAGTTTAGATGAGCATTTTTTACATTTACGCAAAGTTATTGAGGTTCTTGCAATGAATGGTCTGAAAGTGAACCTTCGAAGTGTGAATTTATGAAACGTGAAGTAAAGTTTTTGGGGTATGATTTATCACAGAATCATGTGAGAGTAGATGTATCTAGGCTAGAAGTCATTAAGAAGTACCCTAGACCTAGTAGTGTTAAGTTGTTGAGAGGATTTTTAGGAATAATAAATTATTATAAGAGATTTGTACCAAGATTAGCACACATCAGTGCACCTTTATTCCAATTGTTGCGTAAGAATGAGAAATTCAGTTGGACAGCTGAGAGAATAGCTGCGTTTGAAAATGTAAAGTCAGAATTTCACAAGTCGTTATGTTTACTGTTACCAGATTTTAATAAGGAATTTTTGTTACGTGTCGATGCCAGTGACACAGCCATTAGTGGTGTTTTAATTCAAATTGGTCAAAGTGGAGAGGAACCAATTTGTTTTATTTCCAGAATCCTTAAGAGCTATGAGATGAGATAACACTGTTTCAGAGAAGAGATGCTAGCCGTTGTCTATGCAATAAGCAAATTAAGATTTTATTTGCTTGGTAAGAAATTTATTGTAGAATCTGATCATGCTGCCCTCACCTCGTTAATGTCAACACGGTTTTCGAACAACCGCATTTATCGTTGGTCACTGCTACTTTCCGAGTATGTTTTTGAAATTCGACATATAAAAGGAGAACTTAATGTAACAGCTGATGCATTATCTCGTATGCACAGTTTAAAAAGCCATTTTAACCATGTTGAGTTAAATACATATAATATGTATGAAGCCGAGGGGTTGTTTGACTTTGTCAGAATAAATGAGATTCAACAAGATGAATGTTTCAATGGTATACGAGAGGCATTAGTTCACCAAGATGTTTATAAAGAGTATGTGATCAGAGATGGCGTTTTAATGAAGAGGTTACGTGATCAATTCAACGTTGTATTAACTGAAGTGTATGCTCGTCAAGCAATGTTACTGATTCATGAATCCCTTGGACACATTGGAGGTCACAAGTTTGGCTCACGTTCAGAGAAGCTTTCTTCGCTGTCAGAGACAAGAACATCGCCAAGGACATTGTACGCTCATGTCTTCAGTGTCAACTTGGAAAAACGAAGAACCGAACTTGTCAAGATGTTATCAAGAGCATCGTTGTGGACAACAAACTCGACCTAGTTGCCATCGATTTTCTTGGAAATTTAATTCCTGGATCATTTGGATACCGGAACATTTTTGTGATGGTTGATGTGTTTACTAAATTTGTAAGACTTTTTCCCACTAGATATTATAATACTGATACTGCTATTAGATGTATTGATAACTTTATCATGCATCAAGGTAAGATGCGACGCATTCTAGCCGACAATGCGACATATTTTAATACTCATCGTTTTACTGACGCCATGTTAGAGCGTGATATAAGAGTGTCTTTCTGTTCTATACGTCATCCTTGTGGAAATCCTTGCGAGAGATACATCCAAGAAGTCGTGAAGTTCCTCCGAATGCAGACTCACCAACGCCACACCGACTGGGTTCGTCATGTCCAGAACATCGAAGATTGGATCAATCAAACTCCTAACACCACCACGGAGGAATGTCCTTTTACGTTGATGTATGGAAGGATGCCCAGCCGTCCCTGGAATCTTTTAGAAGAGGATGTGTACCTCGAGGCTCGCACTGATGAAGCCAGAAGGAAACTGCAGCTCCGTGGAGATCGTTACGTTCGTCAGGAGAACGCGAAGGTCGTCAAGCGTACTCGGTTCGAAGTCGGTGATGCTGTCCTAGTTCGTCGGTACCGTGTGGCCAGACGTGATCGGCAGCTCTGCCAAAACTTGAACTACGTTCGTGGGACCGTATAGAGTGGCTAGAGTTTTTGATGGAGTCACTTATGAACTTCATTCGTTGGATGGTATGCAGAACAAGGGGCGTTACCACATTTCAGCACTCCAGCACTTCCACCACGACCCCGGGTAGGTTCATCACCCGTGAGTGACGTTTTCACCCTGTGTGCGGAGATACTGTTTTGTGTTTTGTGCGAGACACTATTGACTTTTGTTTTTTTTTCGTGTGCGGACAATTTTTAAGGAGAAACACTCTATTTTCTCCGAAACTTTCGTTTTCCCCTTAAGAATTGGGAGATGTGCTGTGGTATGTCTCCCCGGTTGTGTGAACTCTTTGCTGTTTTATTTCCAAGGTCATGTTTTGGCTTTGACGCGCGCAAATTCTCACTAATTTTACTTTTTACTTTGAATTTAGTAGTTTTGTTGGATAATTAATTGTTCAGTTAGTTAGTTCATTTTTCTTTGATTATATGTTTAGCGTTAGTTTATCTTGTTTATGTCCTTCTTATAAGGCGATTTCTTTGTTTGTTTGCGGCGCTGCGGAGCGCGCGCAATCAGCTGTTTTGTATATACCCGTGAGAGGCGACGTTAGGGTTGAGAGTCTGAATAGTGACGGGAGTTTATAGTTGTAAAATTTTGAGATCTTTCATTTTGCCCATTTTTACGATTTTTCATTTGTTTCGGTTTATTTTAATTTTTAATCAGTATTCAGACTTCTCTTCTTATTTTGTGCACAATTTAAGTAAGTTTTTGTTTATTAATATTCGTTTTAGAAGAAAGCGCGTGTAGAGTTTAAATTTTCCGTTTTTTTTTGTAGTTATTAATTTAATTTTAATTTTATCACCTCGGGGAAGGTGAAGTGAAGCTGAGAGCTTGTTTTATATTTCATTTTTTTTAATTTTGCTTGTTTCTCCACGTTATTTGAATTAAATTTTTAGTTTGCTTTGAATTTTTGAAACCACGTGGAGTTATTTTTTTTTTGTATTGAAATTCCTTCTAGAACGAATTCACCATTTTGTTTGCTGAAGGATTTGAATTGTCCTTCTTTAATTTTAGTTTCACGCAGGGTTTGTTTTAATCCAGGACCTTCAGTCCACGGTTTTTTTTTAACCCTGTTAATTGTTACCAAATGTTTTTTTTTTTTTTTTTTTCTTTTTCAATAAAAGTTATTAATTAGTATCACCTTAATTAGTTCTTTTATTTGTATTTCTGCCATTTCAATTTTTGGGGATTTTAAAGAAAGTAAATTTATCATAAGCCCACTTTTAATTTTTAAAGAAATTTCCCTGAGTTTTTAGAATCTCTAAAAGAATTTAAATTCATTTTTGCTGAGCTAGCTAAATTAATTTTGTCTTTTTTATTTTCCCTTTACTTATATGCTTGGACCATCAGTTCACAGCAGTTTGTATAAACTGCCGCTTTGACTAGGGTTGTTATGTTATTAAGTTGGTCATGACAAGGTATCACATGATCCCAATTACATTACAAATACAAACGAATACTTTTTTGACAAAAATAATACATGGAAAGTTGTTATTTCAAGAAAATAAGTTAGTTGAAACAATTTAATACTCAATTATAACAGTTATTGGTTGATAAATGTGTTTTTTTTTCGACGAGTTTTCTGTGGTAACATAGCCTGAAAATTACATCTTTTTTTAAGAAACAAGTGTGGAGGACGTGGTCTCCATCGAAAAATAAACACTCTAACGTGATTCTGGAGTCATTCTACACCCATACAGCCCAACATTACGATCTTCAGCGCACCCGGGTATTCTTGATATTTTCCAAAAATATAAAAAGTGGACACGAAAATACATTATAATTATCTCAAAAATGCTGTCTTGAATGGTTTTTTTTTTCTTCTTAAATGTATTTTAATCAGCACTAAAAACACCGATTCTAATCTAACCGAATTTCTAGCTTCAATATTAACAAAATTTGCTAACTAGTACACCAAAATCTTTGAACAAACTGTATAGTAAAAACATTTCTGAATAAAATAAGAAAAACAAAATAGGAAATTCGTTTTTTTTTTTTTCAGCCGAAAAGCAGTAGTGACTAACTTTTCCTTACGGAATAATATCTTCTTACCTGTTTGGAAGGTCCGCAGCAGGTGTTCAAAACACACGTATCGCTGTTTGTCTTCGGACAATCTAAGACGCAGTCTTCGGTTTGCTCTCCATCATCTGCGCTTTCCGGATAATCAGAATAATCTATAAATTCGGGTTGGATTGTCGTAGAATGTATGCCTTCGTTGTGAAAGAACTCTTTCACTTTACTGGCGATCTTCATGTATTCTGATAAGTTCCTACACCTGCAGAAGCACATTATTTAGAATTTTATAATAACATTCGATTCAGATCAGATGTGCATAACATTACCACCCGTTTTAGGGGATTTATTTCTCCGCCAGTACACTTCTAGGGTTGAGACACATTTGGTCATATGATTGAGGTCAACATTTTGCGTATTCTTATGAGTGATGGAATTTTTGGAATAGAAATGTTATTCGAAAACTCGGAATATAATCCATGGTTTTTGACTCTGTGTGAGTAAATTATAGCAAGGTAAATGAAAGTAAATGGTCCAATTTCTCACAAATTCTTTAATGACGACAACCGGTTTCATCCACTAAGGGACATCTTCAGGTCAGAATTATAAAACAGTTTAACGTGACTTATTTTTAAACTCTTTTATAATTCTGACCTGAAGATATCCCTTAGTCGATGAAACCAGTTGTCGTCATTAAAGAATTAGAAATTGGACCATTTACTTTCATTTGTCTTCAAAGGAATACTTAAAATATTCTAGGTTCTAGGAAATATTTTCCCTAAATTGAAGTCTCCCGTTCGAAACAGGCGTATACATAGGTTGTACATGTATGTATGTGCTAATCAATAGGACCATTATAGATTAAATCTTTTACTTAGCAAATATACTGCACGCTATTTGGCTTTGAAATATACTATGGTTTTTTTTTTCTGTATTATGCAGTTTACTGCCTAAGAATTCTTTTTTGTAAAAATAAAAATATTGTAGCATGAATGTTCCTAGAATTCTTATTTTTAAATTATACTTTGAAACGATTATTGGGACTCCTTCGTTTTCCATGTTTATGCTTTTATTTATCAATTTAATTTAGACAGAAAATACTTTATTCCAAAATTTATATAAATTAGTATTTAATACAATTTGTTTATTAAGATTGAAGTTGTACAGTAATAAAATTTACTAATTATGATCAATAATAGTTAGTTTAGTGTGGGCCTAATAACAAAATCTGATTTTCGGGAAAACGCTTCAAATTAACAACTTGTTACGCTAATTTTCAAAAAGAGGTTGTGAATGTTATTTCATATTAAACACAACAAATAGTTTAATCAGTCTAAATCGATTGTAATTTAAAAATTATGCAAATTTTGCATTTTCAAAATAAGTATTCTAATAAACAAAAAGCCAAACATTGCTCCATTTATTTAGCAATTGCTAGTTGTAATCTGTCAGAAGCAAGCCTTGTCTAGCAGCAGTAACGAACTCCTTGGCAGCATAAATGTATGTTTTTATATCATTTGCGGTAAATATTGCCGCACTTCACCGCGCCACGTCACAACATCTTAGAACCATTAAAATTAAAGCACCAAGAGAAGCGTTTAATTGTGCACTATGAAACACAAGTTTACGTAAAAATATACAATGATAATTCCCTTAACTTTAATCTGATAGAGGCTCTTTGCAATTACTAATTAACAGGTTACGGTCTATTGTAAGTGGTGATGGGTTGCTGCAAACTGCTTTTTGTAGCAGCTATTCAATGTCAGAAGTGACATATTAGACAAATGCGAATGTTGTCTGATATGTACATGTATATTTGTAACAATATATATAGCAGTAAAGTAGTGTATACAATGTAGTGATGTATAAAACTGCTTCTTTCCGTTATCAGCTACAACCTGCTTCAGTAAATGTTTCTAAATATTATGTTGTGTAAAGGGAGTATTGTGCCTCGATTTGGATCGGAGACACGCGCTCTCGAGCATGCAAATTTTGTCGTATAAGGGTATTTAGATCGTCTTAATGACTTTGGGAGGCGCGTGGCGCAGAAGAGATTATTCTTTTTTCAATGATTAAATTAATTATTTTTTACAACACCGGTGAGGAATAGGGGTAATAATAATTTAAATGAGTAAATTGATTTTTTGATAAATTATTAATTTGTTGCATTATTCCAAGTAATAATAGTTGTCTTGTGTAACAACCCCACACAATGTAAGTTTCGCTGATTAGTTTTCCTAGTTTTTACATCAATTTTGGTTACGAAATACCTATACAAAAACACATATTACATATCATTATAGAAACGATCATTATGAAACGTAACCCCTCAGAACCTATTACTAGCTATTATTGATAGTTGTCACAATCACAATACAGTTCATTTTTTATGATTTTCTACCTGAATAGATTTGTTTAAAGAACATTACGTGCATTGTTGATAATCTCCAACATTTTCTCTTGATATATCTCAAAAGAATAATTCCATCCCCTATAATTTCTACGATTATAAAATGTTTGCGCTTTACTGCATTTGTGTTGAGTGGGGTAATATTTCCCTAGTTCGCTGTAATTTGTATTGCTTACATGTTAGAAAACTGTCCACATACATATTTTCCTTAAATGTACAATACAATTTCTTTACCTAATATGAGCTGATGCTATTATTCTATCTCCAGCCAACTGCCAAACGTGGAACTCGTGCACAGCCAACACCCCATCAACTTTGGCGAGTAGCCGCCTCTGTATAGCATCCACTTGTATGTGAGTTGGAACCGTTTGCAATAATATCAGCGCTGAATCTCTCAACAGCGGCCATACAGAATGCAATATCAGAATCACCAATAATATGCTCAGAGCGGGATCTATGTAACCTTTATACCTCCAGTCAGTGAGCCAATAGATCAACGCCGAGATTATCACAATAACCGAACCCAGCGCATCGGACAGTACGTGTAAGAAAACACCGCGCATATTCATGCTACCTGGTGATTTAGAGTTAGCATGACTATGGCCATGACGGGTCGCGCCGCTGGGTGCAGGTGGTGGTGGTGGCGGACTTGGATAGGTCTCGTCGTTTTCGTTATCGTCGGTCACAGCGAGCTGGGTAAGACGATTACGACTCCTGGATAAGGTGGTCCCATTGCTGTGTTTGTGAGAATGACCATGATCTGGAAAATATTGATATTTTCAAGGATAATCCTTATTATTATTTTGTTTTTTTATATATCTAATTTACCGTGAAAAAGCATTAATCCGATTATATTGACTAACAAACCGATAGCACCTACTATCACAAGAAGTCTGGCGTTATGAATTTCAGCCTGTTCAATGAACCGCTTACATGCTTCTACGGTAATGGAGAAACACAAGGCGACCAGGAAGACCGCGTTGACTAGAGCGCCTAATACCTCGGCGCGAGCCCATCCGAAGGTATTCTTCGACCATTTCTTTGGTGACATCTAAAAAATAATTCGAATAACCTGTAATGGCAGTTCATTAAATAAAAACGGAAACTTACTTTAACCGATACAAACGCAACAACTAGAGCGGCAACATCGCTCAACATATGGAAACTGTCAGCTACCAGCGACATGGAATTTGTTATATAGCCTACTACGATTTCTACGAAGAAGAACATTGTTGTTAACCACAGCATAGACACGAGACGACATTTTTTTCCCAGTTTTGCCATAGCAACTGTAACAAAAAGAAATCATGGACTTAAATAAATAGTTATTTACATTAGAGTACGGTAGGTAGGTGTCATTTACAGCGCGAGAATTTAGCTTCAGGTACACACCTTCGGCTCGTGTCTGAAACTGAATTCTCACGGTGTAAATGACCAAACGCACGGCATTTGTATTATATTTTTTGGCCGGGAAAATATTCAGAAAATCTTATTTCATTTAATAATTAATAGGTCATTGTAAGAGTCATTCGATGTGGATTGGTACCACTGCGTTGTCACAATTCAACTCAGCCTTAAGTTATGTCAAAGTGATTTTTTTTTATGATGATTTATCGGCAATAACAATTAAAACAGTAATAAAAATACCGGTAAATGTCTTTTTTTTTAAGAAATAAAAAGATATTATGCATATTTTACACTTGGAAGTAACTGTGAGTTGCCCTTTACCGCACTAAAGCGATAAAATGAACGTCAACTGACAGGTAATGCTGTGTTTACAGTTGATAAGGGCAAAATATATTTTAATGAAGCCCAATTTCGTAATTCTAAGAAGTGGAGCTCATTATAGCACCACATACTACACACGATTTACGTTTCTTTTTAATTTTAGAAATGGTACCATTCTGAAATAAACACCTACATATCACAAGTAGCGGTAAGTATTTTAAAACACCTTATATTTCTTTTAATTAGTGATAATCATATATGGTAATACTACTATAAGTACATATAGTGTACTTGTATATTGACAGCATAGTCGCAAGTGAAGCCGTGAATTTAATTATAAACTATTGTTGGATGTTTTTCTACTTGCATGAATAAATATTCAAATGCAAACAAATAGTGTTCATTCCCTTTTAAATCATTAATATCTATAAACAGCTACATGTCTCGGCCGAAAGAGCCTGAAGATGGCCGAAACATGTAGCTGTTTATAGATATTAATAATTAACAATGGAATGAAAACTATTTGTTTACAAACTATTGTGTTCTAACTACCTATAAGATAAACAAAGTTGGTAAAACCTTCTAATATCTTTGTGAATAGCTTAAATCTCTAAATGCTAACACTCTTCGAAACAAAGTTTGTGTTTTAGTTGTTTCAAGAGTTCTTTTTTGTAATTAAATAAACTTTAAAAATTAAAAGACATGAATAATAACTTTATCACGATTTTTTTACGTATTATGCAAACAATTCAAAACAAATTTTTCAAATTGGTATTTTGATCGATGTTAACGAGAAAATCAATTACGTTACCTCCTTAGATTTTTTTTATGGATTGCTATATGTAGGTTTGGCTGCATCTATAGTAGCTTTTTCAAGTTTTGCTGGAATATATTACACTACATATTTTTTGTATACAGTGACCGGCATAAATATTGCAACATACAGCAATTTTTTTTTATTATTCAAATATGCCATAAATTTGTAAAAAGAATGACATGATATCCAAAAAAGTTATTTGAAAAAGTTGTTAGATTCATTTTGAGGAGTACTGTCATTAAGTAGGGTTGACTCACAGTAAATATAAAAAAATTAAAAATCACAATTTTTCCAAACATTATTTAATTAATTATATTTTTTTTTTTTTTTCGTTTTCAGCAACTGAACTGCAGTAATATTACTAAATTTGGTTGATACTCAAACAATTTTGTAAATTTTTGGATAATTAATACAGCAAAAACTGAAAACTACGTCTTCATCAGTATGACAGTTGTTGTAAGGGACTGTATCTAGCAATAATAAATAAAATTTTTATGTATATTTTCCTTCTGAACAACTTAGCAAACATTACTTTTAGTGAAAATTATAATATTTTTGTTTTGTTTTCTGCATTAAAGTGGAAATTCTTAGTCCAAAAGTGATAACATTACATACCTCAGTGCACGCACCGAAGGTATTTAAATGGGTTCGAAATTACAAAATTCAATTGAAATAAATAACCAATACTTTTAGCTAATGTTGAAAATCCTTAAGAAAAAGAACATTTAAACAATAACGAATAACAATGAACAACTTTCTTAAGTAAGATAGGCTTTGAAATCAGAAACAACAAAATACTGTACTAAACTATTTTTATTTTTATCTACTGTTTATTATTCTTTGTTCTATAATTTCAAAACCTACTTTAATACCTTGGGTGCGTGCATATAGTGTTATCAGGTTTGGACTAACGATTTCCACTTCAATGCAGAAAACAAAACCAAAAAATATAATAATTTGCAATAAAAGAAATATTTGCGAAGTGCGTCAGATGAAAGTGTTTTTAAAATTTTATTTATTACTACTAGATACAGTCCCTTGCAACAACAGTGTCATACTGAAAACGTAGTCTTCAGTTTTCGCTGTGTTAATTACGCAAAAATCGACAATTGTTTGAGTTGAATTTAGAAATACTACTGCAGTTGAGCTGCTGAAAACGAAAAAAGTGGAAAAAGTATCAATTAGACAATATTTTGGAAAACTGTGATTTTTTTATATAGTATACAAAAATTTGCTTGCAGCCCCAGAATTGAATTCTCAGCAACTTTTTCAAATAACTTTAAATTTTAAGGTTTCTAGACATGCACAACCTATCCTACAAAAACATTGTTTGCGATTTTAATAATAATTAAATAAAAATTGTATTTATTTTATCAACATTAAAAATATGTTTACCGCTTATCTCATGTATTATTTTTTTCCCTGACATCAGTTTTAGATAAAAAAAAAGATAATTTTGTAATTCATATTTTCCATATTCAAGTGCATATTTTGCCTATTTAAATGCATATTTTATATTCTTAGAAGCATATCTTACATGCATATTTTGATATTTTAAGTGCATATAAATCCGGCCATTAGTTATAAGTAGTTAAGTATAATTTCGAATAGCGTAAGTTATTCTAAATTGCACTTAAATCTATTATGTGATCCCTATTGTTAATGCGATTTTTACTTTTTTTAATGTAAAACATTTCCTTGATAATTCTTTTATGATAACACTACGTTACAAATTAAAAAAAAAATTAAGTACCCACTTCAATTTTTCCTGTTTATTTATTTATACAAATCGCTTAATGAGAACACCTATGTACTTTTTTTCTATCACGTACTGTCTTTTGGGTACGGTAACTAATAATTATTGGTAAAAAACTTAAAAAATATACACATTGCTTTATTTAATTATCAATAATTCCAGTAAATTAACGACAAAAAATTAAAACTAACGACAAAACTTATTTTGTTTTGTTAATTAGTCCCAAGCCTGGTGAAATGCGAGGGGAAGGTGGCCGGCGCTTCGCAATACGTATCTATCATGAAAAACTGAAAAATCGGGAATATCTCCAAAACCTTTGGAGATAGACACAATGACACTCGTATAAAATCGAAAGAAAATCAAATTTTACATCCATTTATGTAAAAATGGAATGCCTATACCATTCAATTAAAAAAAATCAAGTTATCCATGATTTTAGAGTTCGAAATTACAGAGCCCTATTTAATAACTCTGTAATGTAAACGCAACAATTTTAAAATAATAGACGTGTGCTGTTTCATATTAAAACGAAAACTGAAAACCGCATCTTTCTAACTTTCGTATTTCCGGAGATATTTGCAAACACCGCAGACATTGCAAATGTCATTTTTTAGAAAAACACGTCATGTAATTCGGAAACGGTACAATTTAGCCCCAATGTATGCCTAACGTATTGTTTATTTAAAATTTAACAAGGAATCCCAAAAATACAGTAATATACAGGCTGTTCCATTTTAAATAATAAAGTATCTACTTCCGGTACAACCGGAAGTCCGCCATTACTGAAACTATTTTAAAAATGCGTAGAATATGATTCGAGCCAACATTTATTCGAAACATTTTTCCAAAAAAGCAATAATAAATCGGCTATGGACCGTTACATCTTAGGCTGGACACCAGTATGTATATCAGGTAGAATATTTCAATCTGTCGCTACGAGCACGAAGTGACATGTAAATATGCATATTGTATCTATGAGGGGATAAACTGTGAACTCTACCCCCCTTGAAAATCCCAAGATTTTGTGCCAGAATAGGCATAGCCTATCTAATGCCATCAGTGTATACTTCAAAAACAAGACGTGATTGAAACAAAAAACATCCACTGCTTACATATTGTAACTAATTGAAAGCCATAATAGTAATCAGTTTTTCAGGTACGAAAATCGTGTCACGCAGTGTAATTATTCTCAGTTCAAAATGTGAGCTTTATCAAAGTTAAAAAAATGTCCCAAACTATGACGATGTATTAGTGATAACGCTGTAGCATATTATATGTTTTTGTTTTAATACTATACTGATGTAGTCACCGACATTAATTTTTTTTAAGTATGTTCGTAAATTTTAAAATACACATGTTATTTTCTTCTCAGAACGATTCTATACGTGGGTTAACATTGTAATAGATGCAGCACTGCCCTCGTATAAAGATATATTTCACGCTAGATATAGTTTTTAGTACTCATTAATGTCACTACGATGATGTTATTGTTGTAACTAGTTATGTAATTTTATGTAATGAATGTGAACAAGAACAATAAGTACATCTAATAAATATTTCGTGGGTATGTCCTCTGTAATATTTAACCCCAAGAACACGACAAACACGGCTCTGCCCTCAGTTTAACTTATTTATATATTTGTGACGATATTTCGATAGAGTCATTCTGCGCAAAGGCGTTCCGAAGGATACTGTAAATTAATGAGTGCCATAAACTTAAGAAAATACGCGTCTTCCAATATAGTAATTTGGACACCGTCCTCTTCAGTTTAGTTTAAAATGTAACAAACCAATCCCTATTAACGAGCCACTTATTCAGTCTAAAGCGAATCAATTCGCCTTCTCCAAAAAAAAAAGAACACATCAAGAAAGATGCAAGCACTTGTGTTTCTTTAGTTTAAGGAATTGTTTAACCTACACATACAGTTCTACTCACAATACTACGTAAATATATGATTTGATAAATGACTTGTCTGTCTTGTCGCACAAGAAAGTTGGTTCATTTGCATCGCACTAATAAATCCTCTAATTTATTTCAAACAACTTAGAACTGACCGTATTGCGCTACAAATTTTAGCTTAGTGAACAATTCTTGAGCTTAGTTCAAGAGAGTTCATATCCTATCTAAAACTGCTGACAACCGACGAAATAGTTCTCTTTTATTATATATCATCTTTTACGTAAAAAAATACATACAAATGTCGCTATTGACAGACATCAATGTTTCGCCTTTTGAAGGATCGTCAGTGCCAATTTTTTGACGAGCCTTCAAAAGGCGAAACATTGATGTCTGTCAATAGCGACATTTGTATGTATTTTTCTACGTTTAATTCATTTATTAGCGCATAGCGCAAAATTTAGTGCTTACTCCAAATAATATTACGAATTTGTGTTCTAATCAGAACATATTTGTACATATTATATTGGAAAATTAGCAAAATATCTTTAAAAATAATGAGTTCGTAACATCTCACACTCATTCAGTATTTATTATCTTTTACTATATGACAATATAAATGAAGGAAACATGATCATAGATTGTAGTAGTTGCTATATTTTGTTGCTGTTACACGTATGCAAAACAGCTAATCACAATTGCACCTCCTTTAGGTCATAGTCAGTTCTTGCCTCAAATAAATTGATGAAAACTAGAACTTGCACTTTTCTTAAGCTTTTGTAAAGCAACCTACACTTTTAATGCAGAGTTCAGTAAAGGGTTAGCTAGCAGACCCTCCGATATGGAAACATTAACTTTTGGTGATTGCTATTCGGAGCAGGTGTGTACCTATACGACAAAATCGAAGAAGGCGATACCTTACCGTAATGTATTGCCTTCTTTGATTTTGTCAAACAATTATTCTCAAATAAATATTTAGTGAGAGTATTGTAAAACACGGAAATATTTGGAATTTGTTTATTTGACCCAATAAATTACTTCATTGAGCATATCCAAGTCCAACTACTGTCTACGGCTTTGCTCGCATTTTATAAAAATAATTTATAATTAATTTTAATAATTAACCAACTTTCAGTCAATTCAACATGATTATACAGTTAAAGCCATTGCGCGCGCCAGTTACATTCTATATTGGGCTTGATTCGGAGGGATTAACCCGCCATAGTAGTTTATTTCTGTCATGTTTTTATTTTTGAGAATTGCTTAAAATATTCCCGCTATTTTTTGTAAACCGTCCTATTTTGGTTTTGATGCGATAAATGCTGTTTTTTAAAAAAATTGTTCGAAAAGGTTTCTTTATCGATCAACTATAATTCATTTAAAAGGGCTCCGTTAAAAGAAATTTTTTGTACATTTTTTGAGTAATTTCGATAATCGAAATTTGCAATTTAACATACTCAGGTTCGAACTAAAACACAATATTCAAGAATTAAGTCATTAATCTTTTTTTTTTCTCAAATTTGTTCATTATTACGTGAACACAAGGATACCAATAATTATGCTTAGCTAAGATTAATTATTCTGTTTTCCCCGACTCAACAAATAGCTAATGCGAAACAAATTATAAAACTTAAGTTGACAAGTTTGACAAACTTCATTTCAGCGAACACGTGACAAATGTTAGTGTTGTTCGAGTGTATCCTCGTGTTCCTTGGAAAACGGCTGACAACAAATTACATTCTAATTTAATTCAGCAGCTACACATTTTTGTAAAAAAAAAGTTACAAATCGGAGATAATCTTCATTTTATAATTCTGCATTAATTAAAACATTAATTTGTGTTGTTTTGATGTAGTTTAAATTGGTAAAAGGCAAAACACATTTATTAAGAAAGCCGTAACATGTGTTTCTTTAAGAACGATCAAGTATTTAATCGTTTTGAGTAAAATGCTTGTTCATTATTTATTATAAACTTTCAGGCATTTTTAATTTTACTTCTCTTGGATGGTTTTTTACACCGTTGATTATGACAAACAATAAATTTTCGAGATGGCTTCTCGGAAACAATGTACTCTAGATGGTACGTTAAATGTCGTGAGAATAAATTATCAAGCGGTACAAAAATACTAAGAATTGCTACATGACGTAATAATTTAATAACTAAAAGTAATTAATTGCGTACGTACTTAACTACACTCGTCCATTTTGCGTTTTAACCCACGTTATTGATACCTCGTACACAGAGAAGGGTAGCAAAGTAGCGTTTGTTTCACAAAGATTTACATAATTTAACTTCATGTACGCCAACCAAAAAAAAATACTACTGCATTGTTCAAGTAGCGTATTATTTCCTTGTTGGCAGGGGCGGCGCTAACGCCCTTGGCGTTAACAACTTAAAAAGATTTTTGACTTCAACATATCCAAATTAAAATAATTTAATTTATGCTATATATGATTGTAAGCATTATTGATATATTTTCATTGTTAAAGTTTCATACCCTGTTGTAATGTTGTAGATTACCTCCTGAAGAAGTCATTAATAAATGACGAAATCTTGAGGTCATAAAAAAATAGTTTTATTGAATAGACCGCATTACCTATATAATCTGTCTAAACGTAATCCAATGCATCTGCGAATCGGATTAAACTAAACTAAAAAACTATAAAAAGTGAAAAATATTATTTACATAAAAAACAATAAAGAATTATGTCAGTACTGCTTTTCATTTGTGTAAATCTTTGTAGAATTTTATTAAAAAACGTCGGTAGATATCAGAAAAAATTGGTAGGTTTGAAAAATTGAGGCAAAATTATTACAGAAAATTTTTATTGATTAAAAAATCAATAAATATTTGTTTTATTAAAAAAACAAGTGCAAACGAATAAATAAAATACGTTGTCCCCATAGTTTAGATTAAATAACTGTAATTATCAATTATTTAATCAATTCATTTGATGGTATCAGGGTTATTCAAAGGATATGCATAAAAATTTAACTTTACTTACAAAATATTTACTGACCTATCAAACTAAGCTTGAGAACTACTGATAAAGAGCGCTAATTTTTAGGCGATTAGCACGTTCTCGACAAATATCAAAAGTAACCGCCACATTTCTTGAGTCCTTGCATCGGAGGCGTTTATATAATGGTATATATCAATAAATATTGAATGTATAAATCGTGATACACATATTTTATTAATTACACATACGTATTGCTGTGGTCTGGCACGCCGGTTTTCGTAAATTCAGTGTTCCGATTTGCCTTTATTAATGTTACGGGAAAGTTTTCTCAGATATTTTATTTTGTATAAGAGTTAGTTATTGATTTGGTTGTTTAATTTATTTATTTAAATGTTCAGTTGTTTATATTTGTGTTCACTCCTTAATTTGCTCATGTAGCTCATGTCCTTCTTAAAAGTTTTCTTCGCTCATGATCTGTGCGTTCGGCGTAGCGCACGCAGCTGTTATTTTATATATATGCGACTGTTTAACCTTGTAAGAGGGAGTTCTTTGAAAGATGCCGTGTAAGTACATGTAATTTTATATTGTTAGCTGCCATTTTGGTATTTCATTTTTATTTAAAGATTTGTTTCGTTAATTTTTAATTATTTCATCCATCAAGGAACTCGTTAAATAATAATTGATATTATATTCTTGTGTACACAAATTTAGGTATAAGATCAGCTATTATTTTTGTTCGGGAAGATATTTTTAAGTTTAAAGATTTTTTTTTCGTTTTTTTAATTTTACTGATTTGTAATTATTCATTAATCACCTCAGGTTGGGTCAATAGAAGCTTTGTGCTTGTAATTAAGTTTTTCTATTGCAGATTACTTGAGTTCTCCACCATTAATTCAGTTTGTTTAATTTTGAAACCACGTGGATTTGATTGTTAAAAAAAAGGACTATCTTCCTGAACTATTTTACCTTTTTGCTTTGTTTAAGGATTTTGCATTGTCGTTTTGTAAATTAGAGTCTAATGCAGTTTTTGATTTCGGCCAGAGCCCTAAGCTCATAGTTTTTTTTCTGCAATTTGTAACTAAATGTTTTATTTTTATTTTTTTTTATATAATAAATTATTGATTGTTATTAACGTCATTCTAAATTCTGTTCTTTTATTTTTGATTAAACCTTTTCAATTTTTGGAGTAATTAAAGAAAGTCAGATTTCTTTCACCCACAATTTACAAAATGAAAAAACTCCCAAAAAATCGGTATATCGGTAGACGATTTTCAAAATCGGTAGAACTATCGGTAAATCGGTAAGGTGGACAACGCTGTTTGCCAAGCTTTTTCAACACCGTTAATGAGATCCCTCCTGCCACGCTTACATCACTTACCGCTTAGCGCCGCCACTGCTTGTTGGCACTGTTTTCAGTTGTCAGCAATTGAAAAAAAAAATAACGATGCTTTATATGTTGGACACAACAACTGACACCTCTATTCACTCATGTCTTCAATTATCAAATGGCGTCGCTTTTCTGTATTTTTGTTTGGACCAATACGATTATTGTATCAACGTGACAGTATATGTCAAATGTACGCAATACGTAAGCAAACTGTGTTGATATGGGTTTTAGTTTCATTTAAAGATATCGATTTGTTTCATATTCATAAATATCGTTAAACATAGTTAAAGTATAAAATAAACAAATAGTATGTAACCCTTTCAAGCTAACAAAAGACCTTCGTCATCATTAGTCAATTAGCTTATAATTTCAAGAATTGTCAGGTTCACATGTTGACACAATCAGCTGATATTAATCAGAGAATTTATTATTATAATATGACATGATACTATGACAATTTGATAAAGATAACAATGGACAACCTCACGCAGGACCGGCATTTTGTGACGGCAAAATCTTTTAAAATTGCTATACATTTGAAAAATTTTGTAAAAGAATTATCGGCCTATAAATTTGACATCAGATATACAGTCTATTTCACGTAAGTGGTTGATTATAAGTTTATGATGTTCTACTATTTACTTACATTTGAGTTTTTGGCACCATTATCTGTTCGATTGGAACTATAAATGTGAAATACTTTAACCAAAGTATTACCTCCAGTTGACCGGATATTGACGTCAACTTTGTTATTGTAAATAGAATGATATTTTTTTTACATTTTTGGATTTTACGACCATAAACACGTCTTTATTAGCTATTCCTTTAGCTACATGTTGTCGTTTCTAAGTTATTCAAGATTTTCTTAAGATTTCTTTCAGTAATAATCATCGCATCATTAATAATATTTCAGTTAATACAGCAAGTAGAAACTTTTGAGATATTTGCTACGTTACCAATGTAGATATAACTCTAAGAAACTGTACGGCCACTTCACATTCTAACATACAGGTTATGAATGTAGATATAACTCTAAGAAATGGTACGCACACTTCGCATTCTAACATACAGGTGTTCAAAACTGAGAAATAAAGTGACATATTTTCGAATGCAGACAATTCAATTTTCTTAAATTGAACACCCCGTATTTTAATTCGAAATTGGGAAGTAAATATCATCCCCTATCATTTTGTATCAGCACTCCCTATACCTATCTTTAATAAATTTTGAGATATGAGCAACTCTTTGCTGAACAATCTAAGTAGCTCTAGGTTTAAATGTTCGCAGATGGCTCTGAATGGGATTAATGTCAAATTCATTTTCTAACGATAAGTGTCTGTGTATATGTTGATCTCACAAACAAACAACCCTTTCTTTCCAATAAAAAGGTGGTTCCTGACCCTACTGCAAAGCGAACACAGATCACAGAGACACACTCCTTGTTACCTGAGATTAAGCCTGTATATGATGCAGATATGACGAAATTCGCTGCCTAACTTGAAAGAACTATATGTATGTGTAGTTCATCAATATTCCTGTTATATATAGTTTAATGAATTCTGACAATGGCTTATTTACTGGCAGAAGAATAACTTACTTCTCCTTGGCATGATGAAAATCCAAAATACGTAAAACGAAGAAAAATAAAATAACACCAACAAAAAGCACATACACAACACTACGGAACACCTCTACTTTCTCGTACTTGAAAATCTAAACAGAGTAATTAAAAGGTAAGCAAGTGTGTGTGAGTATTTACACAAGTACAAAACAGACGTTTATTCGGATTATGCAAAGATAAACGTTTCGTCTTTATCCCTGAGCACATGCTGATCAACTACGCTGTTCACTGTCGTTTTTTTTTGCAGCAGGTATTACCCGCACTTTTGCGGACTTACATATGATTCACACGGTTTTCTCCATATTCTAAGAACTTTATTCTAAAGTTTTAGTGGATAATTATAGCCGTGATATGTTTATGATAAAAATGACATGTATGCTGATAAAGCACACAATAATATGTTTGTAACTTTTTGTTTATTTATGTCTATACATGTATTATTATAGGTAAATAATATTGCAGCAATTTTTATTTGGAATTCGGAAATTTTGTTCCTGACCCACGTATAACTAAGATGTTTGAATTATTGTTGAAAGTAAACCATTGTGTTTTCTATGTAATCGCGCCATCATTGCTATGTTTTCGTAACACATGACCTACTTTTTTTATAATAAATTCAAATCTAATGATGTTAGATTACTTGTCATAGTAAATAAACATCCATACATTTCTGAAACGGATGGATTCATACGGCTTACAACTTATAACAAAAGAATTGCGCATCTACTATAAATAGATCGTGAATGACAATAAATGTATGTAAATACATTTTCAAATGTTTGTTGCATTGAATTTGTTTTATCATTGAGTCAGTAAAACGATGTGGTATTTAATAGTTTTTCTAGAAGTAATAATAGTATAAATAGATACGTATGCATTGTTTCTGCAACATTACCGAACCACAAATAACAAGTTCATTAAGTAATGGATACGTAATAAGTTCAAACAATAGGGCAAATAGCCACCAGGACAAAATAGGCATTTAAAAAAAAAAACCTGGACTGACATTAGTGTTACACTTGTAAACGGTGTGCTTCTATATCTGCTCGGGCGCCAAATTATGTAACAGTGTTCTATTTTGCCGAGGTTAATTTATAACGATAGATATTGTAGAATGAATATTAAATAAACATTTTTTTATTCATTCTTTATAACAATAAATTAAAATGGCTTCAGCCAGTATAGTTTCTTGACCTAGCGAACTAATCCCTTGCAACACAGATGGCGCTGTCACAAATGGATCTGCAGACTAAATTCATTATACGTTTTTACACATTTTGATGAAACTGTCAGTTTGCAGTCTCCATGGAGTGTTACTCAAAGACGCTTTCCGTTACTGCGGAACTTCAACTTTAGGGGATGCAATTCACCCTTGCAATGTGGCCCAAATTTGTTTTTTTTTTTTGAATAACTCTTAAACGGTAAGAGACAGAAAAAAAGTTTCTGGCGGATTTGTACCGTTTAGTCAGCCCTTTCGATTGGTATAGATATTTATATACAGGGTTTTCCAATAAATGTGGAATGACGTATGTTGTGCTTATTTTATCGAATTTCAGAAATCGGCTATAATGGCCTTTTTTGTGATCAAATAGGAAGGTAATTTAAAAAGTTATGCAGGGTGTCCACAAAAATATAAATTTTAGCATAGTTCCTTATTCTAAGGAGATACTCTGTATACTGTTATGTGACTGCATTGTATGTCAAAAATCAGTGTAAACTTATACCACGACGCTAAATGGTTATATGTGATAGTTTTCGAGTTATACGCATTTGGATGTATGTAAGATTATATTATCCCCTACAGCAGGCAGATGAAAACAATAGATCACATAGTACACTAATTGCTTGCTTCTGGTATTTTTGGAGAGATGTGAGTAGCGAACGATATTTTTATTTTATCCGGAACACTTGGCCAGAATAACTTGCCACACAGCTCTCGGTGCAATGTATATAAGAACTCAATTTTTATTTAAATTCAGTTCATATAGTTTTGCAGTGGCAGTAGCTAACATTGTTAATATCAATCCAGCAAATATTATTCATCTGCTAATACTTCCATATAATTATAATGAAAACCAAATAACACAAAATAATCCCAGTGAAATAGAATTGCATGATGCGGTGAGAACTCTAATCGATACAAGTGTTCGTGAAACAACGTTCGCAGTAGAAACAATAGAAGCACATTATTATTATTTTTTTCGTATTACATCTTATCACATTGCCAAAAAATCAAGTTGAACAAATTATTTCTACAAGGTGTAGCACTTCTAATGCCACTGAGTATATTTATTAGGTGCTATGAAACAAATAGTAGTTTAACAAGCATATTTCTTCCCTATGAAAATAAAAACGATCAATATTAGTCACAAAGCAAGATTTCTTTGTTAGTTATTCAAATACAGTTAGTTGATTGTAAGAAAAAAATGTATTTAAAACTTATAAAGCATATCTTTAGTCCAATAATTTGTTTATTTAACCTAAATAAATTATTTTATATGTATCCATATATAAGATTAGCTGTTATCCACAGCTTCGCCCGCATAAGTTTTAGTGAATGTGAAATTACAAAATTGAAAAATTAAACAAATTTATTACGAGTTTAATACAGTCAAATTAATGCACATGCATACAGTTGCCTCCCCTCCGTATTGTTGGGGTTGATTCGAGACGATCTCCCGCTATTATATGGTTTCAATGAGATATTTATCTCATAAATAAATGAATATTTTATAGTCATGTGTGCCAAGTAGAAACGTTGAGCTCAATAGGTATCGTTACTGCAATGAAATAAGAAAACTGTTTGTACTCACGTAACATATTTAACAGGTAAGCAAGCAATATGGGTAAAAAAAATGAATAATAATTGACTCTTTATGCAAAGATTGTAAGCTTTTTATAGTGAGAAATTAAAGAAATTAATGTATTTGTATTAATGTATTAATGCTATTAACTATAATAATTAGGAGGAATCTTTTCCCAACAAAAAATTTTCTCCTCACGCAGGATTAGAACATCCAGAGGATTACATCCTCTCGTTTACCGGACGAGTGCTTTACCAATTAATCGACATATGTTCGGTTAAACGCTCAAACTTACATCAGTAAAGCACTCGTTCGGTAAACGAGAGGATGTAGGTTCGAATCCTGCGTGAGGAGAAAAAAAATTCCTTGGGAAAAAATCCTCCGAATTATGTATTACAGTTAATAGCAGAAATACAGTAATTTGTTAATTTCTCACTGTAAAAAACTTGCAATCCTTTCATATTTTCCTGTCGGCCTTTCAAGATCTAATATCAGCATATGTTCGGTTAAACGCTCGAACTTACGTCCCCTCTTAGCTTAATTTGTAAAGCAGCCGTCCGGTAAACGAGAGGATGTAGGTTCGAATCCTGCGTGAGGAGAAAAATTTTTCTTGGGAAAAATTCCTCTTAATTATTACAGTTAATAGCAGAAAATACATTAATTTGTTAATTGATTCTTTAGTTAATCTAATCCAAAATTTATTAATAATGCTAACTTTGCTAATTGAACAATACTTATTGTTTAACCTATACAACATATGTATCAATTATCGCAAAAGCTATACGCAGCGACATTCTTCGCTCTGAATCAAAAGTCTAAATGTTAAATGTATCATGACACGTGCTTCGTTTGTTTTCAGGCGGTTATTGAAGTTCAGACTATTAATGCTTAACACATTACTTTTCGATATCTGTTATTTCGTTTAAAAATTTTTACTAGTATTATTTTGTGAATATTTTTTTTATTTAAAAGTATATTTTTAAACATTTCTTCATAAACGTACTTGCACGAAAAACAAATCTGACAACGTTAAAAAACAATGAGTTTGTTTCTAAAATGGCTTTCTTCAAAGTATTTTATTGAGGTAAGTAATCATTATTTCAATCTCAATTTTTGCCTGGCCCTATTTAGGACGTTGGAAATGACATAAAATGATGAAATTTTGACAAGCCCTTTTCTTCTCTAGTTTTTTCTAAATTCTATTTTATCTGTACAAATATGCTCTAATTGCATTGTATTTTTTATTACCATACAAAATAATTTGTTTAATAGCTTTCTTAGATTTTTGCTTAAAACCAGCCCAAACACCTTTAAGGAGAAATCTACGAATGGCATAAGGAGACAATGGGAACAAAAGCAAAAAACTAGTAAAAACAATAGAGCGAGAAAGAGATGACGACATTGGTCGAATTTTGAATGGATTTTCAATTTACCATTACCATTTAAGCATGAAACTTATATCCTAAAGAGGGTTTCCGTAGCTACTACTTTGATTATTTTCTAACTCTTTTAGTATTAAATTTATCACGTGAATTTTTTCTATGCAAGGATGAGAATCATTCTTTTACCTAACGTTTAAATATTTACGTATCGGCATAAAAAATGTACACATAATTGCATTTGAATGTGTACGAGCACACTACGGCAAAAAGAATTTATACGATAATATTTTTACAGACCCTCATTACTTTGAACAAATCGGAGGATAAAAAAACACATGTCAACTATACGATATCCTTATCATTCAATTCAATATGTCAATGTTTACGTTAGCGACAAATGATATGTAGATAACGAAATAATTAAAGGCCAAGGAAATAATACGAGGATATAATCGGTGTTTCTTGGTAGGTTATCACACATTCTACTAGTTCTTTCTTGGAAAAAAAAAATACCAATCAATTTTGATGCCATAGGTGCATATTTAAATATTTTTTTTATTCGCAATCATATTAGTTAATTTTTCAGCCGCATTAGGGTTACTGATCACTTTCATCTCTTGGGTGGAAACTGAGGTTTCTGTCAGTAATCAAAAACATCAAATGTCAGTTTAACCACAGTATACAACCAGTAAGGACGGGCTAGCTAAATTCTTTTTTTTTCTTTGGTGGTCCGTTTTCAATGACCTTCAAGCCTAGCTACCATCTTGTAAAACTGTTGCCGGGATTTTTCAAACGTGTGTAGTAATTTATATTTTAAAGAAAGTAGGAAAATAGATTAGAAAAACCTACAAATTTATGCGTTTTTTTATTCTAATTTTATTGGAAATATTTCTGAACAGCTTATATAGTAAAAAAACACGATTCTAGTAAAATAATGTTTGATTAAGTGGGACATATATTTGTAAGTGTTTTAGAATAATCAAGTTCACATTCTTTCATTTTTGTGAAACTAAATCTACATTTATATATTTTAGCGTGTAAAATATTCTTCCAGAAATAAAGTTGTGGTTCTTTCTCAAATAAATTAATAAAAATACAACAATTTCAGTGGAAGGGTTTTATTATAGACGAAGACACACTTACTTGTGATTAGGGTTAAAAAGTTATGACTATATTGTTCTATGTAATAGTAAAGTAAACTTTATTTCCAAAGACCACAAAAACTACAGAGGTATATATAAGAAAGTAAAGTACACCTTGAAGGAAATGAAATTATTCTTATAACAGATTAATAATGAGAAAAAAAATTAAAATGTAATGGTAATAATAATAATAACACTAATGATAATATCAGAATAATGACTACAAGGACTGTTGCTTTTTATTCGATTAATTCATTTCTAACATCCGACCCTGCAGTAATTTGTCAACAATTAAGTTTGAGACGTAGACTAAATGATATCGAGTTGTATATAATGTGAATAAATGTGAAATGTCAGGATTACAATTTGTACTAGTATAATGCAGTTCAGACCAAAATCACACTTTAAATAGTGAACATGAAATGCGTTTAGTTAGTTATTCCGATGCCTAAATAGTGATAAGGTGTAAAATGAGTATCTAGAAAATAAATTGATTTTATACGACCTAGGAAACTCTGTACAATCAATAATAGCTCTTCTTATGTACTTTCTTAGTTCTTGTCCTGTTGTAGTTCCTCAACTGTTAATTCTTCAAATTTGATTACAAAATACATTCATTCGGAAATACAAAGAAACTGCGACCATTATTAGCATCAGACTTTATCTTGCAAGAGCGAATGGCACAATGCCATGATAGCCATTGGCGTCTTCTTTCACGGTTACTGCACTCAAACATAACAATATAATCTATAACAAAGTATGTCAACGTTATGGCCACCGAATGTTGTGGCCACTAACTCTATCTTTTAGACAAAAGCTGCATTTAGTTTTATCATCAAGCTTTATTAATTGTTTTTTAAAACTACATGGGTAATTTAAAGCAAAACATTACGTAAAATAAATAAATAGAACTAGTGAATCATGTAGGTATTAACGTAAACAATAACTGCCATTTTAGAAAGCCTGTTGTTTGAAGTAAAGTATTTAATAGTTTAAGTATTTAGTTATTAGTAACTTCAATTCGACAAATAATCGCTAAAAAAGTGTATGAAATTGTTGCAGATGCATTATTTTATTTAAAAAAAAAAAACATCTTTTATGCATAATTTTTGACAAATATACATTTACAACAAACTCCATCACACTAGGGTTAGAACTGGGGTAGCCATGGATATAGTATCTTGTCAATATACACATGTTCTGAGGAGGAATTCTGCACAGGCGGGTAATTCTGGGCATTTATGTCTCAACGTTCACATAACTTACTTAATCGTGTGTAGGATACTGCCATTTAAGGACAAGTGTAAACAGTAATATCTAGTGTAATAATTCAGAGGAACTTTTCCCAAGGAAAATGTTCTCCTCACGCAGGATTTGAACCTATATCTTCTCGTTTACTAGACGAACGCTTTATCAATTAAGCTAGGAGGAGCATGTAAGTTCGAACGTTAAACCAAACATATGTCGATATTAGATCTTGAAAGGCCGGCAGGGCGGCAAATATGCAAAGATTGCAAGCTTTTTACAGTAAGACATTAACAAATTAATATATTTCTGCTAATAATTGTAATAATTAGAGCAATTTTTCCCAAGAAAAATGTTCATCATTTTAAAGTATCTTAGTACGGACCTACTGCAGGTGTGTTTATAGTTGTATTTTAATATACTGGGTGTTCGCAACTATATCTTATTCCTTTTTTTAAACAGAAATGTTTACATTAATGAAGTCCTATTAACAAGTGCTTTGATTTTTTGTTTTTATTTGTTTCGATCATATTTGTAATCTTAGTAGGCGACGATTCCAAAAATAAAGACCAGAAAATAAATATTTAATATAAAAATCTCAAAAAAATCGAAAAATAAACAAAGCAATATAGGTAAACAAACAATAAACCGTGCTAAATAATACATAAAAATATCAGTTTTCACTTTAGTGACGAACATCCAGTAGATTAAAATACAACTATAAATATATCTGCGGGTTTAAGTAGGTCCGTACTAAAATATTTCAAATTAAATTATAATCCTAGTTAAATTACGATCGCTTTTCTCAAACAGTGCAAGCGACATAATTTTTAGGAAATCAAAAATTCTCGGAAATTAATCAGTATGTTATGTCTTATTTTTTTTTAATATAATTTAATTAATAATTTAAAAATGCAATAATAATGAGAGTATTGTATTCAAAAAAAGAAAGCTGACGGCTGTACCGCGGCTACGAAGCACTCTGTATATAATGTATATAGTGGTTTCCAGTAGTTGCTTTATTTCTTTTTTTATAACTTAATTCAATTCAACATTATTGCGAATAAAATAGTATACTTATCTTCTGTGGAAATTTCATTCCACAGTGCCCTGATAATGAAATATGGAATTTCCACCTCGCATGTAATATACAATTTTTTTCTACGTTGTACCTACTTATCTAATTCTATAATCGGTTAGTAAAACCATTTAGTAGTTAAACTCTTTTAATGGTAGGTAGTAAAACAAATACACATAGGTAATTTGCATTAGTAATTCCATGTTCCGTATATAATATACAATGTGGACTGTATTTATTACTTCGTGCATAAATAGTTAATTATGCTGTTGGTTGCGCAGGCAATTACTTGAAAATGCATTAAGTAAATTACGTAGTAGGAATACAAAACAATAACTAGATAGGAACATATATAGAGTAGACGATGCTAAATCACGCATACACTGAGGCACTGTTTAAAAAATGAATTTTAATCTAAGTATGTGAAGGTCGTTCAAAATTGTCATCTTATAGATATCTATGTATATGAGGAATTATTTAATCGACGCACATTGACCGCCTATAAGTAGGGTTGTGATAAAAGTACTGTGAAATTCAAAATTATTGTCGTAATAAAAAAAAAAACTGTTTTCCTGAAAAAAGTATCTATACTTATTGCTAGAGACCGGATTATATGCAAAGTGTATATATTTTATTTTTTGCATATCTTTAATTATAGTCTATATGTAGACGTATTACACTAATTGAAGTTAATTAGCGCTAGTTAGTGATTGCATATATTGCATATTTAAGCTTTTTCTTAACCCTTCTATTAGTAAAAATTCCTACTAATTCCTAATGTAGATCGACAACCGATAATTCTCAGAACGATAAATCTTTTACATTGGTTTCTCTAATACTTTTTTCCAAGAACTGCACGTGTTTAATTTCGCCTAGCAGAAGGGATGTGGTTAATACGTTTTATTATTATTAATTCCCAAATAAACTATTCATTCATTGAATATCTTTGAGCGAAACAGCGTGTAATTGTGTTACGTTTTTAAATACTGTGCGTACATACAATGAGTATAGCGAACAAAATTTCTTTATGGATTAAGCCATATCCTGAACTGGTAAAGGATGGCGACAAAATATTTTGTCGAGCCTGCAGTAAACTGGTAAGTTTAATTTTCCTAAAGGTTTACAATTGTTTTTAAATTCTTTAACTTTTGATATAAAATGACAATTGTTGTTGTAGGTGTCTTCTGAGAGAAAGTACCTGATTGATCAACACGCTAAAACTCCATCACATATTGAAAAATGTGAAAAACTAAAGATATCCGCATGTGTGCAGCAATCTATACGTCAATGTGTAGCATCAACTTCACGAAACTCAGAACAAGAAGAATATAATACGGATCTGTGTAACGCATTAATTTCGTCTAACATAATATACCTGACGAAAGTATCTTACGAAAAAATTATGTCACATCTTGCTACCAGCAAACAATAGCAGAAATTCAACAATTGGTAGGGAATAATTTTATTTATATCATGGTAGATGAAAGTACGGATAAGGTGGCCGTTATATTGCCCATTTGCTAATAGGAATTCTTCATGAAGATATTGTAGATAAATCATATTTAATCTATTGTAAAGAACTTCAAAAAACAAATAATGTGACAATTACCCAATTCGTTCAAGAAGGTTTATCAAATTTCTTTTTACCTGGAAGTATACCTGTTATAAATTTAGTTAAAAACCAGTTAGTACTGAATTGTAAAATCATAATTTAGTAAAGAGTTAAATCGATTACATTTAATTTTTATAAGCAGAATCACGAATCTATAGTCGTTTATATAATGCGAGTTCAAATATAGGTTACGTTTTCCTTATTTATGACAGGTCCGGTTACTTGCTTGTGTTCCAACACTGACTTAGCTCAAACCTTCATTAGCAACACGCGGCATATACCTACACCCTGCTACTATCTATAGGAGCGGAATTGACAATCTTTTTGAATCTCATAGTATTCGTACAATACTTAATTTTAAAATAAAAAAGAAAACATTATTAACGTGAAGATATTTGCTAAGTTGTCAATGTGAAACTACTATATGTATCTATAGTGGCTTAAAGTCGTCCTACAATTATTGTTATATTGTAATTTCAGATCGACACTTTAGCAAATATCTTTACGTTAATAATGAGATTTCCTTTTTAAATTCTCATTCAATTATTCTTCCACTTATAAAAAAAAAATTGTTTCATGTTATTATTGTAAATTGAAAACATATACGAAACAATATAAATTTTTGTTTTCTAGGCTACAATTTCCAGGGTCATTTAGAAGCTATCCCCATGCAAATCAACTAAAATTAGCAACAACGATCATATCTTGTGTATCTTATATACATTTTAATTAATAATAAGTTAACAATTATACATCACAAACTTTAAAAGTCCTTACCACAAACTTTACTACAGGACGCACGATGCACTGTTGAGTTCAATATTATTGCTGATGATACTGAAACGTATGTCCAGAGTTTATGGTAAGATGTTTTAAAGTGTGCAGTTTTATCAGCGCCACAGTTGTGAATATTTTTATCAAAGTTAACACAAGGTGTATTTCACGAAAAATTTTACTAGGTACCTGGTATTTTGTTGAACTTTCCATAAAGTCATTGTATTACATTTAACGAACCTGTTCAATTTAATTAACAAAGATGACACTACACAACAGACAAATTTTGGCGTTTTATCAATTTATCACACTGGATAAGTCCTACAAATTCACTCATTCAAATCAATAGGTAGAACTACCAAGCGATCACCTTTATTCACTGGATCCATATGGATATATATCTACTTATCTAAACACATTTTTAGTGGAGAGCGTAGACGTTGATATTGGATAATATCTGAAGAGGCTACATAAAAAAACTCAGATAAGACTATTTTCCGCATTGGGCGTTCAGTTCTGTTTTAGTAATCTTTAATACCTATTATTATCAGCACTTGAGTGCGAACAAACTATGTGTACTCAAAATTTATTGTTATATAATATACAGGTGTCAGCTTTTCGTTTAGACAGACATTATCTACTCTCACTGTATAGTTACTAAAAAAATGTTCAAATAAAGGTTACTCATGTTATGTCGAAAATGACGGATGTAGTTTTATATTTACTCGTGATCTTGAAGGATTTTTTAAACGGAAACATGCATTTTTAATGTTGCATGTTATCTGTCAAAAATTAGTAAACAACTTTTTTTTGACACATTTTTTAATTTGCCTTGTCAGTTTTGATGTTAGCGCATGCAAACAGCAATAAAACAATTTAAAAATCGTAGTGTAAATTCGATTAAAGTTGGTTTGATATTGCGAACTTGTGAAAAGCACATAAAAGACTGATTTGTGTTATTTTCAGGTATTTATTCAGGTATATGCCGTTTACATACGATCCAAATGAATATGTAGATAACATATCTATATGTTATTAATCATTTTTTTTTATGCAGGGTAATTCCGAAAAAAAAAACGATTAAATATCGTTGAATTTGTAGCAACATTTATTAATAAAAAGAGTCTTTAAAACCCAAAAACTGATATACTTTACTCTTAGCGTAGTTTCATATTTTTGACCTTCCCTCGTATACAATTAAATTTTCGGTAGATTTGATGAGTGTTATTTTAATTTCAAGACATGCAGAGGTAATTTGTAAGAAAAAAGATCTACTAAATTCAAAGGCAAAAAAACTACTGCGCATTTCTGCCAGTCACTGTATATAAAAAGAAAACTAGATGTACAGAGTTTTCCTAGAACATGCCTCTTGAAGGATAAGGTGCCTTCGCCCGATAACATCCCACTTTTAGAGTGTACAATACGCTTCAAGTAGCTTTCTTTTGTTTTCTCCCAGTGGAATCGGTATTGGAACAAATGCTAAATAATTTTTTTGACATTTTTTATTTTTCATTTTATATTTTTTTAACAGTTTTTTTCTTTAATTTCCAACCTCTTTTTAATTACATTTGTTTTTTACTTTTCACAATTTTTACAATCTTTTCCACCTTCTTTGTATATGATCTAATATGTTTTTGCAAACATTTTACCTTTTTACCCCTTTTTGATGTTTTTTTATTTTTTTATCTCCTTTTGCATTGGTTGTTTTTCCAATTTTTTAACAATTTGTTCCAAACTTTTTACCTCTTTTTGGATTTATTTTATTTTTTAAACTTTAACAGTTTAGTATTTTTCATTTTTTTTTACCTTTTGCATTTATTTTTGTTCTATTTTTTGTTCGTTTCTTATTTTTTTATCCCTTCTTTGCATTTGTTTGTTTTTTATTTTTTTGTAACATTTCTTTTTGAATCGTTTCATCTTTTGTAAAAAAAATTTAGTCAACTATTTCGCCCATTAAAGGATTAGGGATTCTGTTTTGGCCAATAGCGAATTCGCGTTCGCCGATAGCAGAATCTGTGCCTGAATGCATATATTTTCAATTGTGACATTGTATTTGATTGGAATTACATTTGTAGCCCTTGTTTCTAAAATCTGGATTCATCAAAAATATTCTATAATCGTAATGTCAACCATAGATAATAAATTTTGATCAAGTAGGCATTTCAAATTTAGGATCTAATGTACCCAAGTTGTCTGTGTAAAATGATCGAAAGTGAGTAAGAAATTAGAGCATCGACTTAAATTAATCGGTTTAAACAGTAACGCGACGGGTCACTGAAATTATTAACGATTAGGGCCGCGAACGCGTATTCATCTATTCCGGCCGACGCGGCGTGCGTTATTTCTGGTATATTACCAGTAGATTTACGATTGAAAGAACTTAAATTTCGTAAGGATACGAATAAAATAAGGTTTTAGGCTAACGTGAACTTAAATTAGAACCGGGAGGCGTATTTCCATTTGCTACCATTGTACAGAACGGGTTCTTGCTGGGTAGCAGTAGGATATGAACCTACGAAAAACTAACTGAGCAACTCCATAGTCTACCACTATGGAGAGTATTCCCAGTTCTGCAACAGGATAGTACGTATATGAAATACACGTAGGCGCACCTTATATTTTGCGTATGCTACTACTATGCAACGTTAAAAAAAAAGATTGTAATCCAGTCCCAAATTATTTTAACATATTTAATAAAAAAAAAAAGATTTTTTTTACAGAAATACCAAACAAATCTAGAAATAGCAAATAAATAAAGAACGTCGTACTACTCTAAAATTCTAACCCCTGAAACCTAATTCTGCATTAGTGAGAATGAAATTCAAATATCTTTAAAAAGTTTTAAATTTTATCACAAAATCAGTCATATGTCTGTCGCTCTGGCTGTGGAGTGTATATTTTGTGAGTGCATTCAAGTATCAATATTTTACTACATGCTGATATTTTTGATAATGACTTTTAAAACATGCATATTTACATACATATCGATATATTAGGCGAATTAAATTTTTTCCTCGTTTTCTACACTAGTATTTTTTAAGAATATTTTATTTGTTTATTTTACGTTTAAATCAATTTTCTACAAAATGTGTCCCAGAACAAAATACAGGTATTTTGTTTTGAATTCCCACAACAAAACTATTAACGCGCCCTTAACGGCTCTTTACGTGGAGACGTCGGATGTAAAATATTTTTTATTCGAAGCTGATTGGATAAGTATATTAATATAAAAAAAAATAGTTAGCAGATAAAATCGAATGCAATAAGAAGAATTGAATCCATAAGATTGAACGGCTTTTCTTATTATTTAACAATTCATATATTCTTGTTATGATTAAGCACAATATTTATTCAATATATTAAACACATTTATATGGTGAATTAACTTATATAAAATTACAATTACTAAGTCGTGACTTTTTATTTTTTTTTTTATATTTAGCAGAATAGCTTTGACATACATATAATATTACTACTTAGATGCGTTTAATGCCGCCGTTAAGCTTTTGCTGATTTTGAAAATCGATTTAAAGTTAATTGTCAAATTAAAATTTAATGGAAGGTTGCTTTTGATTATGAAATCGGTCATATGACACATAAATTAATACTCTTAGTGAGATTTTGCATTATTTCTGCTATATTGAACGCTTTTCGGTAAAGATCTTCGCCATTTCTTTTGTTTTTGAGTTTCTGAGTTGAATGGTTGACCAGCTTGAATTCTGCTGTTAATGTTAGTCGAATCTTTCTTCTGGCAATGGCTGTACACCTATTTTCTTGGCACGAGTTAAATTTTTCATTTTGTGAAACAACGAAATTATCTGTGTAGGTGTTGTCAGTTTTTCCAGAGATTTATTTAGTTTTACTATGGAATTGATCATATTCAATGAAGTATCGCTATTAGCAACATCTATTATTCGAGTAAAATGGCTGGAAAGGTGCACAATGGCTTTTTGTTTTTTTTAGTGTAAGTTCGAGGAGTCTGCTGTTTTGGTAATCTCTGCTACTTGTGAGCTCAAATCATTAAAATCGGGAGGAATAGTAGGTTGCGTTATTTGAAATAGTGACTTCGTTGCTGGTGAGTGACATATCGTTATAAAATTCAGTTGGAGTGTTTTCGTCGAGAGCTATTCGTGCAAATTCTTTTCTGTCTTCTGAAGTTAAGGGGCAATTGCACATTACGTTGTATTTTTTTTTTTTGAACTGCACATAAATGTTTACCGAATTTTCCACTCTCACCGTATAGGCAATCGACGAAATCAGTTCAGCCATTGTTCACCTTTCCAGCCATTAAATCTCTGGAAAAACTGACAACACCTACACAGATAATTTCGTTGTTTCACAAAATGAAAAATTTCACTCGTGCCAAGAAAATAGGTGTACAGCCGACATCTATTGCCAGAAGAAAGATTCGACTGGCATTAATAGCAGGAAGTCGCAGAATTCAAGCTGGGCAGCCATCCACCTCAGAAACTCAAAAACAAAAGAAATGGCGAAGATCTTTAGCGAAAAGCCTTCGATATAGCAGAAATAAGAAAAAATCTCACAAAAGAGTATTAATTTATGTGTCATATGACCGATTTCATAATCAAAAGCAACCTTCCATTAAATTTTAATTTGACAATTAAACAAACAAACAAACAAAAGTTTAACGCCGGCATTAAACGCATCTAAATAGTAATATTATATGTCAAAGCTATTCTGCTAAATATAAAAAAAAAACAAATAAAAAGTCACGACTTAGTAATTGTAATTTTATATAAGTTAATTCACCATATAAATGTGTTTAATATATTGAATAAATATTGTACTTAATCATAACAAGAATATATGAATTGTTAAATAATAAGAAAAGCCCTTCAATCTTATGGATTCAATTCTTCTAATTGCGTTCGATTTTATCTGCCAACTATTTTTTTTATATTAATATACTTATCCAATCAGCTTCGAATAAAAAATATTTTACATTCGACGGCTCCACGTAAAGAGCCGTTAAGGGCGCGTTAATAGTTTTGTGGTGGGAATTCAAAATACCCATATTTTGTTCTGGGACACATTTTATAGAAAATTGATTTAAACGTAAAATAAACAAATAAAATATTCGTGAAAAATACTAGTGTAGAAAACGAGAAAAAAAAATTAATTCGCCTAATATGTCGATATGTATGTAAATATGCATGTTTTAATAGTCATTATCAAAAGAATCAGTACGTAGTAAAATATTGATACTTGAATGCACTCACAAAATATACACTCCACAGTCAGAGCGACAGACATATGACTGATTTTGTTATAAAATTTAAAACTTTTTAAAAGATATTTGAATTTCATTCTCACTAATGCAGAATTAGGTTTCAGGGGTTAGAATGTTAGAGTAGTACGACGTTCTTTATTTATTTGCTATTTGTAGATTTGTTTGGTATTTCTGCAAAAATTTTCTTTTTTTTTTATTAAATATGTTAAAATAATTTGGGACTGGATTACAATCGTTTTTTTTTTAACGTTGCATAGTAGTAGCATACGCAAAATATAAGGTGCGCCTACGTGTATTTCATATACGTACTATCCTGTTGCAGAACTGGGAATACTCTCCATAGTGGTAGACTATGGAGTTACTCAGTTAGTTTTTCGTAGGTTCATATCCTACTGCTACCCAGCAAGAACCCGTTCTGTACAATGGTAGCAAATGGAAATATGCAACCGGGAGACATATAGAAAGGCGAGTAAATATAGGGGGGCGACGTCATCCCGCGGAACTAAAAAGTATTACTCACAGTGAATCTATAGGCACTTCTGGAAAGGGTTTAGAAATGTTTACAAATAGATCGAAGGCTGAGGCTGGGAAGGGGTGGTTTTGGTTGTTTATAATAGGTGTATTGAAATATATAATCAAAAGTTCAAATTGGAGGATCATTGCGATAATTTTGAAGCAGAATTAGTTACAATAAATTAGGCGGTGCGTTATATTATGCGCAAGAGGGAATTTAGACAGGACGTGCAAATTGATAGTTTATCTGTGTTAGAAGCGGAACGGAATTTAAAAAATCCGACCGATTTGTTATTAGAAATTTGGGATATGTTACGCGAGAGAGGCGTACAAATTTTTTTGGACTAAGGCTCACGTGAGTACAATCGGTAATGAAAGAGTAGAACAATTAGCAAAGGAAGCAGTATCTCTAGAGCGATAATTAGGTATGAGTTAATTTTGGTTAGGGTAGTTAAAAGAGCGTTTAGGAATAAACTCGGTAATGATTCGCAGGGTAGATAACATACCACTTTAAACTGGAGGTGGACTAGGAAGTTTATCGGTAACGTTACACGTTTTAGGAAAATGAAGGTTAATTTGTCGTATCAGGCGGTTATGCAGAATTGGGAGGGTTAATGATGCGCATTGTGAATGTGGTATGGTAAATACAGTGGCGCATGTTTTATTTGAATGTCCACTCAATGATAAGTGGCGGTCGCGGACGGTACTACGGAATTAGTTAAGATTGGCGAGGCACCAGTGTTGAAGATTATGCCAGAAATATTGGAGGGAGTGATTCAAACTATACCGCAAAGGCTGCAACTGTGTATTGAAATCAAAGGTCTTCAATTTCAACATTTAAGGCAAGAAAATAAAATTCAATTTTAGTACATTTTAAAAAATGGAGGCAAATTTACCTTACCGGTAGGTGAAACCACATAAAATACGACGTAAAATTACACAAAAAAAATGATGCAATTCGCATATTACACCAAATTAACTTCGCCTGGTAAATCGATTTTTATGTGAAATACATCATTAAATGTACTAAATAGATTTAGTATCTACTTTAACTTGCAAAAAGACCGGACATTAGAGAAGGAAGACTATATTAATTGTTCCCATCCGCGATGGTCGGCCATTAAATTTTGTAATTAAGTTAGTGGTGGGCACTATCGGTATTTTCAACTATCTACTATATAGTCGGACCAACTATAGATAGTCGACTGTCGATAGTTGACAATCGATGGTCGAGTATCGATAGGTATCGATAGCTATCGATAGTTTCGACAGTCAACTATCAATAGTTACAACTATCGATAATCGTCATCGAAAATGCCCACCACTCTACTCAACTAATACATCCTCAGAAATACATTTTGTTTTGTTTCTTGTTATTTATTATTTGTTTTCTTTTATTATTACTAATAAGAACTCTGACAGTAGTATTTCATGGTTTCATCAATACCTGCTACTATAGATATTACAAAAGAAAGAATTAGTTCCACTCAATGAATAGTTGATGATTGATAACACAAACGTTTTTAACTAACAAGACAATACATAAATAAACCTTTAAGCTACGCAGAAAAGTAAATAGCACTATACTTGTCGTGTTTACATTGAACTTAAGCCTCTCTCTGCGTTGTAAACTATATAGAAATATAATACTGGTGGTCATTATCGATATTTTCAACTATCGATAGTCGACTATCGATAACTATCGATAGTTATCGATAGTCAGCTATCGATAGTTATCGATAGTCGAAACTATCGGTAAATGGTAATCGGGTGAATTTCAATTACCGTAAGCAATTGTGAAAGTGCTATGACCAACGTGAATTTTTAAGCAGGGTATGCTACTATTAATTCCATATCAATTTTCTAAAACTTAGTTTACAATAAAAACATATATTTTTCAAATAAATCTACCCAGCATGCCATCCTAAACGGCACAATTTATGGATCAATAGATACTTCATTAAAAAAATCATTTAAAATGGAATTTATCTAATAAATAATAGACGAAAACCCTGAGAATAAAATCCGATATGAATCTTTACATTTTGTTTGCAATTGCACACATTTAAAAGCACTAATGACGAATATGCTGCACACGACTCCATTATTTGCTAGCACGTGAGCGAATTTATTTTAATCCGGCAAACCAGAAAGCCGCAACGTTTACAAGATAAAAACGCGGCAGAAGATAACTACAGTGTAATGCAGATAACAAGTATTTGCGGCGTTTGACAAACAATAACAGGACGTTACAAATCAGGATGAATTTATTGCTGTTAATATTTGGCCAAAAGAAAAAGTATTTTGATTTTTCCAAAATACTTTTTCTCTGAAATAACTGGAATTTTTAGGTCTATATTATCTGAACCAATCAAAATTGTTATATCATATTTATCTGTATATTCTAATCACAGGCCCCTGTGTTTTAAGTACATTTATTTGGGTATATTCAAACAATATCCTAGACAGTAATATAGATAAAAATATGAGTACCCAAGTTGATAAAGTAAACTAAAGGTTAAGTCATTAAAATAATCGGTTCATTATTAAATTTTGGAATAAAATAGAACTACATACCATAGACCTTAAAAAATAGTGATTTTGTTATATATGGGTAATATAAAAAGAGATCAAATACAATTCGTCTTGAAAAATACAATTATAAAATAGGGTTTTCTCTATGAGAAAACAAAAAAAAGCGTTATTCAAATTGAAGTAATCAAATGATAACCATTATTTTGATAGAAAAAATGATAGCATGTGTTTTACACAAGGTAGTGAAGCCGATGTACCATAGTACAAAGGTAAACCTGGACGATATGTTGGTAAGCTAGGGCGATCGTCCAGGTTTACCTTTGCGTCATCCACCTTTACTAAAAGCAATTTGCTAAAACATGTATTGTCAAGTATTACAAAATTTATCGAAATGGTTGAAATTACGTCAATGATATGTCGGTTTTGTAGATTGCAGATGATTCAACTTTAGATGATAGTACAGCCTACGAAAGATGCCTATGGCTATCAAATTATTCGCACTGTCAACTCATATCGTATTTGAAGGCTGTATTTATTGTGCATTAAACAAATAATCGCCGTCCTAGACGAATTAGCAGATGGATATATTGTAGAAATTCAATGTCAACAAGGTGTTGGATGATTTAATGTCCTTGCTTCTAAGTATAGAACAACTTAACAAAAAACATATCTGACAAAAAAAAATAATAAATTTAAGCCTTAATTGTTATTTCATTGAAAAAGTGTAAAGCCGCAAGTAAATTTACATATATTTATATTTTATGAAAGTCTTTTCGCCTTATGCTATAAACACTTAAAAAGTGTTTTAAATATTATCTTATATCTGCTTGAATTATCAATTGACCTCATTTCAATATAAGCTATTGAATTTGGCCACCAAAAACAATAACAATAGATAAATGTTATTTCATCTATGACCAAATAACCACATAGATCCGATATTTTTGTAGGATAAAAAGTGCAAACTATAAATATTTATATTGGTCTATTTTTTTTCCGTGTAGACTACATTGCTTTATTTACGAAGAAATATTTTTTTTAAGTAATTGTGTTGTAAAAATAACTTCAATTTGTAGTAGTATAAAGTGTATGGATACAAAATTTATAAGTACCGAAAAGATATTACCTGTAATATATCCAAAACATTTAACTCTACCACTCTTTATGTTATCAATAAGGGAATCTACCACAAAATCACACAAAAGGCTTATTCTATTATTAACACACTTCAATGACCTTTTGTTTGATCAATATATTTCTTAACTTCTTAGATGACTAAACAAACAAATCTAGGTTGAATAAAGCCATGTTAGAGTGATAACATTAGCGAATCAAAAATTCTTTACGATTAAGGATATCTATTTAATGTATTTCGTACCTTCGAATTTTCCAGAGACCACCGAAAGCCCAGCGAACGAAGCAAAAACAATATAAAAGGTGCACACTTAAAACATCCCTTATTTGTAGTACCACATTTTCAATGTGTTCTTTATCACTTCCATTACCAATTTCAGTTGTCAACGGAGTAATTAGTCAATGTATTTCCGTCTCGTCAGGGAAGGATAAATTCATTGACGCAATATAAAAGCACTGTCATAGTTCACCACTCACAAAGCAATTCGTATCCAACACCATCACCACAACCGTCTCTATGGAAATAAAATACTGACCATATACTGAGATACTGACAACTGACAAGCATAAATCGGCGCAAGAGAGCATGGGTAGCTGTCAAAAATTGGAAAAATAGAATGTATTCGTGCTACCATCTGTGAATGAGAAATTCTATAAATGATAATCCTTATGTTGATAATATAGAAAATGTTCATGTCATCTTAATGTTAACCTAAAAAATTTGAAATTATTGCCAAATAAAACATGATATGGCACTAATGCAACGACTGATTACTAAATTAATTGATACAACTGTATTCGTTATTCAGTATGGATGTATAGCTCATTGTACCTTTGAATATGTTGGGGATCTCGTTGTGGTAATGCCGTTCATACTAGACATATCATATATAATGTAATCTACCCATACCATTGCAGTGCTCTGGACCTTCAATGGAACCAACCCTATACTCAAACAATATTTTGGTGACAGAGCACATATCACCGAGATTTAACAAATCCAACGAGGAGACATCGTAATTGCAAAATGCCCCACAAATCCCAATCAGCATATATGCAAAAGAATAATTGGTTTACCGGGTGACAAAATAAGAACTGGATTTACTTCGCAAGTTGTACCTAGGGGTCACGTTTGGTTGGAAGGTGATAATAGAAGTAATGCTTCCGATTCAAGGACTTATGGCCCCGTGCCAAAGGGATTGATTAGAAGTAGAGCTGTATTTAAAATATGGCCTCCAGGTGATGCAGCCTATTTGAAGGATTAAACTTGTATTACATATAGTACAAAAATTATAGATTATTATATGACAATATAATATTTATTTTCATATTTTTTTGAGTTGATAAGAATGCAATTAAAGTAATTTGCTCTTTAGATTGCTGCAAGTGATGCTAGTTTACACATTTCACACTATTATTAACTAACAAAAATACTAAACAATCTCTAATACAATTTTTACGAAAGTATTCATTCAGTGTTTTATTTTCCCTGCCTGTTTTTAATAGAAATTCAAGGTGTCATATTTAAATTATCCTTATTTCTATCATTCGTCGAATAAGTTGCCTAACGCAAGGGGTTTAAGTAGATCAACAGAGAACAGCAACACTCGCCGTTTTCAGCGAGTGGATATCAAATATGATACTAGTAACCGGTCAATTCACAGAGAGGGCGCCATTGATTTTTACGGTTGTTGAGCATTGCTGAGAAAAATAAATCTTATCCCTATAACTAATGCTATAGTGTTTTAAATCTAATTTGCTGATATGTGGTTTATTTGTAGCTGTTTTGTTGTTTAATTATTTTTTTTTATTTGAATCTGCAAAATGATTTATTATTATTCAAATTATGCGTTCATCCAATTTGCATATATGCACAATGTAATAATATTTGACAAATACCTAAGAAGGAAAAGATATTGTTTTATTTTTTGTATATATTTTTTTTTATTTTGCTGTTGATTATTTTCAATTTAAAATAGGATGAATTTGATTTTCGTATATTACAAATGTATTTTATGCTAATGTTTATTAATATCAAGCAAATTATCTCAATATTTTTTTAAGTATGCTATTAATGGCCGCGTTCAGAGTACGAACATGATACATCAGTACCCACATAGCCAAATTTAAATTGCCCGCAATTATTCTTAGTAACTTCAACGTTGAAACAAAAAATTACCTACCATTTTATACTACATTAATAGTTATTTTAATGCTTTTACGTTGAATTCACTAAAAATAGTGGCGAGAAATTTAAATTTGGCTATTAGGGTAGCGGATTACACAAAATGGCGACCGGTCCATTCTATGTTATTGATGTAGCGCAAATATAGCGGTACGTTTTTGAGACGAATTGTCAACAGTTCCCAAACCGTTTGGAAGCAGTTACGTACTCTGAACGTGGCCAATGACATTTTATTAAATGAAAGAGAGGTATATTTTACTATTATTATTTTCTAAAGTCAAGAATATTTTTTTTCTCTATGTAGGTATAATTTATTAGGAACTGCACGACAATAGTATTAAGTATAATATTAAATGAAAAACTAATTGCTGATTTGCTTTGTTTGGAAAAAACTGTTGAATACTACATAATTGTTTAAAATTAGAAACATAGCAGTCTCATTATCGAAATCGATATTTCAATGTGCTAATAAGAGAATAAATCAAATATGGTTATTTACAAAACAATAAATCAATAAAATACGTTTTTTTTTAATGCATTAATAAACTTCCGATATTTTAAATTTTACCTAGTGCAGCCTGGTGCAAGCTATTCGCGTGAAATGCAGAAAACTGTTATGCAGTATTTTGGTAATTGACTAGTAAAACCGCTAGATGTACTGCATGTTGACATAGCGTTTTATTTCCGTTTTCTTTTTTTCTTGAGAACTGTTTGTGACGTACAGTCATACAGTTGAAAGTGGGGATCAGAAACGAAGTGCTTCGCGCAGTCAGATCATCATACGACTCGACGGAGTCGTAAGTATTAAGGTGTTAACGCCAGCCCGCTATGTAACTACACGCCCGGCGTCCCACCAGCATCTTCTAAGAAAATATACATAAAAACTGTGATATATTTTGCCAATTAATGAATTACAACACACTAGTAATTTGTATATGTTCAAGTGAATGTATGTGCCCATAGATTTTACCAGTGTCGGCCGCTGAGCAGTTCGATCAGTCTTTCGGGACGCGGGTGTAGACATTCGAAGCAGACAGGATCGTAGCAAACAAATAATCACACAACAATGTTAACCAGCAAAACGAAACATTGCCTGCATTGTTGTGTATTTTTTATTGTAATCGCGGCATTCGAGATCTTTACCGGCGGTTTGAAACTATGGCACGATCCAACAGTCGAAATTAACCCTTGGGTACGCTACGGTTATATGAGAACTATAGTGTTATATCTGCTCCGATTTATCACATTCCTCCCTTTACCGCAAGTGCTGTTCAATTTTGCCGGTTTAACGTTGTACAACGCTTTTCCTGATAAGGTAGTGCTGAAAGGATCGCCGCTTTTGGCACCGTTTATTTGTATACGGGTCGTAACGCGGGGTGATTATCCCCAATTGGTGAAATCAAATGTAAACAGAAATATGGGTAAGTGCATCGACGCCGGTCTCGAGAATTTCCTAATAGAAGTGGTAACCGACAAAAAGATAGGGTTAGAACACGATCGGCGGGTAAGAGAAATCGTGGTGCCCTCCTCCTATCGCACAAGATCTGGCGCCCTATTCAAAGCGAGGGCGTTGCAATATTGCTTGGAGGATGACATTAATTTATTAGGGGATACCGATTGGGTAGTGCACCTGGACGAGGAGACGTTATTGACGGAAAATGCAGTCAAAGGAATTTTAAATTTCGTAATGGACGGGAAACATCAATTCGGACAGGGTTTGATAACTTATGCTAATGAAGAAGTAGTCAACTGGATAACCACGCTAGCAGACAGCTTTAGGGTGGCTGACGACATGGGGAAGCTGCGATTTCAGTTCCTGATGTTTCACAAGCCATTGTTTAGTTGGAAAGGTTCTTTCGTCGTTACACAGGTGAGTTTGTTTTGACGTCAGTAAGTAAACAGTCTTGGATGTATTTACATAACCTCAAAATGCATAATCAAAAAGAAAATGTTATTTTATTGACCCATTAATAATCGTTACAATCGTTCATTCTTAGTTAAACAATAATAACATGCACATTTACAATCATCGTGAATGTAAAAGGTGTGGAAACTTAAAGGATAAGTAAATAATATTAAATATATAAACAAATATATACTTACGCCGGTTTACTCAATTTACCCATACAATAAATCTACAAAAAACCTTTTGATGCTGATAAGAGCTTTTGAATTGTCGAAAAGAAAATACTGAATGAATGTAGTTTAGAAATCGATCATTTTTTTTTCATTATTTGCATTAATATTGAATCCTGAATTACACGTGTAAACATGATAAAATAATCTGTAAGTGCTTGCATAGTAAATACAGAAAGTCGAAGAGGCTGCAGTATTTCCGGAGATTTTGTATCCGACGGCTCGGGCAAAAACAATATATTACAGATCAGAAACGACTACATTCCTAGTTATGTTAAAGGAAAAGTTACTTGTAAATTTGTATTGCTACAATCAAGTACCTAAGTATCTTTACATACATGATAATACAAGAAAATGACGGATAACTTTTGATTCTACTATAATTTTATTGTTGCGATAATCTTTTTGTGTGTATAAATTTACAAAAAAAAATACAGTGAATAGAGATATATATCCCTATTATCTAGGTTCATACCTATGGCTAAATTATCACATAACATGAACTGGTGTAAATGTAAGGTTACAGTTAATATATGGTATTATAACAAATGGTGTTTGCAAGATCGCAACATGACAATTTAAAAATACGGTGTGATGGAAGTGTCGAATACTTTATTAAGCCCCTTTACAGTTCGCAATTTTTTTATTGCATGTATTAAAAATTGCATGCTGTATTCCGTGTATTGCATGCGCAATACAAGTAAAATTGCACCCAGCTGATTCCATTGAATGCACATGCGCTATTTTTATTGCACGCAATAAAAAAATTGCGAACTGCGGCCTTTAGAGTTCAAACCAGTTTTATTGGGAGGGTAGTCATTTACAGTATGGATCAAAATGATCAGATTGTAAATGACTACCTTTCCAATAAAACTGTTTTGAGATTTAAAAATACGTTTAAGCATTAAAATTGATATTGACGATAATAGCGGGTAGCATAGCTGCCCCCGATTATCACTGTAATATATATATATTTTTTAATGTGGGCACTAGCCTTTTCGTTTTTATTTAACTAAATTGTGTATCTGTTAGTCATTTGTCCTTTCGAAAAGAAATGCAAATATGTTTGTAGTTACAGGTTCGCTGTTATCTTTATTAATTCTAAAAAAACGTGCTTATCTCCATTCACCCAAATTTTTATGTACTTTCAATAAATACATGTGTTATGTATATATACTCCTATGTTTGCTTTTTTCCTGAAATATTTGCTTTAGGTTTTTAGGAAATAATAGCAACACAATTGTAGATCAGCATAGATATGTGATTATGAGCGTACAGCGTAAGCTGTAAAACGTTCAAAGAAAACGAATATAAAAATTTATCTAGGAATCACTACTTTGTTTTTCGGGAAGAAGAGACATATGAAGGCGATGTTTCTCTTAAAAACCTTAAATCCAAAAATATTTTTTTTCAGTTTAGGCTGTGCATTGCTATGGTGTAAACTTTTTATTACTTTACTTTATATCTGTTTGCTATCAAAAGTGATGACCATTCTTAATGGTAAATTTTCTAAGTAATGGCCATTTGGGTTATAGTAAAATGTAATTACTTAACTATTTCTTCAGCCAATAATTTAAAATCGGATATTAATTGGTAGCAGTCACCTATATAGGAATCTAACACATTAAACACAGCGGCTTTTCCCTGCATTCAATATATATTTGTCGGCTAAGTCTATCGCAACCATTACAAGTTTTCATATTGCTGTGTACTGATGGTACCAAAGAAAATGCAAAATAAAATTAAATTAGCTAGCTCAACAAATAAAAAAAAATTAAAGGGCGCAAAAGAACAATTAAACTCAGGGTTACCCTCGCAAATTAAAACTAATCACGAAAAGTAAATTGTGGGTGAAAGAAATCTGACTTTCTTTAATTATTTCAAAAATTGAAAATAAAAGAACAGAATTTAGAATGACGTTAATTAACAATCAATAATTTATAAAAAAAAATGTTAATTACAATTATGCAGAAAACAAAAACCCTGGACTGAGAGTCCTGGCTTAAATCAAAAAACTGCTTGAGATTCTAATTTTACAAAAGGACAATGCTAAATCCTTTATCAAAACAAAAAGGTAAAATAGTTCAGGAAGATAGTCCTATTATATCAATCAATCCACGCGGTTTCAAAATTAACACACACTAAATTAAACGTGGACAATTCAAGTAATTTACATAAATGAAAACTAAAAGCAAGCACAAAGCTTCTATTCACCCAATCAGAGGTGATTAACAAATCAAAACTAATCAGAAAAATTAAAAAAAAAAACGATAAATTAACTCTTTAAACTAAATATATCTTCCCGAACAAAAATAATAACTGATCTTATACCTAAATTGTGTACACAACAATACAACAACAATTATTATTAAACGAGTTCCTAGATGGACGAAATAAATCAAAATACGCGAATTCAAATCTTTAAATCATAAGTATTAACAAAATGGCAGTAATGAAATACAAATTTACATCTACTTACTCTTTAACGTCTATCGAGAAACTGAGTCTTACAATGCTAACCAGTCGCATACATATATCAACAGCTGCGGGCAACGCAACGTGTAAGGATCATCGAAGAAGAATACTTCTAAGAAGGACATGAGCTACATGAGCAAATGCCAACAAATTAAAAAGTGACATTAAATTTAAACAAACTGAACATTTAAATAAATAAATGAACCAATCAAAAGCATTAACTAAATCTATACAAAATAACATTAATTTCTAAGAAAATTTGCCCGAAACATTGATAATTCTGACCGAAGTAACCATAAACACTGAATTTACTGAATACCGGGATGCCAGGCCACAGCAAATATTTGGCACACGGCGTTCATCAAGTTTAAAGCCAAATCTAATGACCGAACGTGATTTACAAATCAAAAAATGCAAAGTATAAGTTTAAGCCATAAATTTGAAATAATTAATAAAATAGAAAAAGACACTGCAAATGCTGTAATTCGCAGAGAATATAAAATTGCCAAAGCGGACTGTCTCGAGAATATGGTCTAATAGAGAAAAGATCTAACCGTTGAAGATGTAAATTCGCCTTCAAAAAAAAAAAAATCGAAGTTTGTCGAAATCGGAGGTAGAACAATCTCTTCTGAGGTGGTTTTCAATAAGAAGGAATCAAAGTGTTCCGATATCTGGACCTCTTCTACTCTTCTAAATCTTTAGAGTGTGAAAGGCTCCACAAAAAACACCAAGTGAGTCAGAATCAGAATCTTCAACGAGGGAAACTGGATGGAGCGACCGATTCAAACGAAGATTTGACATCCAATTAAAAAAGATGCATGGCGAATCTGCTATTTTAAATTTAGAAATCACAAATCAGTGGTTAACAAAAAATTTGACCAAGTCTTAAGCAAATATATGATGAACGTATACAACATAAGATGACGCTTGATAAAACTTTATTTAGAGGGAAAAAGTGCTCAGGAGGAGGAAAAATTGCCAAAGATCGTATCACTATCTTTGTGCGAATTTAGACTTTTCTGAGAAAACTTGTTATCAACAAGGCGATTTCGCTGAGGTGTTTTAAAAATATTTGTCATCTTCCTCTGAGTAATTTTTCCAATAACCTGGCATGGATTACCTACGAAATTTTTGAAGAACTGGGATACAGAACTCGTCGAGGCTACGAGATAGCACATCCAAAAGTCGCTGTAGACGTAAAGTCATTTTTTTTATAAAATTTTGAAAATAAAGGCAAGGAAGTTGTACATTGTCATAAAGAAGATAAAATGAGCTTTATGGATATCCACACATTGCTGTTTAAAAAATCTAAGATGGCGAGTTATGTAGTTCGAACGGTATTTGTTATAGCAAAAATTTTCATTCACAAACACATGTTTTGCAATATTTCAGAAACGAGAAGAAATACCGACATTTTAGGTTGAAAAAAGAATAGTGGCGCACCTACGGGCTGGATAGGAGATTAAAAAATAATACCACTTTTCTCACCCCTGCCCTTGTATATTATAAATTCAATTTTTCTTTTTTTGTACTCTCTAAACTACATGAAAAAATAAAGATTACATATTTTTTGATTTTTTTCTAAATATTAAGTTTAGCAAGTTATGGTTTTGGAATTAAATGTAATTTGGCATTGTATTTGAATTACAAATCGTTTGTTATATTAAAATATGAAAAGTAAAGTGATACGTACAAAATAGGTTATGCAAAAAAAGTTGTTGGTCATCTCGTAAGTATAAATTACTTTTTCACGTCTTGGCAAATCAATGTGTTTATGTTTGCCAATGTATGCAACTGTTTATAAATAACAGTTGAAAAATAAAATTATCACTGCCTCTAAATAAGGGTGTGGTTAGCTCGCTAAAGTGCATTATCATAAAGTGTCTGATGGTTCCATTTGTTGCAGTTACAGTTAGTTATCAAACATATTTTGTTAAAGATAATTGCGATGTATCCAGAATGGCCTTTTCAAATATATTGAACGTCTTGACAATATTAACAAGTTTAATAATAACCAATATAATGATGATAATAATAATAATAATTCACGCCTTGGCATCCCCCAACAGCTTTCGCCAATTACAGAGGGCATCGGCCGGGCTATGAGTTATTATTACGCCTGCGCTCATGGATCGACTTAAGATACTACGCTCAGCATTCGCCAAGGAGTAAGGAAAACTACAAAAACCTCACTCTCAGAGCAATCCGTCGCGCTCGAACCGAGAAGCCCACGACTGATAGCCAAACGTGCAAGCCAGTAGATCATCAGCCGGGTCATATAATATATTGGTACATCTGCATCTCCACAAAATGGTGTTGAAGAAGCACTTGCGCTAACAGTGTTTGACATCATTTTGAGTGCCTGTAGTGATTTCGCTTACAACATTGAACACTGGACTTCGATTTACAATCTGTCTTTATAATTAATATTGTCAAGACGTTCAATATAAAATTTTATTTATAATCAGTTACATACATTGGTAAACATAAACACATTGATTTGCCGAGATGTGAAAAAGTAATTTATATTTTGATATAAGAAACGATTTTTAATTGAAATACAATGCGACATTAAATTTATTTCCAAAAATATGAAGGGAAATAATCTTCTGTAAGTGTACCTAGAAGTGACGATAACTTTCTAATAGAGATGGTAAATATCAGTATTTACGATAACAGGTTTGAACTGTTCTTGTTCTCAGGTCATACCTATTATTAATACTTATTACTGGCAACAACTAGCGTAGTATTTTACTGGTAAAATAGCAGTATGAGTACGCATGCTCTACTGGTTTCCAAAGACTTTTTGCTGACCTTGGCCTTTAGAACGGAAGAAGTATGAAGTATAGGTATACTGAGTGAGTTTTTTTATCTTGGGACAACGGAATTTCTCTAAAACACTGCATCAAATCAAAAAAAGATCTTAATAAGATTTGTTATAATGTAGGGTGAGTTTTCCCTGTATATTAAATCGTGTATCAGCTCTAAGCTGTTCTATATTCATACCTGTTACCAAATAACTGTTATAAGCATTTTGTACCATCTTTACTTCCCAAAATGAACATTTAGAAAAACTAAAAACAGGTAACCTTTGTTCATTCATGCAGTTTAAAGATTAAGAAAATTTACAATATGCAAGAGCAGCAGTGAGAAAAAATGCTATATTTTTACCTCCTAACCAGCCCGTGGGTGCGCCACTGTTCTTTTTTCGACGGCTGGCAACAAGGAACGATTTGATCTTAACCCGATCTCGATATCTCTTCTCGTTTTTGAAATATTGCAAAAATGTGTTGTTGGGGGAAACTTTAAGCCATCATTACGCGCCCTAGAACCAAATATGGCATGCTAAAAAAATGCGTGTCAAATAATTTTCGATGTTCTACATTCCAAGTTGGAAAGATCACCTTGGTTGCCTTTTTCTTGTAAGTGCTAGAGGATTGTGTCCAGATTATTTGAGGACCCTATAAGAAGATTTTAATATCTTAGCTAATAAAAATAGCAAACATGACTTGGACGCAAATTTCTTCACTTAAAAATACTTATTTATAAATATTGAGTAAGTCTCACGTAATTAACCTGAACTGTGTATAAAAAAAAGCATCTTTCACACTGCTCTATGTTAATGAACAATGAATACCACAATTTCGCATCGAGATGAGAGCCGATGAAAATATTAACAAGGTCGTATATAATATATAATAGGTTGAATGAAAAATTAACATTCTTTACGTATTTGTACCTCGTATACCGTATACGACTCATACATGCGACGCGGCAATTTACGATATTTATGAGAATAATTAGTTATACGCGGCGTTTTCGAATATCGCGTGTTGAATAGCGACTCTGAAATATGATAAGGTGAGGGGGCATTAAGTCAAACAATATTCTACGCCAACTATTTCTATATCGCGTTTCCTGTTCGCGTTTCCTTTTTGTTTATATTACTGTGGAAAAAGTCGGATTCGTGTATTGTATCACGGAATCGTGAATTAATAACGAAATGGGTGTTTTTGTTGCAGAAGGGGGCTGACGGTTTCGGTCGAATAAAGTTTAAAATTGTGTCGATTGTATTCCTTTTTTATGCTGAGTCACAACCGGAATTGCAAACGGTTAATTTGTGTACCCAATAGTAGTAAGTTGTAGTAGTGTATGTTACAATTTAAGAAGTTTGCATTAATGGTTTTCTAGAAAAAAGTTGGTTATAACAGTAGCTGTAACCACAAAAAAACAACAAAATTATGAATGTTACGGATGGTATATATACAGGGTATTCCACGTAACTGGTTCATTAAAAGTTTATGATGTTCTATTATTTACTTATATTTGAGATTTTGGCACCAGTATCTGTTCGATTGGAACTATAAATGCAAAATACCTTAATCAAAATATCACTTCCGGTTGACCGGAAATGGATGTTAACTTTCTTATTTTAAATAGAATGATATAATATTTTATTCATTTTTGGATTCTACAACTATAAATACGTCAGTTTTCATTAGCTATACTATAGCTACATGTTGCCGTTTTTGAGTTATTTAAGTTTTTTCTTTTTTTTTAGTCATAATCATTGCATCATTGAAAAATTAATATCTCGGTTAATACTGCAAGTAGAGACTCCAAATTTGCTATGTTATGAATGTAGATATTACTCTAAGAAACGGTAAGCACACTTTACATTCTAACATACAGGGTGTTCAAAACTGAGGAACAAAGTGACATATTTTCAAATGCAGAAAACTCATTTTTTTAAAATAGAACACCCTGTATTTTAATTCGGAATAGGAAGTAAATATCATCCCCCTATCACTTTATATGAGCATTCCCTATACCTATCTTTAATAGATTTTGAGATATGAGCGACTTTTTGTTAAACAGACTAAGTAGCCCTATCTTTAAATGTTTGTAGGTGGCTCGGAAATGGATTCACGTCAAATTCATGTGCACCCTTCATGTATTATTTTTGAATAACCATACAAGAATGTCTGTTCGAATATCATTTCTATTAATATTGCGTTGTACGAAAGTGTAATTACAATGATATACATAAACACTTTTGGTTAGTCAATGAATTTGACATTAATCTCATTCAGAGCCAGCTACAAACACGCAAAGATAGGGCTACTTAGTCTGTTTAACAAAAAGTAGTTCATATCTCAAAATCTATTAAAGATAGGTATAGGGAGTGCTGATATAAAGGGATAGGGGATGATATTTACTTCTTAATTCCGAATTAAAATACAGGGTGTTCTATTAAAAAAATGAGTTTTCTGCATTTGAAAATATGTCTGTTTAACAAAAAGTCGTTCATATCTCAAAATCTATTAAAGATAGGTATAGGAGTGCTGATATAAGGGATAGGGGATGATATTTACTTCTAATTCCGATTAAAAATACAGGGTGTTCTATTTAAAAAAATGAGTTTTCTGCATTTGAAAATATGTCACTTTGTTCCTCAGTTTTGAACACCCTGTATGTTAGAATGTAAAGTGTGCTTACCGTTTCTTAGAGTAATATCTACATTCATAACATAGCAAATTTGGAGTCTCTACTTGCAGTATTAACCGAGATATTAATTTCTCAATGATGTAATGATTATGACTAAAAAAAAAAGAAAAACTTAAATAACTCAAAAACGGCAACATGTAGCTATAGGAATAGCTAATGAAAACTGACGTATTTATAGTTATAGAATCCAAAAATGAATAAAAAAATTATATTATTCTATTTAAAATAAGAAAATTGACATCCATTTCCGGTCAACCGGAAGTGATATTTTGGTTAAGGTATTTTGCATTTATAGTACCAATCGAACAGATACTGGTGCCAAAATCTCAAATATAAGTAAATAATAGAACATCATAAACTCTTAATGAACCAGTTACGTGGAATACCCTGTATAGAAATACTGTGTCCTGTGTTTGGTTTACATCAAGCAAAAATGCAATATACTTAATTTAACCACCACCTACACCATTTTTTTAATCGAAATTTTATTTTATTAAAACTATATATTACACAACTCAATTCGGTAAAAAAATCATGTTTAATTATAGAGATGTCTACTGAATGTTCCGTTATAGGAACATATTCGTTATTGGAATTATATTCTCGTTAAAGTTTTTGGAACTCATCAGTCCCTAATTGATGCCGTAATTGCACCTTGGACATTATCACGTCTACGTCATATTCAACAAAAATACTATATACGTAGTGTTTCTCGGAAGTATTAAATCCATTTAAGTAATAATAACTGAACTCCCCTTTCTGAAACTACAATCGATACTGCGTCATGGTCACGTAATATACTGCATGAGATTAAATATGTAAGAATATAGATATTTCCTAAGTACTTCACATTTAGACCAGTAACTGCTTTACTCGTTATTAGATTAAACAGTATTTGACATAATATAGAGGTAATCATCTTGCTTAGCTTTTATTTATTTATTTATTTTTGTATTAGTTTTGTTCTTTTTTTTTTGGTCTATGCCGTCATCCTTTTTTTTTGTTTAGAGATAAAGAGATTGTGTTCTTTAATAGTAATACTAATTGTTTGATATCTCTTGTGTGACACCGAGGTTCGAATCCTGGAACTTGTCCTCAAAATGAGGGTTTCTTGATTTTCCAACTACTTTGTAAATAAGCGTTTGGGAGATGTGTAGACATACAGTTTTATTGTCATTAATATACAGCAATATACAGGGCGTCCCACCAAACTGGCTCATTAGTTTTTTTTTCGAACTTTTTATAACAATTTGATTTTAAAACTTACAATTAAAGAGTAGTCATAGCTTACTGTAACCTATTTATGGAAAATATTTTCAGCTTTATAACAGATCGGGTACACATCAATTTCCTTTTTACAAATGGAATGGTACCATTTTTAGCGATCTATATGAACTTACAGCATCATTTGTGGCCCATTTGTATTACTAGCTTTAGACCAGAGTTTCTTAAACTACTAACTTTAATTTTTAATGTTAAGACGTAAGACAGTGTGAAAATTATAAAAATAAAGAACAAACTTAAGAAATATAATACAACAACAAAAATAAATCAAATAACAAATAAACTCTGGCCATTAAGTGTAGCCACTTGGGAGGACACTACTATGGGAAAGGTGTGCCTGTTTATTTTTAAAAATATTATGAAATCTTGGAAAATATTAAACACCGCCGGACGAAGCACTTCTTCAATATTTTTTAGACTTGATCCATACTTTGATTTTATGGTGTTTTTTTACTCAAGACACCGAAGATGTTCATTTATCACTTTTAAAGAATCAGATAGTCCAAACGCACGCAATTTTCTGGGAAGTATGTAATGATCAAAGCCTTACAAAAATCAAGAAAACAAATAAACAACGTCAACTTGAATATGAATATGTTGCAACTTTTTCCTTGAAGCGACAAATTTAGTTCATTTAGTTTTTGTTCGGTTAGAAAGAGAATAACTTCATGTTTTAATTTTAATAACCATTTTAAACTGTGGCCTCTTGAAAGCCACCTTACCTCTGCATGTAATAATAAGCTTTGGTATTCAGAGCCCATGTCTTTACAAAGATTTGAAAACAAACTGTTAATAAAGTTGACTATTTTAACACTATCTCAGAGCACAATGTCTAACTCCGCTGATACTTTTTGGGCCACCAGGGCCTCTCAATGAATCATGCAATGAGTAAATGTTATATGTTCATTGCTACTTAACTTTGGCTAGAAATCTATTTTCTTTTACCGACCATTGCTTTAGCACCGTATATGCAAATGCTAACACAATTTTCCATTGTAAACCTTCTTCAATGGAAAATTCATTAACTCTTACAAAAATGTCCTCTCCTCTTGTGTGTTCATCCAAAGAGCGACAAAACAAAAATTCCTTATGGATACGTCTTTCGAAAATATATTTAACACTAATAATTGGGCCAAGCTGGTAATATCCAAACTTTTGTTCATTTGAAGATTTCAAAAGTCGTTCAAAGTATTCTTTGTGTTCCTTGCAGTGCACAGTATGCATTGTATTGAGATGTCGCTTTAATTTGGAGGATTTCATGCTTTCTGCAGCCAAAACTTCTTTAGAAATTAAGCATAATGGCTTTTCAATTCCATCATAACTACAAGAAATGAAACCATATGATTCGTCATATCTTCGTTTTCTTGGTATTATAACTGCGCTCGTGCTAGGCACCGGAGACAATCTTTCGTTGTTTTCATCTCGCTTACCTAAATTTAACCACTTATCCATGATTCGTAAAATTATTTGATAATAATTAGGTATATGTAAAAACTTAGTAAGGAACGACCATGCAGACCAGAGTACAAGTGCTGACTGATGCTGTGTTTATCGTTCTGTCGTTTTTGTGTCGAACCATGCGCGCACATACATTTTATAGGAAAATTTGAAATGGGGTCGCGACCCACAGCTTAAGAACTATGCTTTAGAACGTTTTGGGTTGAATTTTTTTTTTATTTGCAGTCTTTAGAATAAAATCAAATACTTCATAAGATGCGAGACATTAATTACTAATGCGAATACAAATACGAGAACGTAGGTATCCAGTGTTGGTAGCATTATCAAAAATCCACAATATGGGTCCATTTATGATAACAAAACTTTTGGTTTTAAAAGGGACATGATATTTTTTATTGCAGTATTGCAGAGCAAATAGGAATATTTCTTGTATAAAAAATCGCCTACGATATATAAAAAAAAATTTTACCTTATCATCAGTAAACACACTTGCTAACTGATGCACCGGTAGGTTCATTTTACCCCCTGTAGAATTTTATGCTGAATTCAAACATATATGATAATACATGGGTGTTCCATTCAAGTATATAAAAAGAAATGTTCACTTTAAAGAAATTTTTAAGTTAAGAATATCATTGTTTCATATATACGCAAATAAATATATTCTTGGAACAAAAATAATGTTTATTTAATTTTTAAGAAAAAATATCAATCCAAAAAAATCGTTCGTTGAATTAAATAAAACTTACTATTAGTTGAAACATTGCAGTCTCAGCCTAGGTATGTAGATATCTTAGTACAAGAATATTTTTCAGTGAATGAAGCTTTATTTTTTTGGGAAAAGAAGACTTTTAATTGAACTAAATATTTGTTATTTTGAAAGAAGATTGTAGTTTTATTTACAACAATACAACTGTTTTCTAAAATGTATTTTTTTATATGTATATAAAACCTGCCACTAACATCAAACTGGATACTAGATATATATCTCTATCTAGTATTCTATTTGGTATTGATGGTAATTTTTTTATATATAAAAAAACAATTTTAGAAAAGATAGCAGTTTTGTAAATAAAACCACAATCTTCTTTCAAAATATATTTAGTTCAAGTGAAAGTTTTCTTTTCAGATTGTTTTTACATTTCTTTAGTTACCATAACAATAATGTTACTACTGTTATAACATTATTTATATTTAAAAAAAAAACAAAAAAGCTATTCGGAACATAAATTTATTTTTTATTTATAATTTTGGCGTTATAGGAAAAAAAACGTATTACAACACTATAGCACACGCCTCACAAAGAGACTATATATTTTCTAATTTTCCGCAACGTACAGTCGAATTTTCTGGATCCTTTAATTAGACTTTAGTCTTCAGCTGTTCTTCCGAATATCGGGCAGTCACTTGTTGCTCCTTTATTAACATTTCAAAATCTTCGGGTATCTAAAGAGATACACTATTTTACAATTAATACATATACTTCACAATAAATAGTGTAGATAAGAAGATGTGGTATAATAGTTGGTATATTTTTACTTGTTAGTGCAACTAAGCATTCGAATGTAGGGCCATGCTGTTTTTATTTTTCACCTCAATACAAACAACATAATTATAATTATTTATTTATCAATTTATACAGCTTATGGCTAGCAAACATTCTATATTCTTCTAATTATTACCTTTTAAAGGTTTGTTGTAGACCAAGAAAGCTTAAGATTACTTAAATCAGAGAAATTAGGAAATTAGACAGGATATGTTGATTTACAAAAGAAAAACATCTTCGCGTGGATAAAAATGCTGTTTATAGCTTCCAAAGCTGGTGTTTCCAATGCTTTTTTCGACATTTTGCAGCCCCGTTGGAGGCAGTAAATGCGGAGGAATTAAGAGTTGGTAGGCAAATTTTAAATTTGTAATTAAATATAGGTACGTTAATTAATTCTATAAATTAGCAAAAGATAATTACTTTTCAAAAACTTCCATTATCAAAAAGCTTAAGTACGGTTCTGCAGTTTAAAAATAAAGCAGTTAAACCCTGAATTACTTACCGACTTCCTACTATTATATATATAATTTAACGTATTTAGCACAACCGCAATTCACATTTCTGTCTTCGATGCATGTACACAACTATTACATTATTGGTAATCGTTCGAGTGTCGCATAGCCAAATTCACGCCACCGCAAAATGACATCATATATTTTAAAACGAATTTTCACCTTAACATAAGTACTTATAAGATTTACCTCAAATATTAAAATCTTTAATAAAAGAATTTCTTTTCTTAATCCAAATATCTGATCCACTCTTTCGTTGCCTCTTTTATTTCTTAGATCGAAAAATTTGTTTCTTGGAGAAAATATATTTTTCCTAAAACAAGCCTTATAACCAACAATATTATCGATTACAACCAAGTAAAATATTTATTTCTATACAAGAATAATTTGGAAGAAGTAAAACTTTTTAAAGAAATATATTTACTTAACTGACGAAATCCTTTTTATGTGTTTAGTGATTAAACAGGTAGATTGTTGCAAATCCCAAATTTTAAAAACTGAAGAGTTTCGTTAAGCCGGAGAAATTCTTACTAGCCAGTTCCGTGGAAAAGTGTGTACCTATATTTATCAGTATTTTGTTAGATTATACTGAATTTAGCAAAACATTTTTTACCGGAATAGAATTGAATTAACTTCTTGCCAATATCCACCGTATAATAGTTTAAAAATTAGCGCTGACATTGTAACCACATAATTCAAAATAATATGCACTTGTTTCTCAATTAACGCGTTCTAAAAACATAACCCTGCTATATTCACGTGTCCCTGAAAGAAGCATTAACCTTGCAATGACAATTTTACGCAGCTGTCTCGTACACACTTTGATTTGGCAGAGTCTCAAAAGTGTTAATAGGAATAACATGATTTAGTAGATACTATATGCCATTGTACTTATATAATAGTGAGTATGTATAATTGCAAGCCGTACATACCTACCAATATATTTCTGGGGTTCAGTGGTCTAGACAGAAAAAATGAGGTTGCGGTCAACTGTTAAGGTTACTGATAATAAAATTTAAATGTACTCACTATCATTACATAATTTTTAACCGAAATAATAACCAAATATTTTCTGGAATGCTATTTATAACCTAGGATTAGCTACTATACGATTCCTTATACAAATTGTATACGTCAATGAATACATTATATTATGAATGTATTTTAATGTTGTTGATTCTAATTGTGCGGTTACACATATTTCAATGATTTTCTTCGTCTCCTACTTTATACTTTTTAAATGAAAACAAGCCTAATTTTATTACCGTCTTATGAGTGTATAAAATGTGTATACACTGTTGTCCAAAGAAACAGGTACATTACCCAAGAATTTATAATATAGTGTCTGTGTAATCCAATTACTAGCTATGGTTATTTCATACGATTTTTTCTAACAAATATCCTAAATTGAAATATTCATACTTGGGGAAATGCACTGAGAGAAAGAAAAAAAATAGTTGAGTTAAGCGTTTCTCGGTTCACTTAACACTATTTTCGTTTTAAATACGAACAATGCGCTGTAAACTTTAAATTAGCATTATAAAGAATGTTAATATTTTACTGTTAATTCAACGCCTAAAAATTTTTAATGCAGTTTTATACCTGTGTGAACTTAGCAAGCAACTTGATTAAAAAAAAAGCGTAATATAATACAGTTCGATTGTACTTCGTTAGTACCTGTTTGTACCATCTTTGGTTTCGTTTGTACTTCAAAGTATAAAAAAAAAACAAAGGGTTAAAAAATGTTGAGCAGCCAAGTGTAAGATACTCAAAATCCGCCAATCGAATATATGTAGTACACGTTTGTACCTCTTCTTAAATCGTTCATAGATTCAAGATACACTGGATCAAATAAGTCTCCATACAATCGATTTGCAATTTACACTTTTAACTTAGTTTATGCTATATATATCAAGAAAAAAATGTTGCAGAAGGTATTTATGAAGTTCATAGGCACATGTTTCACACAAAAGCAACCTTTTAATCTACATGTCTAAATAAACACATGGTTTCCTGATTATAATTCGGGAGTTTCTATTTTTGAAAAATTTTAGTCCATTTCCAACTTTATAATGTCTAGAAAATAATAATTCACCACTACAGCTCTTGAAATCCTTGGAGGGTGCTGGAACACACCGAGCCGCTGAGAAGTGTTGTCCGAATGCTCACCCACCAACAACCGATACCGCATATTGCTGCTTAATTGGAAGGATTAGCAATAATGCACCCTTCCTTCTCAGTGGCACTGTCGGCCTGGAAAATTTTATTTAATTTAAATATTGACGTTGGCCGCGTTCAGAACAAGTAACTGTTCGCAAGCGGTTTAGGAACTGTTAACAATTCGTCTCAAAAACACAACGCTACATCAATAAGCGATCGTCATTTTGTGTAGCGGATACAGTTACTGATATGTACTCTGAACGCGGCCATTGCACCGTGCGGTGCGATTTTTACTGTATTAAGATGGAGGTACCATAATCAATTCGAAAATTAATTGTTAGTTTAAGACAACATCAGGGGCAGTCATTAGGAAAAATAGCAAAAACCATAAATAAATTTCATGCCACAGTACAATATATACTAAATAGATACAAAGAGTTACAAACATATGAAAATAGACCACGTAAGGGTAGGCCCGCAAAACTAATGGAGAAAATCCAAAAATAAGTGCGCCTCTTTTGGCACAAATGTTAGAAAATAAATATGGGCTACAAGAAGTACGTGAAACGGTAAGAAATATGCGAAACGCAGGTTTTCACGGGCGAGTTCCTAGGAAAAAACCGTTTATCAGTAAAAAGAACAAGACGTTTCGAGTTTACATATAATCTGCACATGTGAGGAACTGAAGATACTCAGGCAGAAATATTTCGAGAGAGATCTATTGGAGCCCTCGAAGGTTCTCAAGTTTCCATTGGGCAAGATACTGGGCTTTATAGAGAACACCAAGCCGCTCGAGTGGAAATAAGAGACTTAATAGGGACGGTACAATGAGCACCTAGCTCAAGTGCCCGGACTTTAGGTACCCACCCTAACTTAATGAATGAATGAAGATGCTTCGTTTTGAATTTGCAAAAATGCATGTCAACAAATCTCTGTGATTTTAGGAGTCGATAATATTCAGTAACGAATCGAAATTCAACGTTTTTGGATCAGATGGAAGAGTGATGGTTTACTATAAACTGACTGTATGGAGACTTTTTTGTATTTGAATTGATATCTGTTGATAATAAGTGTTTTTTTTTTATTTGTAATTAGTAGAGTAAAATGTTGCCTTTGTACAAATCATGTTCCTGTGGACTTCCTAAATACCTTCTGCAATATTTCTTTCTCGATAGATATGACATTAACTAATTTAAAAGCGTAAATTGAAAGTCTTATCGAGTGTATGGAGACTTATTTGATCCAGTGTATATCACAGAGAGAAAATTCTCTATTTTTTGAGATATAGTAAAACGGTCAACGCTATTCGAAAGAGCATCGTTTATTATACACGTTTGTACTTCTTTTTAAATCGTTTGTACTTCAACCAAACCGAAAGTAGACATTTGAAAATATGATGTTTGCTGATTTTTTTTTTAAATCATATTACTGCGATATTTTATATCTATATGTAATCGGAAACAGTAAAATACCGACTAACAATAACACTATATTTTAAAGCAATAGTTAGTATGATATACTTGAGATTACATACTGGGATAGATAAATGCATTTCATAAGTAGCTTAGGATCATTTTTTCTACGCATACTGGAAAATTTTGACATCCAGTGCTTTATCATTATCTAATGTTTACTGTTTCTAGAAAGAAAAAAATAGATTATAGTGTATAGCGCAGGATAGCGATTTAAAAATCAACATACGCAATTAACTCTTTACTATAGTGCTGTAGAAATTGTCCATATATACAAATATAAATGTTTATTAAGAAACAATAGTACACTATTATTTATCATCACACCCAATGACGTTTGCCAACGTGACATCAACTTTTGTATGCCAATATTTTAGAACGGGTTTTGAATAAAAAAAATAATGATTGCATTTATTACATCAACTGGACTTTTGCATTATTTTTGTAGATAAAAAAAGGTACACTTAACGAAGTAACTAATTAACAAACTAGTATGGTGTTTTCAATGTTGGTCGATTTATACGCAATAAACAAAAGAAAAGAAAACATGAAATTTTGCTAGTGAGTCGTGCGCCCAGTTGTTCATATAACAGTTATTTGTATCGCTAGGCCAGAAACTAGAGTTTTGCAAGTACAAGTACGATGTTTTTAGGGCCGACAAATCTTAATTTTGAATTGAAAATAGGAAAGAAATTCTGACACTAATAGGGAGTTGGCAGTACAAGTTGGCACACATGTTACATACCTTAGTATTTTGACATTTCCGAGAATAAGTCTTTTTCTGTAATTTTCTTTCTAGTTTAATATATATTTATCAATAATAAGTGCAATGAAGACACCAGTTCATCTTAGCACGGTTGAACAGTAGCTTAATGACAATTTATTACACGTCTTTCATGTGAAATCAAGTGTGGCCAACCTTTAGTGACATTTTTGCCCGCTTTGAAGTACTGCAAAATGAGTGTTTCTGGGCCAAGGCATACAAAATAAATTATTTACAATAATTATTATTATAATTAAGTATTTAAAAGTATTTTTTGTCAATTTATTTTAATTAAGGGCGCATTCTTTAATTTATCACTTATATCTAGTTTTCGAACGTATTTATTTCTGTACATTGCTTTCCGAAGATACCTGTTTTTAAAGTCAATGCCTTTTTTGCTTTCATTTTATGGCATATAAGCGCGATTTTGTGCTGCGTTTGTCAATCCTTCTGTGACTGACCGCCGACATACCGACTCTGCTGGAATTTGCTCGTGGTAAAAGCTGCGTGGAAATTAACAAGGATTCATAACCTGCAAAATTTGCATACTTATTTCGAACAGAGCTGGGATTTGTAGGCGAAAGAATTATACCAATTCCGACTAAAGGAATGCCGACAGATTAATTTGTTTGTGGCAGTTCAGCTATATACATTTTGATAGGTATTTCCACGCACGCTTTATATCTTGGCATCGGCTAATTTATAAGCGAGACCGCAGACCTGACAGCCAATACTGCAGAATTTTTCCTACTGCATTATCCAGCGTAAAAGCTAAGGCAATCAATCCAGAAAGATTTGATTCAATGCTGTTTTCATCTTGAAATCGGCATGGGACTTATTTTTTGCATGAGAAATCTAGACAACTATAACGTACTGCGATTTTGGAGACAAAAAATCCGGTAAGTATTTACATGGAAGTAAAAATAAATATCGCATTTTATTTTCGCATAACAGTTTTCTCCCCATATAGTACAGCAAATATACTTATGTGTAGTGCAGAAATTGTCGCATAGATGACACATCTCCTATTTCATTCCAGTAACAGAAAATATTTTGCACAAATAGGGTAGAAAATACGACTGGAACATACTAATCTGGTATGTTTACCACCAGATCAACATCTAATAGGAATAATCGCCATTGAAAGGACGATTTCTTTAACGGCACTTTGTAGAGTGCTTGGGATGGTCAACTTGCGACCAACTCCCAATACTAGGGACAAATGCTTGACGATTCACAATATTCTAACCGCATGTCCCTCCAAACATATGAGTGTATGGATTTTTTGAGATAATTCATTTTCATTTCGATCAAATATGATCACGGTATTTTGTTGCGTTTACGCTTAAGTCTAAAATGAATAAATGTTATAAGAAAGGGAAAAACTATTGGATCAAAATGCTTACGGTTTTCTGCCAATCTGCATAGTTTTCAAGTTCGAAATAGGAGGAGAGGACTTGAATCAATTATCAATATCTTTCACTTAAAAGAAAGAACTGCTTCAACGAAAACTATATTATATTTTCAAAGAAATGCGTGAGTTTAAAATTATATTCCTTTTCAAAGAAATACCAAATCATGTTGGCCATATAGAAAACCGCAAAAACTTTGAGTTTAATGCAATTCCTTTTAAATAAAAAGGATACTTCTATCAGTGTGCACTGTTTATTTTCATGTAATTTTCTGCACTTCTTATGTATACAGTGTGGTCCACTAACTGTGCAACAAATGGAAATTTTCCTTATTAATTGCACGAATGGTGCCAAACGTTGATACCATGCTTGACATCTAGACTGAGGACACTTAGACTCTCCAAGTCAATCAGCTTACAGGGCAGAAAAATATGAAGAATACAGCAAAACGCTCTTGAAATTAATTGTTTAGAATTAAAAAATACACCCAAATATAAAGTCACGGCTTGCTACTTTAACAAAGAAAAAAATCGTAAATTTTGTATTAACCCCTGCATAATATTTGTGTTTTTTTTTTACATTTAATATTAAATTACTTATTTAAACTAACCAGAAGAAGACGTTTTTTCAACAATTTTCTTCATATTCCATTAAATTTGAAAAAAAAATATATATTTAGGAATGCTTTTTCATATAAGCAATCACAAATTTCATACCTGTTGCAATGATATGAAACTCAACGTGAAGTTTTTGATAATATTATTTTTCATAAAGATAGTGTTTTACAATAAAAAACCCTCTTTCAAAATATTTTATTTCAAATTCGCGATAAGATACTAGAAATATCTACCAGCCTTATTTTCATGTATTATCTCGAGTTTTTCGAATGCAAGGTTCAAGTTATTTATTTAACTTTTTACGTAAAATTTTCAAAATACACGTGTTCATTTAACATTTTTTCCGGCATTATCATTGACTATTAAACCCTAAGATTTACTGAGTAGCTTAGAAAAGCTTAGATCTTTCTTCTTACGGATTGAATGCTATTTAATAAAATTATCCAGGGCAGAGTACACCGAGTAAGGACAAGAGATGAGTTATAGCGGTCCAAATTTCTAAACCTATAACTTCACACAAACAGCTTCCCAAAATGGCAGTTTATTATTGTTTACGTTCATATCTATACAAATTAGTTTGCTCATCTGTTTAATCTACATGATTTACCGTGAAATAACCGTGAAAGAAGACACCAATGGGTATCATGTTGTAGTGCCAGTTACTCTCGCAAGATAAATTGTGATACTAACGATGGTCGCAGTTTCTTGGGATTTCCGATTGAATCTAATATATATGACACGACAAGAATTAAGAAAGTACATGAATAAGAAGAACTATTGTCGGTGTGCAGACACTCCTAGGTCACATTAAATCAATTTATTTGTTAAATACACATTTTAAGCTAGATTGTTATTTATCGCAATAACTAACCTAATTCATTTTATGTTCACTTTTTAAAATAATGTGATTTTGAGTTGAAATGCATTATACTGGTATAAATTTCAATCGCATTTATTCACATTATAGACGATTTGATATTATACAGTCTACGTTTGAACTTTGAAATTTGAAAGTCCTTTCCACCGATGTTGTTGCATTTTTATTAATTTATTTGAGAAAGAACCACAACATATTTATTCCTGGAAGAATATTTTACACTATAAAATATAAACAAAGATTTATTTCACAAAAGGAAAGAATATGAATATAATTATCGTAAAACACTTGCAATATATGGATCACTTAATCAAACATTATTTTACTGGAATCATGTTTTTATTACTATTAACTGTTCATAAATATTTGCAACAAAATCAGAATAAAAAACACATAAATTTTTCTACTTCCTTAAAATATAAATTATTCTACACGTTTTGAAAATTCTCGGCAACAGCTTTACAAAATGGCATCTGGGCTTGAAGGTCATTCACAAACGGACCACTCAAGAACAATGGATTTTTGCGAGCATGTCCTTACTGTAATATACTGTGTCCAGGGTGGTCTCCAGAAGTAATCAATTTGTTTGATATCCTTCTTTGGTAACTCACCGACTTTTTCGTTTTCTTCGATTGCTGAATGTCCAGTCTTGACAACTCTGGCTTACTCACTTACTTACTTAGCTACTCAGAGCATTTCATCATCTATTTTGCATCGTGTCAAATTATTGCTATCAGACATAACTTTTTCACCGCCTGTCAAACACGTGCGATAAAATAATTTTAGGAATTTGATTTTGCAACGCCATTTGTATTTTAAAGAAGCAGTTTCGCTGGGATAGAACTGCACAAGCAAATATTTGTTTTGTGTTAGAAATAATTAAACAGATATTATTTCAATTTACTTTCCATTCTACAATATCTGTTCCGGTAAATAAACCTGGGCAAATAGAAGCATCGTTACATCTATAATTGGTGGTAAAGTGTTTTGAAGTGTTAGGTATCAATGCCACATAGTTTTAAGCATTTTTGTAATAGTCAATATCATAATTAAATTATGATGATATTAAACCATATCTTTCCTTCCATAACTTTATAGCCGACACGGCTAAGCATAGTAAATATTTATTATTTGTATTTTCGTTTACCTATGGAATAGTAAATTTTGTAAGTATGTTTGCTCTTTCACTTATTTGTCTAACCAAATTCTATAATATGAATCATCATTTACACGATTTATTAACACAGCGCCTTTTATTGATTTCTTTCGGTACTTATTGTTACGTCTCAAATACTTTATATATACAACACTAGTTTCGTGACAATTCTCAATTAGAACTGGTAAATTATATGTTATTTAAAGAAACCCTAATGAAATTCATAACCCCCACTATATAATTCTATATCATCCTTCTGTTACGTTGTTGTAAATAATAAATGAAGTAATGGAACCCAAAATTAATTTTCTTGTGTATAACAGAACTTGGACCTCTTTTTCGAAAATCATTTCAAATATTAACAGCGTATTACAGTAATCACGAAATCATTACGTACAGTTGACTGAACATTCACACGTTTCAAGTACCTACATACATTGTGTACTAATACGTACTTGACTCATAAGCTATATACATTTTTGAATTGCGCGTTTAATTGCAGTTACCTTTACATTAATTACATAGCGTATGATTCACTCATTTGCTGTGTTAGAATTTGGGATTGTGTTTGGATTAGCTTAAATTCAGTTTGGGCAGTTGTCATGGTTATGATACGAATAATGCGATAAGCCTCTCCTGGTTTAATTTACATTTATGGAAATAGATAAAGGTATATAGGGGTCTCTTTTCGACATTTTAACATGTATTATTATCAGTCAGAATTAACGCTATCAATAGTGGCAGTACTTAAATCTTTGTCAATAATTTTTAATATTACACGTGTAAAAATTTACCCTTAAATAATAAGTGCATATGATGTTTATAATATTACGCACTCACATATTTTACTAATTATATCGATGTGTTCCTTATAAATATTGTTACCCCTCAATTGCATTCAATATTTGATTATACAGAAAATATTAGTCGTAAAACAAAGAATATTATACGTACACCCATCTTAACGTAGTTAAATCAATATGTAAGTAGAGGTCTTCAATGCATTCATCGATTGCTGCAACAAAGAGTAATCCTCATGAAACTCTGGAGATTGAAGGAGTGGGTATACAGCTGCGGCCAAATGTTATAGACACTCTTGGTGAAATCAATACATGTCATAATGTTGAAATTGTCTTCGTGGTAGAGATTTGAAACGTTTATGTAATTGTTTATATGGTTTTAAAATATTCTTTGTGAGCAGTTTTTATATAGAGTTGCAGAATACCGATGCATCTTTAAGCATTCGAGAAGTCATTTTTTCGGTCAGTTATCAGTTGTTATTAAATGGAACAACTTCCGATATCTCCAAGCATTCTCCAAGGACATTGATTATATATACAATACATAAATATATATTTAAGATTAATGGCCACGGAGTAAGGGAAAACCATGGCAAAAACCTTACTCTAAGAGGATCTGGGAAAAAGTCCCAGACCGTGTTACTGATAGCCGGCAAATTATTGTTATGTAGAAGGGAGTAGCTATTAGCTAAACAGGCACCGCACCTTCTAAAAAGGAAACATATTTACAAATGCTTTTTCTACGCCTATTTGACTCTTCGAAATACCAAGGATTAGCGGCAAATGTGAACCATTCTACCCCCATAACTCTTTCAAAATTGAGTGGTGGAGGGGTGACTTTAAATGTAACAGAACATTGACAATATAATTTTTAGTTTATTGCTTTTTGTCCGTTACCATTCCAACCATGTTTCTCCCCAATCCCGCTATGAGATTGGGCTATGCTCAGCTGTAATAATACAAGTTTATTCGTTTTAGTATACTTTTTCAACACGTGTCCTGGTAAAGTATTTACCAATTTCTAGTGTGTAAGGTAGTGCAGATTTAGCACTACAAAGTGTATATTTTTCTACACTAAAATTTTACTCAAAATTACACGCTAGAATTTCTTACTGTGTAGGGCTTAGAAGAATTAAGTAGTATGGACTTTCAGACGTGTTTGTTGTTGAATGAGAGAGCAAAATTTTGTTTTTCCACGCCGAAAAACGCGGAGGTTATATCAAATTTAAAGGAACAGGTTGTACCTTAAACTCCCTTTTAGAAAAATTGAGAAATTTTGCTGATTTTTGACGAGCTGTAGCACGCTTATTTTTGAATTTAGAAAAGAAGTCTATGACAGTTGTAGAAAATTTCGTTTTCTTTCAAGATGCATGTGGAAAATTTTTCACTAGGATGCATCAGGACAGAGTTATAGTCGAAGAACCGAAAAAAAATCCTCAATTCTACCTATTTCTCAACATGTATACGAAATAAAAAGAAGAATGGTTCTACCTGATTTGCGCCGAGGTTGGCCCCTTTTTTCGACGCGTTATTTATGATTATTATATATTAGTACATATTGTATATTATGGTGCAAATACTTATAAAAATTGTTTTTATTTTCATTAAGTATCTATTTTTATCATCACAAACCTACAGTGTAAGCAAAGCCCAAATAAAACTAGGTAGACACTTTTAATTGATTAGCCTTAAATACCTGCATGACATATGTACCATTCGTTACCAATATTAATACATACAAATTTGACATTATCAATTCTTTCTACTGATAAAGCATGATGTGTTTTCCTATAATCGCCCCCATACCTGACAATAAACAATAAAATGATACATCATGTTTTTTTTTTTGGAAAGGTGTGAATAGTAAATATATATACAAAGCTTTTTATCTAATAAATTGGTTACGTTTATATATAGTAATGTAATTTGAGGAAACATTAATCCTTTAATTACTGGTTTTTTTAATTCAATTAGGCTTTGCAAGATATTATGAGTACTTATGCTTATACATGGTGATTGGTACTTAAACCTACATATTAAACGACATCGTAGTACAGTTCATTTACAATAGATTTAGCCAAATTTATCTTATACAAAAGTCAATAGTTTTCGAGATATTGTTTTTTTTTTTGTTTTTCTTCAAAACTCACCCCTTGCTCTTACCCATATTTCAAATTAAAGAAAACAATAAATTATGCCAAATACTTCTGTCAGAATTATGAATATATATAGTGACTTTTATTTTACTAAGGTGTAACTTGTGTAACTAGTAGTAACGAGTTCGAAGTAAACAACATGATGTTATGTCGTTAATGTATTATATTTAAATAGTTAATTATAATCAGTTAAAAGTAAACGTGGTGTTTAATTAGAATTATTAACAACTTCAAAGTAATAAAAATAGAGAAAATAAAACTTTTACTTCTGAAGAAAAATTTGAACCAATCTTTACGAAGCCAAACCTATTAATCCGAACATAGTATGCCCACATAGAAGATGGACAGTACTTGTCGAGGATTTTGTGGACCGTTGAGTCTAAATTTCATAGAGAAGGTATAACCAATTTCCACAATTTACATCATTGGTCGGACGAAAATCTATACAATTAACCAGAGCAAGGGGTTACCAAAGAAGATTTACAACTACAAATACAAAAGAAATCAATAACCTGAAAACTATTGACTTTTGTGTAAGGTAAATTGGGCTAAATCTATTTTTTAATGAACTGTACTACCACATCTTTTCATATGTAGGTTTAAGTACCAGTCACACTGTATATAAATTAAATTAGTTGCATTATTTTGAAGAAAACATTGGAACATACTTTAAATATCTTTATTGCATAATTTTTTTATTGGTATATACAGGCTGTTTCACTAATAGGAAGAAATTCCTCTAAAGCCTCCTAGAAAGTAGCAAATAGGAAAAAGAATTCTTAAATATTGTTGTCGAATGATAATTTTTCTATAACGTAAAAACATCAGCATTTGTACAGGGCGTTTCGTAATCTCAGCACATCAGTCTTTAATTTTTTTTTTAATACTTCTACAGTGGGATCTCGTTAAGTCGGAACCCGTGAACCCGGATCAATTTTGGCGGATATTTTTTTTTTTTAGAAATGTGCGCTATGTCAAATAATAGTGTATTATTACATGTCAATTTGACTTATGTCAAATGACATTACGTGAGTTTTTAATTTAAAAAAAAATATTTATATAGACGATTTCACAATTGTTATAATATTTAGCCAGAATACAATTAATTTAGAAATTACATAAGAAGATCAACCTTAAATAAATAATCTTCTAATGAAAATATTGTTTTTATTATTCTTCTGCTTCTGTTACTATTCTTTCTTCAATTCCAGTCCAATGATTTTTTTTTTTACCCAGGAGTTTAATCCTTTATGGACGGTGTGTGGGACTCCAATATGGTTAGTGGAAATGTGTTAGTGTTTACCCACTAAAACCTTCTGCTCCTCTCAATGATTCAAACGCACCCGGAACCGTCGAGGACATATCATCAGGTGCGACCGACGGCTATCTCCCTTTATCAGACAGCTCTTGCCTGTCTGGCTCTCTCATCTGCCTCCTTTCGACTCATGATATTCACTATCATACCATGCATTATATGGCAATTCGATTTTGTCTTGACCATTTCGGGAACAAGCGTGTCTGGTGTTAACGATATTCCTAGCTGATTATAGGTGACTTCCCTAAACTCATCCCATCTTCCGCATTCAAAGATAATGTGTTCCGCGGTGTCCACATTCCCACAGTAAATGCAATCGTCACTGTGGTCTTTCTTTATTAGTCGAATGATTAACAATATTCCAGTCTTTATTAATTTTATCTTCTAATGTTGCAACTCCACATTCAAATCTCTTCTTATTTTCAATTTCCAAAATGTGTTTTTGTTTACGATTACTTCCTTAACATGTTTTATATCTATTCTTCTAAAAAAACTTAACAAATTTGTATACTTCTGACTTCTGTTACCAAAAATTCTTCTATATTTTAATTTTTTTTTAAACGACTCTCGCCCAACAACCAATCATCTCCAAAAATAGCCTTCACAATGATTATTTTCCGAATTTTGTCAATCTTGACAATTTTGCCAAAATGATTAGTACAAGTTATGTAATTTATATTATTATTAAAAGACTCCAAAACACAAATTTCAAACATGAATAACATTTTTGTAAAATTGAAAAATTAAAGCCCAATATTTTAATCTTTAATAATTATTGTATATTAAACTAAACATTGCAGTACCTATATTTGTTTAAAATGAGTTTAAAAATATATTAGTTCGATGTGTTTTGTGTGTGTATTTGTTTATCTACGAAATGAAGTCATTTTTCTGTTAGGTATACATACTGTATTATTTTATTTTTTTTTTAACCTAGTGTTCGTGTAACCCGGATTTTCGTTAACCTGGATCGGCTCTGATCCACCTTAACAAGGTTCCACTGTACATGACTGACCATACATTCCAGAAGAAATTGTGGCCAGGTGTCATTTTATCATGCTGTGGATATTCGTATCTTCCACTACTTTTCTCCATTTTTCTCTGTCTCGTAGTTTTTGGTGTATTCACGTTATTATACTCTTCAAATCTTTAACAACCTAATTCTCCCATCTTGATTTTGGCCTGCTCCTATTTCTATCTTCCATCGGTTTTCTTTCAGTTATTTTTTTACGTTGTCTTCCTTATTTTCCTGTGCATATGTCCATACCATCTTATTCTTTATGTTTTCACCATTTTCACAATGTCTTCTCCTTTCATTCCGTTTGTTAGATTCATTAACCTCTTCATTAACCGCTCCATAACTGGCTGCCGGCCTTATTGCTGCTTTGTATGTCCTTATTTTTGTTTTACCGCTTAACTTTTTACTGTGTACATATTCTTTCTGTCTGTAGTATGCTCTGTCCCCCCGGCTGTATTCTCATTACTTATTTTCAAATGTTTCTAGTTCCGGTTTGGTTAAAGTAACAACGATTTAGATGGAGGTACAAACGATGCTCTTTCGAATGACGTTGTCTGTTTTTGAATATGTTGTACTTGCTAGCTGAATTTTTTTAACCCATTCACACCGGTGCGTCGGTAATTCCTTCCTTGTTGACTTTAAAACCAGGTGCTGACTTTTCCTGTGACATAGCGAATGTTTTTTGAGGCAAAAGTTTGAAATTTATTCCAGTTTCGTCAATGTTGTACAATTATTCTTAACTAAGATCATTGCCTATTTTTATCGAATTTCTTAGAAAACGCGCTAGCGGCTGCAGGATTTGCTGACAGCTTTCTCCACATAGGTACTGCAAGAAAATAAACAGCTTGTCGTTTTTTCCAACGTGAAAGCCATCTTTCTAGAAGTTTGAAGTGTAGACCTTTTTTTTTAAATGGGGCCGTTAATAAGCATATCACGTCTACGCTATTGTATAAACCAAACCCACGGGGCATCATCTACCAATTCAATTTTTGCCCTTTTCTGAGTAATACGCGTCGAAAGGCACTCTCTCTGTCTCAATTTGTGTGCAAAAGCTCTCGATGAATTTTTCGATTTCTCGATTCCCTGTAAATAACCCAGTCATTAGTATATTCTAATTGTTTGAAAAATGTAATAAATATCTAAACCTAATTTCAAATTTGGATTTAAAAATTCGGAGAATTCAGTGTTTTAGAAACAGGCCTAACTATTATACATTTGTTTTGTAATTTAATTTATCAATAGGTGTCCAAAAAATACCAATAGCACTTATAAATAAACCTAATCAGCCATTAGGAGAAAAGGGGTCAGTTGTGCAGAATTGACATTGTTATAAATATTTCAGATTTTCTTGATTTCAACGTATTGAAATCCACGAAATAATAACCAACTTTATACGATATCATCTTTGTATACGAAACATTCCTTAATAATTGATAAATTAATTCATATCATTTTTTTTTTATTTGGGATTATGCGATACATCTAAACGATTGATGATTGATATCCCGGGATTAGGCGGCAAATTCTATTTATGATGTTCGTTTACTCAAATACTTAATCCTGCTGGATTTAACCAAATATGTATTAAAATGACTAGATACGCCGTTTGATTTCGTTAATCCATGTTTACAAAGTAAAGTTTAATAAAAAGGAATCAAGCAATAGGGGATTTCAAAGTCCCGTTGGCATAATTTCTTTTAAACCCATTAAATTTAAATTATATTTTTATTAGTTATTTAATACAGTAGTACCGGTATGTTTTCATGTAAGATTTAATTAGAACGGGTAAACATAAAAAGTTCAATGTGACAGAATATGAAAAAATATGTGTTACCTTAAAAATTATTCTAATTGTGCAAGTTTTAAATTGATAAGTATAATAATTACATGTATATGTACTATATAAGACAAAAGTCTTGCAGCAGATTTAGCGCGGGATATAAATAAAGAGACAAAATATAGATCAACTATGAACGGTGCGGGCGTAGTAAATAAGCATTATTACATAATTACACAATTATGGCTACAAAATCAAAGTATCAAGTATTTCTTTTATTCACCTATCACATTTTTCTTTAAAAATTATAAAAAATAATATCTCCAATTTTCTCCCAAGATTAGATTACATATGTTTCTTTGTACATTTTTTTTTAAAGAGTAACTACATAAGGATAATATTTAACAGATAACTGTGTCTGCCTAAGCTCATCTCTAGTGTTTACAAGACAATATCAATTATAAAATAAGGCACAAAATTAACTATTTGTTAGGATCTATAAGTGACTAGATTAGGTACGATACTGTTTAGATTTTTTTTTATTACGAGGGTTGTATTGTATCATTTACTAAATATAACAAAAACCTATCAATTTGTATATTTAGTAAAATACGAACTCATTAAATATATTACCTATTAGGATGAAAATAATAATCTTAAAATTATTTCAGAATACAGTCTCAGAAAAAAAAAATCAAATATAGTAAATATGTATTTCTGTGAGCGGTATATTCTGCAGCATTTTACTTTATTTGCTATTTTCTTAACATCAAAGGCACGTCGTCTAGACAACACGTCTTTGTTATCTACGCTCGCATAATTCATAGCTTCTCTCTTTATCTATATTCCTCTCTAAATCTGATGCAAGACTATTTTCTTATATAGTACGCATAATTAGTTAGTAGTGTTAAAGATGTCATTATGTAGCTAAATAGATTGCTGTTTGACTAAGTTATACTCGGATAAAAAAGTAATTGTCACTTTATAAGAATTACATTTCGTGCAATTGAAAACTCATAAATTTGTTACTTACTTGAATTATAATAATCTAGGTACTCATACACACGTATATTTCGGGCATATGTATTTGGGCATTGATAGTTCCATCTCATTTTTCATCAATTTCAATACCTAACAATGATGTACAGTTCACAGTTGTCTGATACTGATATTCAGTGTGATTTAATCTTGCATATTAGTGCAATCATTATTTTTAAAAAGAATCCACCATCCACTTAATGGTCTTAGTTAAAATGAGGTGTGGTTCATTTTGAACCATTTTTCAACGTTAGATAGAAGTTGCGAGCCAATCTCAAGCAATGATGGAAAATCAGTATATGTATTAGTAAATATTGAGTTATTGTCGTTCGCAAATTTCACAATTTTTCGGTTCTCATACACATCGGCTCGACGGCATCATTAATAACATTTACAAACAAAGGGCGCAGAACACTTTCGGTATGCCTGTAGTGAAAACCATGCTGTCAGAATAACAGTCACCATCAACACTTTGAACCATAACAGTTTGAGTTCTGTTAGCTAGATATAGAAGTAGTTCTCTGAAACACCCCGGAAACTATAGTGACCTAATTTTTAAAGCATCAGTATGTGGTGAGACATACTTTTAAATGCCCTTGTAATGTCAAGAAATATCTTTGCCACTTTTTTATTGTTTCTCTGCATGGTGACAGCCACCCAGTCGGTGCACTCATATAATGCAGTGAAGGTATAATTTTGATAGAAAATCCGGTTCGTGATGGAGCAGGTTATTCAAAAATAGTACACTTGTTCTTATATAATCATTTCTAATATTTTGGAGAATGTGATTAATTGATTTATTAAACGATAATTTTGTATTCTTCTTCATTAGAGCTTTTTATACTTAAGTATAACAATGGCGTACTTTAAAGCTTTCGAAAATACTCTCTCAGAAAACGATGAGTTTTTATTATAATTATAATCTCACATATGGGTTCAGAAATCAATGTCAAGCATCTCTCAATGACACTTAAAGGAGTGCCATCCATATACCGTACAGCTGTGTTTAGTATGCAGTTTACACATAGCTTCCCTTAAGTCACTCGTGGTAACCAGTTGAAAGTGAAAAGTTTTAGAAGTGATATCTATTTAACTTGTGAAAAACGCCCTAAAGTCATTAGCAAGAACTTTAGGATTGCTCGAGTTATGCTTATGCGTGGTCTGTTTTCGCTGCATTTCTTTGTTAAAAATCTGCCAAGTAACTTTTGATTTATGTTTAGTGGAATTTTTAAAATCATCATTGATTTCCTTTTTTTTATTTACTAGCGTATTATAATGTTTTTAAGGAATGATTATGCATAGGCCTCAATCTCCTGACGGTGATCAAACCTGGGACATGCCCCGGGAGATATGTGTGAAAAAAATTCAGCTTTGTGAAGGAATTCATCATAAAGCTCAGTAACAGCAGCAAGTGGGATCATAATACCATCTTGAACTTGAATAGGAATGCCATCAAATGGTATACTGATGGCTCCAAAACGGCAGAGGGAACAGGAATAGGGATATATGGGTCTAGAACCACATATTTCGAAAACTTAGGAAAATATCCAAGTATATTTCAGGCGGATATACACGCTATTGAAAGATGTGTTCAGTTCAGTATTGATAGAAATTATCGAAAGCAGGAGATTATCGTCATATCTGATGGTCAAGCAGCCATCAAGGCGCTGAGCTCATATGAAATTAGTTCCAAGATGGTCTGGGAATGCCTAGGGAAATTAAATGAGCTAGGCAAAAGGAATAAAGTAGCCTTCGTGTGGGTTCCGGGTCACACAAGAGTGGAAGGAAACGAAATAATAATAAAAACGAAATCTCCCAAAAAAAAGGGGTGCATACCTTTTGTTGGGCCTGTACCCTTTTGCGGGTTAAGTAGCAGTATAATACTGAAGAAACTGAAAATAGAAATAGAACAGAGAAAATTCAGTTACTGGGAAAACCTCCAGGGAATGAGGCAAAATAAAATTCTTCTGGGAACTTATAACTAGAAGAGGTTTACAGAATGCATCAACCTGAGGGAGAACAATGTTCGCATATTAACAGGAATAGTTTCAGGCCATTGTAGACTGAAAGGACACCTGAGTAAGCTTGGATTGGAAAAGGAATCTGATGGTAAATTTTGTGGCGAACAGGATGAAACACCCATCCATCCCCTCTCAAACTGCGTAGCACTGTGCAACTCGAGGGCGTTGCACCTGGGAGCATGTGAAATCTAAGAGGGAGGCTTACCTAGACTGGGGCCCTCTGATATCCTACACTTTCTGAAAGGAATAGGGTTAGAAGGCCAGCTGTAAAGCAGCAAGAATAGGGGACACAATAGATCTTTTAGGTCGCAGTGTAACATCACCCTTCCATTTATATACATACATACAATGTTTTTTAAAAGTTGTTTATATATGTTTTACATTTATATAATAGCAAAACTACAGACACCCAATTAAAATATTTTGTTTAGATATCTAGTTAGCTGTGCTTTTTGTCCAAAAGGCAAAAAAGCTAATTCAATTGAGGTCATAAAAAGCATATATAAACATAAAATCTGCGAATAATACCAGGCTTTCATTTTAAAACTATAGCCAGTCGAAATAACTTTTAAAACACCTTAATTGAAATTAACAACAACAATTTCGATTTACAGGGGGACAAATCTTACATATAGGTATCTGCGACCCGGTAGTTTTAGCCTCTAATCAGGAGGAATGACAATCATATCGAAAAGTTCAAATAGGAAGGGGCGTTGAGTGATGAGTGTGAGCGGATTACCCAAGCGACGTTTCAAAAAGTACGGGATGGGGCTTTGTTTTACCAATAATTGAGAGCATTTTGAACATCTGCTGAATTAAGTTCATTTTGACGCTAATAAAATAATTTTGACAAAAGTGTATATATCTTTTACAGGATTAAGTACCGAAATCTTTTAAACAAAGCAATCATTAAATGGTTATTATGCAAGATAACTGACGCAATTTATATAAGCCCGTATTTTTTGAGAATTATGATCGGATTATATTATCAATTAATACGCTTAAATAAAAAATGTATGTTGGTCATTGAAAAGGATTAAGTAAATCTTTTGACTGTTTCAAACTAAAATGCTACTTTATACCTCCTTTTTCTAGAAGACTTTTACTGAGATATAGAGATAGCATCTGCATAGTTTGACTAGTCGTCCCGTCCTCTGCGGTGACTGCATAACGGATGTTACTTTGAAGTTCATCCAACAAGTTCAGCAGCTTAAGATTCCTCAGACTTTTGTTAAATAGCTGTTCCAGGTCCTCCACAGAAGAGTTTACTATTCCAATCTTCAACCAACTAATGTTGCATGTAAGATATCCAACTTTTTCTTCATTTAACCGTTACCCGTTATGATGATCGCTTAGCTCGTATTGAACAACGAATATTTTATTACTAAATATTGTACAAATAGTAAAATTCTAGACTATAGTCTCATTTACGCAAACTCTATACAGAATGAACAGGAAATTACATTTGAAGAAAACAATCCGGTAATCTATAATATAAACAAAGAATCTGGTATTGTTAACTACTATTTCACAATTTTGTTGTATATATATTTGCTGGCTATTCGCTGAAAATAAACAATTTTACTGTGTCCAATTACCCAGCATGTTATAAACTTGTAAATAAAACTGCATTATCAAAATACCAATCTTTTAGTTAATTAGTATACAACCTTGGTTTACTCACGTTATTTAGCTACTGTAGAGTAATATTCTATTTTGCAATCTGTCAACATATTAGCATTGGAACAGTTTACTTCTTTTTAGTAGGAAAGAAATAATTTTAATTACCTATATGTCTGGAGCGCAAAAATATGTTTAATTTTGTTGAGTATACTGAGACACATCAGTGACTGTTAAATAGAGAAGATAATGCAATTTGACCAATAATAATAATGAATCACTTATTTTTTTTTTAGTTTACACGTAACTTAGACAGTAAAGGTCATTGATGTTACATGAATCATATATACTACGACCACATTAAGTGTTTGGAATTAGTAATTACAAACCGTCTAATTATTTACTCCGAATTGCGTAATAGAACGACGTCCTAGATAACAATCTTGACATAGCATATTACGCTGAAATTCCGTGAAAATAAAATTCATCCATCGTTCTTTATACTAAGTATTTTAGAATTTAAAGAGAAACTGTCATTCATCTTCAAGCAGATTGACACTTTTGTGATGCTTCCAAACAAAAGTAAACACTTCCATTTAATCATTATGCAATGTTCACGACTTCGGCATCCATCATTGCATGCTAGATTTATCTGCAAAATATTTATAAACTGTGAGACTTTTAACTGCGTTATTGATTAAATTAAAATATGGAATGTGAGTTATTATAAAAATTACAATTGCATCATATACATATATTTTAATCGGTGCTAGGTGAAGTTATAGTTCTATATACAAAGGTAACCGTTAAGAGGTATTGACTTAGCATCCCCTTTTCCTAGTACCGGAAAACGTCTGTTACGATTCCAGATAATCTGCAAATATCTTGCTCAAATAGCAAAATCACATATAAGGTATTTACCTCACATAACATGTAGGATTCAATACATACACGGTAAATGCGTAACTGATGTATAGTTAAATAAGTATATTTAGCACGTACTCGGGTAGATACTAGATTATTCTAGAAAAAGTTTTATCGGATTCAATTTAAAAATAACTTTCAACAACGGTTTTTATTTAATCTAAGTAGTGGAAGCAGTATTTGGTAGGCACGGAATAACAAACAGAATCATAATCAAAATGAAACGGCAAGTAGTTGCCTAAACGCAAGACTTGTGGTAGGAGGTATGAACTTGGTATAGATACAGCGTCACGAAGGGCAGGCATTAAATAATAATCAGGTTATTATATATGTATGAATATTCAGTATATTACTATTTGTTGAAACTTTTGCAAATAGAATTTACTTTTGTTGTCAACCAAATAATTAATCTGAAGAGATCGTACGTGGCAGATAGATATCAATTGTGTTAATCAAATATATGTAGATGGAGATGGTGAAGTATGGAATATCACAAGCTGCATTTTTAGGTTCGTTGTTGTACATTATTTCTAAGAATAATTTGATTGATTATTTGTCTACTCCAGACAAAAAATATGATCTAATTTAGCTATGTACGATACCAACACGTAATACACAATAAAAAACTTTTAAAAAATCGTTTTTTCTTGATCAATGTAGATATTTTCCTTTATAATAAAGTATTGTTTCATTGAATTACATATTTCCATTTTTTTTCACTTTTAGCAGCTCAGCTGCAAACACATAAAAATAACTAATAGTAATGGACAATTATAGAAATGAAACTCTAAAAATGCAATATTGTTAGAATACATTCCTTCTGCTTTCTTATAAGTAGGTAGGCTTTCAAATTAAGAAAACAAACAAAATAATGTAGTAAACTATTTTTTTTCCCAGCAAGCGAGGAAAGTGTCTCTCATTTGAGGCAGGAAAGTTGTACTTAACCTCCCTAGAGAGGAAAGATGTGGCTGTAAAGTGACGTCTGACATGAATGAATACTCTAACATCTATAAACATGTGACATCATTGATAGATGAAATATTTAGTAAACTCGCCCAGTCTGAGCCCATTTATGAGATAATTGCCAAATTATTAGATTATTAAATTTCAATAAACTATTATTAAACACTTTTAAAACGAGGCTAACTTGACAGTTCTCAAAAAATATTTGACAGATTAAGCAGCCTACTATCTATCATGTCACTTCACAGATATGTCTTATTATTTTTAGACATTTAGTTAAAATTGAACTACGTTGGGAAAAATAGTAATTCAAACAACGTGGAGGAAAGGTGCTATTGCAGGCCTTGGACATACATAGACACTTTACCTCCCTTGGTTTGAAATATACTATTAATTTCTTGGCAAATAAGCAATTACTATCATTTTTATTTTACCTACTGTTTATTATTCGTTGTTCCCAATTTCAAAACCTACTTCAAACCTTCGGTGCGTGCATGTAGTATTATCAGTTTTTAACTAACGTTTCCACTTTAATGCCGAAAACAAAAAGAAATATAATAATTTTCAAAAAATAAATGTCTGTAAATGGTATTATAGTAGAAAATTCAATTAATTTATAGATACGACCTTGCAACATAATTGTGCACTCTTAAATCACAAAAATTGACAAAACTGTTCTGAGTATCAACCAAATTTGCAAATAGTACTGCAGTTGAGCTGCTAAAGCGAAAAAAATTAAATATGTAATTCAATGAGAATATTTGGAAAATTGTGATTTTTTTTTTTTTTTAAATGTGTTTACAACAATTTGCAGCGGCCTCAAATTGAATTCTAAGCAATTTTTTCAAATAACTTTTTTGGATTCATGTCATCTAACATCATTTTTTGCAGATTCACGGGCATATTTTTTAAATTTACCGCCATACTAATGGTCACGTGACATGTGTCAAAATAAATGTTGGGGTTTCTAGACATGTACAATCTATCCCCCAAAAAAGTTTTTGTATATTTTAACAATAAAAAAATTTTCCATATGTTGCAATAATTATGCGGTCACTGTACACTGTTGAAAATATTACGGTGTTGGCGTTAATTTTGCGCTAGTCAAATATTTTAGTGTTGATTTTTCCAAACTTTGCCAGACGAGTTGACTACGCGTATTTAATAGAACAGAAATTACTAGAATTTCGTGTGAATTCTTTGTTCAGATATGAGGATTGACTATTTTTCTAGACACTTAGAAGCCTCAACCAATCTTTCCTTCCGATAGAAATATAGAAACCCACCTATTCTAATACAGTATTGCATTATACGCACCACCTGCATTGCCGTGTATCTGTTTTTGTGTTTGATTCTCCCGTATTAACATATCCAAACAAACCACCAATGTGAACTGACTTGCGAAGTGTAACCTCGTGTTATTAAACGTTAATTCAGTGGGCATAAAAAATTTCAAACATCTTAAAGATGTATTGGGAACAACTATTTACGTAATTAGTTCAGGTTTGAATCAAATAGCATAAACATTCACTTAATTTTATAATGGTTCTCAAAAAATCATTTTAAAATTAGTACGTTTAGTTGAAACCAAAACTTGTGAATGAGTGGTTTTGCATATTTATAATTGAGAAAACGTCTTAAAGAGAGAATATTATAGCACTAAGAAATAGGAGTTGCATATTAAAAGACGTTGTGTTTAGAAAATGGTGTTAAAACACCCAATGATCGCATTCATTTAGTTAAACAGCTAGTAAATTTGTCTAGTCTAGATCAAAATAAATGTGACTAGAATATTTTATAATTCCACGTGTCAGTTGGACAAAAATAACCCCCTAACAATAGACAATACTTGACTCTCTTTGCTCGTCAAATTTAAACTTCTATAGTCTCGACAAATAACACGAAAGAGTGTGGACCTCTCTGACTATTAAATTAGTCAAAAAAGTGTTAAAATTTTCAACAGTGTAACACTCTTGTAATTATTCAATTTTTGGATTCTTCAGATAATTTAGAACATATTCATGTACAATTTTCCTCCCGAATATCTATCTTAACTGTTTAGGAAATATAAAAAAGCAGCTGCCAATGCAATAACTAATGATAACAAATTGGATATTTTGCTTGAGTTTGAGGAAAACCAACATACTTCTAGTAGACGATCTTCGATGTTAGCCATCATTCGAACATTAAAAGAAAATAAAATGCACCCCTATCAAATAATACCAATTCTCAGGAGCTCATGGAATACGATTTTGATAGGAGAACGTATTTTTGTTAACAAATGATGGCAATGTTAGATGACAATGTGATCCAATTAGAACATGTTTTGTTTTCTGGTAAGTCCAGCTTTACATTACACGGTCATGCTAATCGTCAAAATTGCCACTATTGGTCGAGGGAAAATCCGTACTGGATGAAAGAAGAACATATATAAAGTAAAGTCAGGTAAGTGTGTAACCGGGCCAAGTGTGTAGTTTGGGTACCTACATTTATTTATAAAATTAAAATACGGATGTCCTCTTTTATATTACTAATGTACTAAACTTCATACTAGTTTTACAAATAAAAAATCACTTCTCCTAACGTGTAATAACTTAGATATCTTGTATACCTTATTAAAAAGGCATCAGTATAGTATTACACTCTTGGGCAAACTAAAGAATAATGCTATTAATATATAAAATGCGGAACGGTTACACACTTGCCCCTTTTTGCTGGGTAAGTGTGACACTGACAGTGTTTAATTTTTTTCTTTTTTCTAGTAAACCGTTGATAAGATATAAAAAATTAAAAAATTGTTTACAAAAGACGTGTCTATTGAAGGCTTACAATTGGGCATATGAACAGTGTTACATTTTCTTCACACTGTGCAATTTTTACTACACACTTACCTGACTTTACCTTACCCTCTAAAGGTTATTGTTTGGGCAGGAATTGTTGGAGATCATGTCATAGATCCCTTTTTCATTGATGGCAATTTGAATGGCGATAATTATTTAGCACTACACCAAAATAATGTCGTGCCAACTTTGACAAATTTATATCCTGATCCAGCAAACCCATAAGTTCCAGCGAATATGGTATGGTTTCAACAAGATGGAGCACCGCCCCATTACGAAATCAATGTCCGGCAGTACCTCAACCAAATATTTCAAAATGAATGGATATTAGGGAGGTGAGAGTCGATTGAGTGGCCAGCACAATCCCCTGATCTTACGCCATTAGACTTCTTCTTATGGGGATATGTCAAAAGCATTGTATACAAAACTAAACCCCTCGACTTAGTTGACTTAAGAAGACTAATAACGCTTGTGAGTAGATCGGTCACGCCTGGATGTTGAGTAACGTTAGAAGAAATTTCTATTTAAGATTAGGATGTTGCCAAGACGTACGCGGCGAGCATTTTGAACATCTCCTATCAAGAAATAAACAGATTACTTGTTAGTTTTTGAATGTGTTGTAGCGAATTTTTGTAATCAAATAATTTTCTTCTTTAATGTTATTTTTTTGGCAAAAAAACTGAATGTTGCGGTCAATGGTACGATCGATGTGCGGAGCGGGTTTTGCTTAAAGAATGGACGGTAGGGTAATGCTCCGCACTTGTTTTTATAACTCGACCAAAAATTAATACACACGACTAAATTTATGTTTATTTAGTCCGAATGACAAAAAATCAACAACTTGACTCATGACATTTAAAACACACTGTCAATAATAATTCCCAAATAACACACCGTCTCACTAGATATAATTCAATCGTGTTATATAATGGTCGCGTTCATCACACTTTTCTTCTCAGATAGCGATAGGTTATCGATTCGTGATCTAAATTGCAGAGGGATGAACGGGTTATTTTACAGACTACAAAATATTACTTCAAGAGCTGTCATTTTCTGAACATAAACCTACTATACCTAAGAATACCTAGCCTGTTTAAACACTGGTCGCATTCAGGGAAAAAATACGTTTAAGCGCTGAGAAACAGCGCTTTATTGCAGCGCTGCATGTTACCTGAACGACATAAAACACTAATGGGCGCAACTTGAAAAGTTGACAAGTGGAGAGGTTATTTTTATCGTGTTCAGTCGTGTTTTTGGTGTGTTCTTTTTACATATAGATATATCTAACTTAAGTGTGTATCATATATAAATTACCTATGGATAACCAAGAGGAAGAAATTTTGGCAATACTTATTGAAGACAATGTAATATTTGACAATATTGCTGCAATAAATAAGGTTGTCCTCGCATTATAGAGAAATGATGATATAAGTTGAGGGATATGCTGGCAGAAGAAACCTGGAAGAAATAAATTATTACACAAGTAACTGTGGGCCAAGTACTCCTTGGATGAATTTAGAGGAGTTCAATTGCAGAATGTTGTGTTTTGAATACAAAGAAAATACTCATAAAAATATATTCCTTATATTTGGAGAAAAAAAATTATGTTAACCATATGGTTATTGGCAAAATACTGAGGATGATGCTGTTGACCAAGATCCAGAAGATGTGGAAATGCTAATATTAGAAATAAATGAAAGAAGAAGACATGATCTTGGGGAAGCAAAAAAAGATTTAATTGTGGAATTATTGCATTAATATTTTTGAATAAATTTTAGTAACAATGTACATTTTTCTTTCTGCTTTCTAGCTTTAAGTTTACATGCATTAAATAAAAAATATGTTGAAGTATAATAATAATGCTGCGGTTTTTTCAAACCTTTTGTTTATTTATTAGTTGTTTAAGCAATTCATTCCTTTCTGACTGAATAGCAACCATTTGTCTCACTATTTCATTATTTTCGTCAACACTCTTCTTAAGTTCTCTTATTGTAGCTACTCTAGCTCTTTCTATATAAATCATTTTTTTTCGATATGTAACCAGATTCTTTCTGTTCTTCCTCTCTATACATGCAACTGGTGTATTTGGTGGTGTTTTAGGAGTTGGAGAAGAGTTTATGGGTATTGTTGAATTGGCCTCTTTAGAAAATTCACAATGATCTGTTTGTGATGAAGGAGAAAGGATATGTGAAGATATAGAAGGTAGCGTAATGCAATGGGATGCAATTGTATCACTTAATAAATTTGTGACTGTTGAAGAAGATGGTGTTTTAACTTTTTTATTAGTAGGTTGTGGAATTGAGTCTAAAATTTCATACGTTTCTTTGCCTTTTTCTTCACTGAATATCTCAGACATTAATTTATAATATTTCCATTTTACTGTTCCTTGACCTGTTCTTTTCTTTGTATCTTGCATGTCTTTGATACGCATGTATGTTTGTTTAAGATTCCTGAACTTTTTGTCCAACATATCAGTCGTTATGGTGTATCCAAACAATCCAAATACATTTTGTATGCTTAGCCACAATTCCCTTTTTTTATTTTTTGGATTTTTGAAAGCATCTCTCCTTTTATGATATATATCTTCTAAAAGATGTTTTTCTATCGGTCCAACTAAAATCTGAAACTATTGAAAAAATTTTTTAAGTAAACCATATTATGCTTTCATATTAAATATATTACCATCTGCTCCTGCTACTCTGATTCCTCTATCTCTGTGCTTGTACTCTTCTGCTTTTTTCAACCTTTGTAAGAAAAAGCATAAGCATAATCAGGATCTGTCAAATATTCAGTTTCATATAAAGTTCAACTTTGCTCACTTTATTGTAAATAAACGTTTTTTTAAGATAAAACTTACCCTCATTAATGCTTTTTTCTTCTTCTGATGTCACTTCCAAGTTGTATACTTCATCTTCAAACTCTATTAGTACTGAATTTACGTTTTTACCTGCTATAACTGTTTTATTATCTGTCTCATAGAACAGGCCATACGAATACAGACACAGATGGTATACAACAAAACTTTTGTAGGTTAAGTATTTATTTACGCTTGCTTCAAGCGCTTTGATGCAGCATATAAATTATATGCTGCAATAATGGCTGACCGCTTGAAGAAAGCGCTGTAAAAATTACGTCATTCTTGTACGTTCAGGGAAATTTAACATCTCAGCGCTGTAGCGCTGAGCTTCCCTGAATGCGACCACTGTTCAAGTTCTATCGCATAAAATAAATGCATCGAAACATAGATTTGTTGATATATTTAGCCGCGGATGGCAATGAGGTGAATGGAAATCTAATAAATCATGTCGGGGAGGTTGCCGAACAGTTATTAGAACCATTGGTGCCACAAGAAATAGCGAAATATATTCCCCGAATAAAAAGACCAAGAAACGAAGATTTTTATGAAGTAACGATACAAGCCATAAAATATTTAAAGAAATATTTATTATTCATTCTTCACTAATCAACTGCCCCAAAACTGCCCGCACGTAATATTATTGTAAGATTTGTTTTTTTATTGAAAAACCAACACATAACCTACATTTCTAGTTTGCTACATGAGCGTTACCAAACTGAACGGAAATAAAAATGCTACTTAAAATGGCGAATGCTCCTGCAGCGCTACGGTAGCGTTCCAGAAGCATTTAACGTTCATCCAGTTTTAAGTGAGCGATATTAGATCGATATCAAGGGATGAACGCGACCAATGCCTACACTGAACTCACTTAATATTTCCTAAACAGTTGAAGATAAGTATAGGAAATTGTACATGAAATATGACGCACCATGTATAAAAGGTTTCTTTTGAAAAAAATGCACAACTAAAAACACCAATCGACGTGTCCGAACGTTTCTTCGAACACGCACGCATTTATTTATTATCGAATTTATTCCATTTGGCTGATACATAGTGTATAATTCTTAATAAAATAGATTACAATTCAAAAATGTTTCAATTTATTAATGGGAGTGGTGTTATTTGTCTATTTATATAATATTAAAATTTGTATTTGTGTATTTATATAACTCATTAATAAAATAAAGAGAATCATTAAGTCTAGTAATCATATTTTGAACGACAGCACCAAAAAACTTTTAACACGGGATTGTAGGGCTTTTTAAACATTCATAAATGGAAAAATTTTACGGACATAGAGATCTGTTAGAATGACGGTGGTATCTTTTACGAACGACACTGTATATTTTATTGCCTCATTTTTGGATATTACTTAAAAATGTATGGGAGTAGAAAACGATATTATTGATTATATAGGATTACTCTCAAATCTAGTGTTGATTTTTATTGTCGTTCAACAATAGAAATCAACATTTCACCATCAAACGTCTTGGTAGTTTCCAAATCTAAACGCTACAATACATTGATCAATCACCCGATCAACGACCAGATCTGGTCATATTCATATACTCAAGAACAATTGAAAGCGTTCAGATTTAATTTATAACACGCGCATCACTCATTCCAGTAATTACATCGGCCATTGACGTAACGCAAATACCAGCCCATACTTGAAGGAGAAATCCTTACTTTTAAGACAGCAACGCCATAAAAGCACTTTCTTGTAAATTAACGTTACATGCACAGATGCATTAATTTGTTCAACATCATACTGGTTAGAAATTTATTAATGCTATATTTACCAAAGGAAAAGTAGAAAGCTGCAAAAAGAGATAACGAAACATAAAATTTTAAATGTGGATAGTAAAATATCTCACGTAAATGTAAATACAATACATATACAAGCGAATCTCATTGAATTGATGTAATTGAGTTTGGAAGGTGCTTTTTTTTAGATTGGTCGTCGTATTATCTTTATGCATGCGTAAGTAGGCATTTTTTTTGTGTTTTCTGAACTTGGCTCGAATACAACATATTTATAGCATGACATAATTTTTTTTTTTTTTACTTGGTGAGTGTTGAATAATGGCCTATGCAAACCTGGCGGCCCCGGTAAATGGATATGTATACTTATAGATATATAAAATATTTATCAATTTTAATCAATTATTAAATCAAATGGATCTAGACTGATGCATTTTTTTCTATTTTTGAAATCTCCTAGAATTCACACATAATATGAAAAACTACACACTAAAAGATTTCTGGTAAAATTCCTGCACGAATTTAGGGTAATTTTGTGGCCCTAAAACCGTACAGGTATTTTACTTTTAGTAGTAATACTTCTAATTATAGGTAATTTTTCCAAGATTTTTTTCATGTACAGTGGAACCTCGTTAACCCGGATTAATTGGGACCAGAGCCGATCCAAGTTGACGAAAATCCGGGTTACACGGACACTCGAGTAAAAAAAATAAAATAAGACAATTCTAAAATCGATTCTACACATTCGACTGGGAAATCGAGTCTACGAATTCGAGTTTGGAATCCATTCTACATATTCGACTCTAAAATCGAGTACTCAAAACTACGAACTCATTACTGAGAACTCGAGTACGTAGCGATTGGTATTCGCGTATAATGAGTACTTTCAAGATTAGATCTAAAGTTGTACAATGTTTAATAGTAAGTTAACATACCTAATGTTTTTATTATAAATTAACAAAATAATTAGTAAAACAAAATTAACTTATACTAACTGTTCAAAATGACTGCCCCCAACTGCAATACAAGCTTCTATCCTCCGTCGTATTGACCGGCGAGTCCGTTCTAAAATACCAGGGGTATTTCGAATTGTTTGAAAAGCTGCGATAATACGATTTCCCAGTTCATCGACATTTTTCATGGGAGTCGTATAAACTAATGATTTAAGGTGACCCCAGAGAAAAAAGTCCAAAGAATTTAAGTCTGAAGACCGAGGAGGCCACGGTCGTGGACCTCCCCGTCCTATCCACCGATCTGGATACGTATTGTCCAAAAACTCGCGAGCAACTAAACTAAAGTGCGCTGGAGCACCGTCATGCATAAAATACATTTGTAATCTTGATGGCAACGGAACTTCTTCCAGCAGTTGTGGTAGCTCCTCTTCAAGAAAATTGCGGTATACCTCGCCATTTAACTGCATCGGTAAAAAATGTGGACCTATCAAGTGATCTCCAACAATTCCGGCCCACACATTGACAAAGAATTGATGTTGATGGCGGGCATTCACTAGTTCGTGCGAATTTTCTTCGGCCCATATGTGATTATTATGAAAATTAATAATCGCGTTTCTAGAGAAAGTAGCCTTGTCGGTGAAGAATATTTGAGCCAAATAGTCAGGATTTTGTGCGATTTTGTGTTGCATCCATTGACAAAAAGCCACTCTTTGCGGAAAATCTGCCGGCAAAAGTGCCTGCACCCGTTGAATGTGACATGGATACAACATTTGATCTTTCAATATTCTCGAAGCTGTGGCCTGACTAATGTTTAAAGCAAACGCAATTTTTCTGGTGCTGGTAGTAGGATGTTCCTCAATTTCATTTAGTACCATTTTTTCAACTTGTGGACTTCTCACTGTAGATGGATGCCCGTTATCAGTCATCCGTTTTTTAAAATTTCCCGTTTCACTAAGACGTTGGTGAAGACGGGGCAAATATTCAACATAATAGTTTTTGAAGAACCAACTGTGATATTATATCGTGTTAGTCATAGTTCATAATTTATTATTAAACATTCAATAACTTTAAAACCAAACCGTTTTGGACATATACTCATATGAACTTTTATGATCAAAATAACCTCAGGAATCGAGTCTTAAAGTTTGTCGCATATATTGAGAATCAGCCTGTATAAACATGCTGCTCAACGTCATCACCCAAACATCCGAAAACAAACCACGACAGCTTGAGCCCTTTCTCATGCCCATCATGATTCGCAATGCCCTCTTCTGCAACTTAAACACTCGACTCACTTCAGAAGAAGCTCCCCATGCGACAATCCCGCAGGACAGTAACGAATGGAAGTGGGCAAAGTAATGCATTTTCAGCCCATCAAAATTCACTTCCTTTTTAAGCCGAGATAAAACGTAACAAACTTTGGCTAGCTTACTACTTAGTACATCAAGGTGATTTTTCCAGTTACATCTAGAATCAATCATTATACCTAAAAATTTTGTGAAATTAACTTGTTCTATACTATTACCATTGACTTTAATATAATGAGAGTAATCTTTTTGAGTATTTGCTGTTTTAAATTCGATGAATACTGTTTTTTTACTATTTAAATACAAATTATTTTCTTTTAAAATATTTATTTATATCACATAATTTACTATTTGCCTCTCTACTAATTTCCTTTGAATTCTTTGCACTAACAAGCATTGATGTATCGTCCGCAAACATCACAGCATCAGGCAGAGGCACGTCATTGACATACAGAATATAAAGCAGAGGACCAAGCACACTTCCTTGTGGCACACCTCGTTTTACTGGTAAAAAACATGATTTCGTATAATTCATTTCGACATAATTTGTTCTATTACTTAAATAACTTGCAAAAACCAGTCGGACGCTAACCCTCTTATGCCACAACTCGCTAACTTATCTAAAAGAATGTCATGATCCACCAGGTCAAAAGATTTGCTTAGGTCAAGATAACAACCTACACACGTTTTACCGACATCTAAATGATTGTAAAGAGCATTTAAAGAATTTAAGATAGCTAAATTGGTAGATCTACCTTTCCTAAAACTAAATTGGATGTTATTAAGTGGATTAAATTTTTCTAAGAAATGTACTAGTCGAGTTGCAATTAACTTTTCAATAACTTTCGAAAACGTATTAAAATAGATATAGGACGATAATTATCTACATTTGAGTTTATACCCGCTTTCAATAATTGCTTAATTTTTGCTACTTTCAAGCGCTCAATGAAAACACCTTGTGCAAAGAAATTATTTATTATTTTTGCGAGAGGTTTTATTATTTGATCAACACAGTCCTTTATTAATATCGCACTAATTGCACCTAATTGTAAGTTCATCGCAACCCGATGAACATGTGTTCCTCAAATTCATTATCACTCCATGCACTTCATTTTCGGTTGTGGGGGTAAGGAAAAAACTGTGCTGTGGAAGTAAATGTTCCGATTTTGAATTTGTCTCAAACGCCTTATTCTGCTCAAGCAAGCTATCGGTCACGGTGTTGAAGTGGTTGTTAAAAAAATTTGCAATGTCCACGGATTTAATTATAGTTTCTTCATTAACCTAATAAAGGGTTAGTTTTTAGTCTTTGCGTACATTTTTGGTATGAGAATTTATAATCCTCCAAGTCGTTTTTGTTGGATTTGCTGAATTTTGTATTGTTTTATTATTGTGTAAAATTTTTGCTAGCTTAATTGTTCCTCTGTATATTGATTTATAATTTTTGTAATAAGATATAATCGTTTCATCACCTGACAATGTTAATTTATATAAGTGTTTTTAATTTTTGTGATGACACCAGTATTCCTTTCGTAATCTTACTGAACTTAATAGCGCAGATTTTATTGTAAGCAATCTTAGTTCAGCAGTATTTCTGATTTTTTGGTCCGTTGCGAGACCACATTTCATCATGAGGCTCTGAGAAATTTTACTAATCATCCGGAATTTTTTGAATACCACCTTGGAAAGTCGATGGACTGGCGCGTTTGGCCCCATACCATGGCTCCCAAACTTAGCCGATCTGTTTCAAACGATTGCTTTTTTTTTTGGGTGACCTAAAAATCAAAGTTTTTTCAGGATTCATCATCGAAAATGATGGAATCCTGGTACAATTAATTAGAAATGATCTGCGTTCTCTTCAACACCAAACAAGAGTATAACAACCTAATCATTTTGAATGCTTGCTGCCAAATAGAGCTTTATTCTACTTATGTCGTTTCGTAAGTCTTAATTAATACTTAAAATGAAATCGTCAGCGAGTAGGCAACCAGTTATATACGCATTTGACGTTAGTTATTTCATTATTAATATTATTTCTTACTTAATTCCATGAATTAATACTTCGTGGAATTAAGTAAGAAATAATATTAATAATGAAACAGCAAACGTCAAATGCGTATATAACTGGTTGCCTACTCTTTGACGATTTTTTTTAGAACTACACAGGAAAAATGTAATGAAAGAAAAAGAATCCGTTATACTGTATGAGAAGAAAACTGCTACATATAAGAAAATATGTAAATACTTAGCTAAATTAACAAATACTGTGCTTGTTTCAAATATACCATATGAATACAAGAATATTTTTTTAATATTATTTAATCAACTAATAATTTAGTAACTGTAACCAAATATATGTTAACAAAAATATTTGATTGAAAATAACTAAAGCGTTTTTTCCATATACTGTCGTAATTCATATTGTCGCAGCATTTTTACATAATCACACATATTTAAGAACATTTTTGAGTTAACAAGACCACATTCATACTTCTTTGAATTCGATAAATAGTGATTTTTCCTCATAGGGTATAAAGGGGCTGGGTCCTTAAGACCTCTGTGAAAATATACCACGCAACTTCAAGTGCATAATTTTCGATCCTAATACCTCATTGCTTATTCATGAAAGAAATGTACAGTTCCTCCAAATGCTCCTTACAATTTACCGTAATAACGTATTCCTTTTCTGTTTTCACTTGCACATATATGAGAACACGTTTTAGTTAACATGATACGACTGTGAACAACTTTACCATTATGCAAAATAATATTAAACTCGTTATTATTCAATTGTGTAACGAGCAAATTTTCACGTTCGTTACATGCCTAGTTGCCACTTCCGTTCGCATAGACTTCCTCGTGCACGAAACAGCCTTGAGCGAGTGTCCGATCGTGTGCAGTTAATTATAAGATCAGGAGGAATTGCTGGTCCAAGATCAAGGTATGTACGCGTTACGCACGACAACCAGATATATAAGCGTTCGCTTATAATTGTTTTGTTTACTTGTGTATAAGTGATTTGAGAGTGCTTAACGTATGTATTTTGTTTCGATAAGTTAAATAAACACCGGATCGGATTGTCTCAAGAACCGTGTATGTACGTATTGCATACCTTTCTTGTAAATATTACGCAAGTGTTTATCGCAATACATTGATAATTAACGGTGTTGATATATTATTATGGCGCGTTATAATGCGCTGATATAATAAATAATAATAATAATAATAATAATAATAATTTTTTTCACCGGTGTGAACTTGGCAAGCAGCTTTATTAAAAAAAAATAAACGTAGTACGGTTCGATTGTACTTCGTTTGTACCCGTTTGTACCACCTTCAGTTTCGTTTGTACCTCAAAGGTTAAAAAAATAAAAAGGGTTAAAAAAAATTCAGCAAGCAAGTACAAGATATTCAAAAACGGACAACGCCATTCGAAAGAGCATTGTTTGTACCCGTTTGTACCACCTTCGTTTTCGTTTGTACCTCAAAGGTTAAAAAAATAGAAAGGGTTAAAAAAAAAATCAGCAAGCAAGTACAAGTTATTCAAAAACGGACAACGCCATTCGAAAGAGCATTGTTTGTACCCGTTTGTACCACCTTCGTTTTCGTTTGTACCTCAAAGGTTAAAAAAATAGAAAGGGTTAAAAAAAAAATCAGCAAGCAAGTACAAGTTATTCAAAAACGGACAACGCCATTCGAAAGAGCATTGTTTGAACCCGTTTGTACCTCCATTTAAATCGTTTGCACTTCCACCAAACCGGAAGTAGAAACATTTGAAAATAAGTAAGTTGGCGAGAGAAAATTTCGCTCATTTTGAGATATCGGAAAACGGCAACGCTATTCAAAAGAGCATCGTTTGTACCCGTTTGTACCTATTTTTTAACATCGTTTGTACTTCAACCAAACCGGAAGTAGTGTCAATTCAAAGTATGTCAAAGAGAGAAATTTGGGTATTTTTTAAGATATCAAAAAACGGCCAACGCTATTCGAAAGAGCATCGTTTGTACCCGTTTGTACCTCTTTTTACATCGTTTGTACTTCAACCAAACCGAAGTAGTGACAATTCAAACTATGTCAAAGAGAGAAATTTGGCTATTTTTTGAGTTATCAAGAACGGCCAGGCTTTTGGAAAAAGCATCGTTTGTACTCGTTCGTACCTCCTTTTAAATCGTTCGTACCTCAAAGGGAACCGGAGTAGAGGACATACGAAATATTCGGACAGAAAATGTTGCTAATTTTGAGATATCGCAAAGGGGCTGAACGGCTATTCTATGAACCAACGGCAGTAGAAACATTTGAAAATAAAGTAAGTTGGCGAAGAGAAATTTTCGTCTATTTTGAGATATTCGGAAAACGGCTAACGATATTCAAAAGAGCATCGTTTGTACGGTTGTACTATTTTTACAATCGTTGTACTTCAACAAAACGGAAGTGTGTCAATTCAAAATATGTCAAAGAGAGAAATTGGGTATTTTTTAAGATATACAAAAACGGCCAACGCTATTCGAAAGAGCATCGTTTGTACCCGTTGTACTCTTTTGAAATCGTTTGAATTCAACCAAACCGAAGTAGTGACAATTCAAAGTATGTCAAGAGAGAAATTTGGCTATTTTTTGAGTTATCAAGAACGGCAGGGCTTTTGGAAAAGCATCGTTTGTACTCGTTCGTACCTCCCTTTAAAATGTTCGTACCTAAAGGAACCGGAGTAGAGACATACGAAATATGTCGGACAGAGAAAAGGTGCTATTTTTGAGATATCGCAAAGTGCTAACGCTAATCTATAAACCAAACGGAAGTAGAAAATTTGAAAATAGTAAGTTGGCGAGAGAAATTCGGCTCATTTTTGAGATATCGGAAAACGGACAACGTATTCAAAGAGCATCGTGTTTGTACCCGTTTGTACCTATTTTTAACTCGGTTTGTACTTCAACCAAACCGGAAGTAGTGTCAATTCAAAATATGTCAAAGAGAGAATTTGGGTATTTTTTAAGATATCAAAAAAGCAACGCTATTCGAAAAGCATCGTTTGTACCCGTTTGTACTCTTTTTACATCGTTTGTACTTCAACAAACCGGAAGTAGTGACAATTCAAAGTATGTCAAGAGAGAAAAATTGGCTATTTTTTGAGTTATCATAGAACGGCAGGGGCTTTGGGAAAAGCATCGTTTGTCACTCGTTCGTAGGTATATTGTTGTTAAAATGCATACATTTACAACCGGTATCTGCAACCAAAGAATATAGGAATATATATATAAGAGATGGTTTTAAAAACAACATACATATTTAAGAATATACTTAAAGGTCTCACAAAGTAAAAATTAAAATACATAGTTAATTAATAAATAGTAGTCATATTACTAGGTTGTCTGACCTAATTTGGCAAAATGCACAATATCTGTATTTATATGTTTTCTAAAATAGGGGATGGGAACCTGGGTCAATTAAGACAAAAATGTAATATAAACATTGAAAAGAACTACTTCCGGTTTCGCTGATGTACCAACGATTTCGAAAAAGGTGCAAACAGTTGCAAACGACATTTTATAGAATAGCGTTAGCCACTTTGCGATATCTCAAAAATTAGCAACATTTCTCTGTCCGACATATTTTCGTATGTCTCTACTCCGGTTCCCTTTGAGGTACGAACGATTTAAAAGGAGGTACGAACGAGTACAAACGATGCTTTTTCCAAAAGCCCTGGCCGTTCTTGATAACTCAAAAAATAGCCAAATTTCTCTCTTTGACATACTTTGAATTGTCACTACTTCCGGTTTGGTTGAAGTACAAACGATGTAAAAAGAGGTACAAACGGGTACAAACGATGCTCTTTCGAATAGCGTTGGCCGTTTTTTGATATCTTAAAAAATAACCAATTTCTCTCTTTGACATATTTTGAATTGACACTACTTCCGGTTTGGTTGAAGTAAAACGATGTAAAAAGAGGTACAAAAGGTACAAAACGATGCTCTTTTGAATAGCGTTGGCCGTTTTCCGATATCTCAAAAATGAGCGAAATTTTTCTCGCCAACTTACTTATTTTCAAATGTTTCTACTTCCCGTTTTGGTGGAAGTACAAAATTTAATGGAGGTACAACGGGTACAAACAATGCTCTTTTCGAATGGCGTTTGTGCGTTTGATTAATCTTGTAGCTTTGTTGCTAAAAATTTTTTTAACCTTTCTATTTGTTTAACCTTTGAGGTACAAACGAAAACGAAGGTGGTACAAACGGGTACAAACAATGCTCTTTCGAATGGCGTTGTCCGTTTTTGAATATCTTGTACTTGCTTGCTGAATTTTTTTTTAACCCTTTTTATTTTTTTAACCTTTGAGGTACAAACGAAACTGAAGGTGGTACAAACGGGTACAAACGAAGTACAATCGAACCGTACTACGTTTATTTTTTTTTAATAAAGTTGCTTGCCAAGTTCACACCGGTATTTTTTTCCCCTCAGAATCTTTATGCTTTAATTTCAGCTCCCAACTCACGCTTAATAGCAAATATTAAATTCAAATCGATGTGTTTTAACGCTCTTGCAGGCAATAATTTTCAGTCATTTACACCATTCCATTTTCGGTGACAACCATTGTATAGGGGAGACTGGGGTACATTTGAGCATAAACTCTACTTGTAGAAAACAACATTTTTTTTACATTTTAAATTTGAATGTATATTTTGTCTTTTATTTTAGCATCAATTAAGTGCCGATTTTCAGTAACGAATTTCATAAAGAATTTAACATAACCCACGAGAATAATATTTTTCTGACGTGATACAATTGTTCAAAGGTACCCCCATATCGGGGTAGATTTGAACATTTACGGGGCAGCTTTCAACGAACATAAAATATCGTAAATTTATATTCTATATTAGAAACAACAAGAAAAACAATTAACTGTTTGTTACATGATTTTCTCTTTAATATTAGAAAAATCGATCCCAAAGGTTAGAACTGTCGCAGCTCTTGCAGTTCCTCCAGATAATACTGGTGCAGGAAGCTTTAACTTGATATTTTCCTTGTCTGTAATACTAATATCCTTTTTTTTCTGGGAAATAGAATTTCTACACATCGTCTTTTTTTCTCATAAAGTTTACTCTGTAACCATCTTCCACAATATCTTCAATCTGGCCCAGAAATAATAAACGCAATTTTTTCGTGGCAAACTGAACTAAGATGAAATCGTTCATATTTAAACTACCAATCTCATCTCAGCGTCCGAATTTTCAATATTGCTAAATGCAGAGATTCATCATGAATTGACATGCAATCAGATTGATCATCACCGTACAGAGTTTGATGAATGTTTTTTTTTTTTTTACTTTTTAATTTTTCTTTTCAGTTGGTTAATCTCCTCTCTCTTTTCTTTCTTCTTCCAGTCGTATTTTTTCAGGAGTTTCAAGTCAAGATGCATGACTTCCATTTCTTTCTTCCTTTTGTCGAACTTCATCTAGGTCCAGCTTTCGGATAAGGATGAACATGTTGAGGTGAAACCATTGTATTCGATTTTTGAGAAATTAGTGCCGATGTATTGAATCTTGCTGCATCCAGGCATATTACTGTCGTCTGAGATAGTTAATGACACAGGCGTATCTAATGCATTAGTTGCAAATGGTCTATCAGTTACAGCTGCGCAAATGAAATTCTCATCACCAAATGCTAAGCGATTTAAGGGCCACAATTCTGATTTATTAAATGAAGAGATAATATTCGACCTTGTGAAAGATGAATTGAAAGCGGTATTGACCAAAGCAGGCAATGTGTATATTGATATAGTTTTTCCATTAGTAGTTAACCAGTCATTTTGAGCTATTTTCAGTTTGGTCTTAAATGGTTCCAAAACTCCAACGTCTAGTGGCTGAAGTTTGTGGGAACAATGGGGTGGAAAGGTGACGAATGTTATGCCTTTCTCACGAGCATATTGCACGGCTTCGAGGGAACAATGACTTTCATGATTGTCCATGAGTATGAGGATTGGGTCATTCTACATACACTTAGTATGATGAACAATATGTTTAAGAAGTTGGCAGTTCCGGTAATAGTGAACATATTCGCATGCATTGTAGTTATAAATTGGTGAGTATGTCAACTATTGCCGTAACTACAACTTAAACTGTTCGCAAAATTTAAAAAATGGTTACTGGCAGGCGTTTCTTGAAATTCCATAAAATATGCTAATTTTGTCGTGTTCTAATGTCCCCCTAGTACTTCAAATGTGCCCCAACCTCATATTTTTGTCTAAACAAACGTTTTTCACCTAATCAAAAATTGCAAACAAAAATCAGATATTATGGAATAATGAAGTTAAAACTTACCCCTTTCAAATGGTCTAACACCAATTCACTTAGTACAAACAAAGCGAAAACTACAGCCATAAAATATAACACAGAGACATTCCACACTTCCAGCGCAAAAACGTCAACCTGCTTCTTACATTTAAAAACAAGAATAAGCATGATGGCGCACTTAAACGCAAGCACACTATAACATATACTTTCGTATATAATAAATAGTTTCTACAACATTTCAGCGGCAGTTTAAATAACAAGAAAAACCAGTAAACTAATACACAGCACTTTTGCAACACGATTAGCCATTAGCCATATCCTTTTAAATTTTCTGCAAATTTTCTAAAGGTCCACCGATCTTTCTGTATATTGGTTCGCATGCACTCTTTCGGCTACTACTACATTTTTGTGCGCCAAAATGAAACAGGACAACATGTCAAATTTTTCGGCGTTATTGTACTGTGCCATTATGCCCGCTAGTTTCACCAAATTAAACACTTACACGTTATTAATATTGTGTTGTTTGGTATTGTTCGCTGTCATTAGCCACAGCCTACCGCGAAAAAACAAGTTTTTTGCTTATAACTCTCTTATTTTGGAAAACAACCGCCTTAAACCGTATATCACAGAAAAGAGAAACGTCAGCTCTACCCAAGGATGCCCTTTTGGCCATTGATGTGTATTTAGAAAAATAAAGTTGAAGATGATTCCAAATGTACGAAACGTGGTATTGTATTTTTTTATAAGACCACGTGATAAAGAATAAAAAATGCATTAAAAAGATATTTTTCGTTTTTCCTGATCTCTTCAAATAACCTCACTAGACAAGAAATAAAAATTTCACAATTTTAACCTTTTCCTTAATGTCTCAAAAACTATTCACGTTATTTTGAATTTCTCACACAATTTCGTTGCTCGCATAATTACGCAACTTTTCTCTAATTCTCCACCTTTCTATCTTTCACCGTTTACGAAATCCCCTTATTTTGGACACCTGTATACAGAACCGAAGAAATTATCCAGATTTTATAATACGTTTATTATTTTCTCTCTCTTCTCTTCTGTCCAATTATAGATATTGTGAAAGTATGCCTGCAATGCGACAAAATCTAAACGTTTCCAACACGTTTTACCTTGTAGAAGATTTATTATAATTGAATTGATAAGCGCCCGAATTTTTATTTACGTTACGGTATAAAAAATTGTAATGATATTGTTGTAGCCTTACCACATTTGTATGTACCATATATAATAGTAAACATGATTCATTAGTATAAGCGATGTTATATTTATCTCGCTAATTATATTTATATCCCCAGATAACTTTTTTCGTGCATATATTAATAACAATGGAAGTGTATATAAATTTATTTCCACTTAATGTCGCAAGTGTTAGTCTTGCCAACGTGAAGGTGATAAAAACATACATGTGCTTAATATTATGCCGATCTAAATTATACTTGGCATAATTAATAATTCTAAACGATTCCAAGCATAATCCAAGTGGTAAAAACGGATTTTAATTTATATTTAAGTAAATAAGTTGCTCAATAAGAAAATTACGTTGAGAGCAAATCTTTTTTATGTGATATTAACCATATAACCAATAATAATAAAAATGTAAAATTAATTTATACAAGCGATAAAAGTCAAACACTAAAGTCACTTGAAGCATACACAATACAGAAATGTAATAATATAACAATGTAATATTGCTGAACGCACAGCCAGAGTATAACACCACCTATTTTTCACTTCTCTGAATCAACATACACATACACACATAAGCACAAATAATTCATAATCGATTTAATCAATCTATCAAATTTTAATTATTTTTTTATATAAATTTCATATAATTTACATTTCATTTCAATAATAACATTTATATCATAACAAATAAATTTGTGATTTTAATTTTATTTTTTAAATTTGTTAGTTCTTATTAAAACATTGATTTTAAATTATAACATATATGACGTAGGTTTGTGGTTTCTACGGACGTTTTGTAAGTATAATTAAATTTTAGATTTATGGTTATACTATTATTATGTATTTATATTCATACAGTATGCACCTGAGGATGGCAATACGCCGAAACCGGTCCTAAAGTATAATAAATTAAGGATTGGATGCAAAACAGCGGTTTGCCGGTTTCGGAGTAATTTACTGCAAATAAATCTAGTGTAACTTCTGCTGAATTGCCACTGTAAAATTGTTTTACAATAAATTGTTTTTCCTTGGACGCATAATACTCCATTTTTTTTTATAGAATCACTGACCGCGATCAAAGCTTACTAATCGTTATACAATTTAAAGATTATACCCTAGTACCCAGCAACGCCTTCTTAAGAAATGAACGAAATGAATCGAACGCCGGCTATACTTGTAGTGAATTACGTCTAGTAAATCGTTTCCCTCACCTCGCAGTAGACGGATTGAGGGTTATATTAGCTTTGTTCGCGGTAAGGATTCAGAACTAATTCGGGATTATTCGTATGCGTAGTCCAAATATTGACGTTTGCGGATCACAAAATTCAGAATTTCTAGTTACAGTTCTGCGTTCGCGGATCAGTCGAATTCGGTTCATAATTGATTCAGAATTAAGTAGTTCTACCAGTTACATGACTTGAGCAAGAACCGCAAGTTCGAGACATGCGCAAGTTGTTCATAACGACATTTGATATTTTACGTACCACGATTATATTCTCGATTTTCGGTTAATACATGGTGTTAATACACGTTTTTGCTCTTAAGAAACATTTTTTTTTTCAGTTTAAACTAAACGTAAATAAAGTATTTGAAGTATCCCATAATGTCAGATCACACAGAATAAAAAATACGGATTGAATCTAACACCGTTTTAACTCTTTTCCGGTTTCCCTCGCGACCATCCATTCAAGAGCCTCAATTCGGAGTTAAATGTTTTGCTACTAAACGGATGGAATACAGAGATAATTTTGCTTTCCATAGGAAAAAACATCTTTAACGATGCAACCTAATCCGTTAAGGACCAATTTGTCTTCTTATGCAGTTTTACTATTTTGCAAAAAATGTAAAAGTTTCCGAAATGGAGAAATTTTAACTCCTACTGCTGTTATTAAAATGAATAACGGATGTTGTTTCCCCATATGTATGCAATACTACTATCGTATCAGATAAAATTATTCTCCGTTGCTAATGCAAGTAACTCCACTTGGAAATAATTACTCCGCAATAAACAAACGGACGGTATTAAATAATCCACAGTGAATAATTTTCCCGCCAGAGAAAAGATTTTGCTCCATATTGATCAAATTATTTCCGTACGGAAACATGTTAACTCCGTTTCGGGATGTATTTCATCCTTTACACATGAATTTATTTCCGTTAAGAAGGTACCTACCACAGAGAGAGAAGAGAATATCTCTCTAGTGAGAAGGTTTTTAACTCTATTTTTATGTTACCTAGCTCCATAGTAGCTAAGTTTAACATCATATTGGAGTTAATCAATGAGGGCATATTCTATGTGACAGAAGCACCCTTGCTCAGTGCATTTATTCTATTATTTATCATTAAAAATGCATCAAAAATAACTCAAGTTCTTGAATTATTTTTGATATATTCCTAATGATTACTAGGATAGACACACTGAGCACGTCCTCTTCTGCGGTCACAGAGCAGCCGTCATTGGAATTGCTTTACTTTATCCATAATATAGTCGCTTCTTTGAGTTTGGTACCGACCGTGGGTTGAAGCACGACACAGTTTGAAACACCACGGATTCAGCTAAGATAAACGTGCTTTTATTCAGGAGCTAACACCTAGAATGTAGTGGGGGCCAATTAAAAATTGGTACATCGTAGATTGAAAATTAAATAAGGATGCACAAGTTTCTTACCTGCTTTATCTACATCTGCCTTGGTGATGTTTGCTCCCATAACTCTTACCCATCTTTTACGGTTTTCGTACTTTACTCTGATGTGTATTTTATAAATTTCAGGTACAGTGCATTCTGCCATATCCTTCTCCATTCTCGAACTATTGCAAAGTGACTACGTCCAGACTTGTTGCACATGCGCTGCACTAATATCGCTTTAATAAATGCGCATAGCCCTATGCAAACTTGCAATTTTCAAAGGTTTAGGGAAACAGTTACGATTTGAGAAAAATGTTCCCAATCGGAGGTATTCGTTCCTTTTTTGGCGTCGAGGTATTAGAAATAGAAACATCTGTTAAGTAAACAAATTATCACCTCCGTAAAGGAGAAAATATAATGCAATGTTAGGGATATTTGTTCACATTTAGGGCTTAAATACCGGTAGTGTAGATGCGAGAGAAAGCGGAGATTATTTCTTCCTTGAAAACTCGTGTTAGAAAGCGGAGTAAATTCAATCTCTCCGTTTTGGTTGAGATTTTGTACAAAACCGAGGAAATACTTTCTGTTTTCAGCTATGGCAACTCCTTTTTGGAACAAAATATTTCCAAACGGACACTCCTTATTTCACTCCCAAAATTTTAACTCTGTGCAGTTATCATCCAGCGATGAATGATTAGAGGATGTTAGAGCTTTGTTTGAAATTCTAAGTGAAAATTATTTCGAGGAAATCGTGCCCCAATTTAGTGCTGAACAGTATGTGGAACATTTTCGGTCAAGCAGAGATATGACACAAGAATTACCATATCGCTTTGCTGCCTCAGAGTTTTATCACTGGCAAGAAGGAAATCCTGAAAAAGTAACGCCATTCAAATGTATTACGGTTTTTTTTTTATGGTTTGCGGCAAATGAAGCAGCTGCGTACAGGGATGTATCTGACCGTTTTAATATAAGCAAAAGTACATTATTCAAGATCGTAAGAAAAATAACCTATCGGTAGAAGTGATTACATGGCCAACCAATGAAGAAAAGATTGAAATTGAAGCACATTTCGGAGCAAATATACATCATATCCTTGGTGATAGCGGCTACTCTTGCTTAAGACATTTATTAACGCCATTCAGAGATAATGGACATTTATCTCGTCGTCAACGGAATTATAATTACTTATTATGGACCAACAGGTATATTATCGAACACTGCTTTGGGATGCGGAATGTGGTGTCTTGCACAACTTATCTTTAGATGACGTTCATATCGAAGGAAACATAAGAGGTGTAATCAAGATGCCCCAGAAATAGTAGTAAATGAAAATGATAAACGCGAGAGAGATGACAGAGGTGGTACAAGAGTTAGGGATGAATAATTTGCAATAATTTGAAAAAAGAAAAAAATAAGTAAATTAGCTTTAGGTTTTTTAAATGTTTTTTTTATTATTATTAAATAGTCCTCATGAAATGTTTTCTTGTAACTTACAAAAATATTGGAAAAATCTTTTTTTATATTAAACATTAACTTATATTTTATTTTATCACAACAAATAAGGAACTTATGTTATTATTCATTATGTTTATTATATCCAATGACAAGAGCAGGACTGGATTGACATTTCTTTTTTTTCCTAGAATTTCATTCATTGCTTCATAGTATTCGAAAACTTTCCTTTCTCTACCAGTTTTATTCATGTTTTCAACATATTTTTTATAATTCCTTTCTAGAACCTTCCACCTATTTTCACAGTTTCCGGGTATAATAGGTTTTTTTTATCACATTACCCATTTCTTTAGATATCTCCTCAAACATTATTTTGAGGTTTTTTATTTTAAGCAACCCCATATTTTTTTATACATTTCTAATAACAACAATGTTGTCTGGTGGCTCCACTTAAATATGTGATCAGGTTCTTCCTGCTGGCTCATTCCTAGAAATACCAGAAACTCACTCAAAGGCGCTAAAAGTAAAAGAAATTATGCTATATCAGCTACCCTATTTTAAAATTTATTTTCCATTGTCCTGTTTTATTACCAAATTAATAGTGGTAAATACTTACTTCTTTCACTTCCACTCATTTCTTTAAAACAATAGAAAACTTAGGTTAGGAATATGACCACAGATTGATGATAAATATATGACAAGGGATGGTTCAGAATTCTCGCTTGTTCCGAAATTGTTCACGCTAAATTATACTCCCGAACCGGTTCATAATCACGCATGCGCTTTATAACAATTCCATATTGATTTCGAATTGATTCCGAATCGGTAATAGATGTGTTCCGCGAACAAAACTATTGACTTGAAAAGATCGATGTGAGGATAGCATTTTGTAGTAGTTAGAACAAGGGTAGAGGATAGCGGTGAGTGCTTGCCGTTAGACAGTGATAGGAATGCATTGATTTAACCAAAATACGCATAACCAACCAAAAAATTTGCATTAAATACGGCCCACCGAAATTTATTGTTAGATTAAAATTTACGATTTGTTGAAATATATTTGTTAACTTAAAAATAATAGACTCGTTGATTCAACTGAACCCTACAATTCAATTTAAGCAAGTTTAATCGTTAATGCAACACTTTAGTTTAGTTGTTAATACAGCTCTAAGTATGTTAAAAAAACAAAAAGAAGTGTTTGTTTAACTAGCATTGCTGCTTACCGTACTTCGAAATTGTGTTGAAACTACAAAAACAAATTCTTGCTTCATGCATCTTTATGGTTACATTAGCAAATAAAACGTATTGATGCACAAAATTAAGAGTGTCAAGCAAACATTTTTATTTTTGGTTGATTTGAAACAAAAATTTTGTTCATACAAATAATCTCATTTTGAATATTCTGGAAATTTTATTAATTACGAAATGGGGTTTGGAAACAAAATATGACTAAATTAGGTTCATATATTTTTTAATAACTTCACAACAGTTATGAAGTATGAAATATGTAAGTACACTTTACAATAATAGTAGGTATTTAAAAGTAATGCCTAAAGACATGTATTTACAAATATATTTGAATGCACTTCCGAGCGCCTTCTGGGCGGTAAATGGATTGTTTCTACGTCCAGAACCTCCAGGTAGGTAGGTACGCACTATACCTATGAAAATGTATTCTACAACCTAATAAATACGATATATTCTGGGTGTTAATATACCCGTTTAAACATGAAGTATATCGTTGCATTATGTTGTGCTAATAGCTAAATATGGCGTTCATTTGCAAAAACATCTATAAAAATCAAAATGTGCTTACCTGAAAACACTGAAGTTAAATATTCAAATCCCCACTGGATTAATAATTCTTTTACTCGCTCGTCCCCCATTTAATATATATAATAGGTATGTAATAATTAAAAAATATGTTGGTATTGTACTAGTATTAGAACTCACAATATATCACAATATCACGAGCCACGAACGACGACAATGTGATATCTGATGCTTTTTAACAGCAAGCAACCGATCAAATCACGCCACAACATTGATCAAATGAGTATCTGACGGTATAGGTACCTACATTAATATATGTAGGTACATTCCATAATATACAAATAGTGAATTACTAGATTGTATTACAACCTAAAATAGAAATAATATATATTGTAATTATGATATTGTTTTTTAGGAAAGAACTCTCTACATATTAATTACTATACATAAAACGGATAACGTAGTATATTATATTAGTAGATTACTCTCAAATTCTGAGCAACCTACTTGCGACCAATTTCAAAATATCAAGCTATGTGAAATCAAATGGTATTTAAAAAGTAATCGCTGAAAATCTAGATGAAAAATAACAGCTTAGTGACGCAGACTATCTCTTCATACGGCTGGGACAAATGACATTGAAAAGTGCTACGACAGTGTGGCGATCAGCGAGGTTTGCAAAATTATCGACAGATAATGGAGACACTAAACACACAATAGCATTATTTGTAACCATTCCCTCAGGTACGATTGCGCACATTTTAAATGGTGTAATCGAACATATTACAACAGAATTTATAAGATGGCATCGCAGTATACACATGTGATGACATTCTGCGCCATAGTTATTATACCCGTCATGGTGTACATCTAAATAGATTTGGAAAGAGAATCGTTTGTGGCTACCTAAGGGAATATATCATGGGGGATGAATACTTTAGCGAGGGCGATTTGCATGGGGCCATTCAGTCGTCGGTGTCATCCTGTCCTCGCAGCGGGTCAGACGTGGATGGAGGTCAACTTGCAGTCGAGTGTGTGGCTAATGAGGCAGAAAACACAATTTTTTTGGACACAATTCACCTACAGACTACTCGTTAGATTGTAAAAATAGTGACACCTTTGATATGTTGTATCTTAATATGCAGGGAGCCCCGTCCTTATAAACTCCAGCAGTTGGAGATGGACTACTTGGCTTCTTCATTAAATCAGGTGCATTTGATTTGTATTAGTGAGACATGGTGTGACACCGTGGGCTTGCAAATAAATAATTACAGATTAGTCAGTCAATTTTGTCGTGAGAATCATAGAATGGGTGGGGTTGCTATCTGGTCCCTGAAGCATATTAGTGTAAGTGTCATTGATTTGGGAGGCTTTTGTGTTGATTTTGATATTGAAATTTGTGGGGTTTTTTGGGAGGCGTCTAGTGACTATAAAGTGATTGTACTTACTTGTTATCGGTCTCCTATTGGTAATTTTGAAGTGTTTATTAAAAATCTTTATTGTGTTTTGGATAAATTTTACTGCGTGAATACACCAATTATTTTGCTTGGTGGTTTTAATCTTGACTGCCTTGCAGGGTGTAGTAAATTAGTGAGGTTAGAACAAATGTTAGAAACATTTAATCTGAAACAAAAAGTAACAATCCCAACCAGAGTTACTGTATCTAGCAGTACATTGATCGATCATGTATACACTAATCTTAATACATTTGTAGGTACACATGTAGGTGATTTTGTATTTTCCGACCACAGAGTAATCTGTGTAAATACTGGTATTTCAAGCACACCCGAGCAGCCTGTTTGTGTTCGTAAGCGAATATTTAACGACATAAATAGAAGCAATTTTAAGTCAGTCTTACTAAATGAGAATTGGTCGGCTATGTATATGGCCAATACCCTGAATAATAAATTTAATGCTTTTCATGGCGTGTTTATGTATCATTTCAATAGTTATTTTTTAATTAAAAATGTTAAAATAAATAACCGTAATATGAAAAATTGGATGTCTGACAATGTTAAAATTTCTAGCAATAATGTAAAAAAATTATTTCATTTAAAAAAGAAATATCCTGAACTTAATATAATTTACAAAAATGCTTTATATAATCATAAGCAGTTGCTAAAAGATTCTAAAAAAACGTATTATTCTGAAAGAATTAGAACCTCTATAAACCCGAATCGATCAGCTTGGCAAATTATTAACGAGTTGAGTGGTAGGAGCAGTTCGACTGTTTCAAATGTTGTCGTTGCTGTCAATAACGAAGAAGTTGATAATCCGCTCGATGTTGCAAATATCTTTAACAAATATTTCCAATCAGAACCGCTCAATATTATAGGCAAAATTGTAAATCTTCCTACGGTTAAGAACTTGGTGTCTGATTTTCTCCCTAACACAATGTTCATTAAACCATTCTCAGAGTGTGAGGTAAGATCGATCATTTTAAGATTACAGAATAAGTGGTCCAGTGGTCCTGATGAGGTGTCTGCGGCGGTCATTCGGGAGTGTGTGGATGGTTTGGTTGCTCCTTTGACTTACTTAATAAATGCGTCTATGGCGGAAGGAAAATTTCCCGCAATTTTGAAAACTACCTGTGTAAGCCGTTACATAAAAGGGGCAGTAAGTTGGACGTCTCAAATTATAGGCCTATTGCTCTGGCTTCGTCTTTTTCTAAAGTTTTTGAGTATGCGATGCGTGACCGCCTTAGTGATTTTTTAAACAGTAATAGCATTTTAAATGATTTTCAACATGGTTTTAGAAAGAATCGCTCTACCATTACCGCTTTGCATACCTTTTATGGGAAATTAATAAATCACCTTGAAGACTCCAAGCACCCTATTGGCATATTCTGCGATCTTAGCCGCGCGTTTGATTGCTTGCAACATAACATACTTATGGATAGATTGCATAGGTATGGTGTGAGGGGTGTTGCGGCTGACTGGTTCGCGTCATACTTGACTGATAGGTCGCAGTTTGTTGAAATCACTTATCGCTCCAGTTCCATTAGGACTTATAGATCGGCAAAGCTTCCAGTGGCTGTTGGTGTTCCACAGGGATCCATTTTGGGACCTGTTTTGTTTATATTGTTTATTAACGATATTGTCGGGTTTTTAGGTGATTTCCGAATTCTCATGTATGCTGATGATGCTTGTGGCTTGATTGCGGATAATGATCTTACGGCATCCGCAGTTGCTTGCAATAATTTTTTAAATGATGCTGCAACTTGGCTTTCATATAGTTCATTTGAAGAAGCTGATACCATTTGTGTGGGCAATGAGTAAATCTACTCAACGTAGACTTGAAGTCTGAATGAGGAAGAGAGAAAATATCGGTTCCTAGTAATGGGAGGGATCCAATATCTTCTCTTTCGCTCGGTTAGGCTCGCATCGTTCGAATATTTTTTTCTTCAAGTGCACCACTACTGTACCTATTGAAAGCGTTCAATGTAAGCTTTATATGCGGAGTACATATTTTTAGCAGTATGTACAAAATTGTACCCGCTCATGTACGTGACGGACCCATTACTAGTGTGCGCCTTTCTGAACATAAAGGCCACCTTGTACTGTACTCTAGGAGACTGGTACACAGTACCTATCAAAGTTAATTTTTTTGCATTTAAACTGTATCAGTGAAAACTCTAGATTATCATGAGAGCAACAGATGTTTCCATTATATCCTGCTTAACATTAAAAATATTTTAATGCAAGTTATATGCATTTGTCCGCCAATTTATGAGATAATATCAACTTTGAAAATTGCAAAAGCTTTTGTAAGTTGTTCTCTACATTAAATAATACAGTTAGGGGTCAAAATATAAACGGTCAGCCTGTACAGTTAACTGTTTTTGTATTCTTTATACTAATTAAACATTGTAGTATTTGCTATGTCAAGATTTCTGTACTTCTATTTCTATTTATCTATTAGCGAAGTATGTGATTATAACTCTAAAACTAGACGTGGTGGAATTTTTTTTTTGTTATTCCTTTAGTTAAAGACTCTAAGACACCCATTTTTACATCAGTTATTCAAAAAAATAAATTAAAAGTATCGGCTAGTATGTAGTTAGAGACCCGGTAATATAACGAAACGTTCGTGATTAGTAGAAAAAGTGGCAAAAACTTACCAACTTTTCAGATTATAAGGGTACCAAATATTATATATGCAACCAAGATTGCATTGATTGCTTGGAGTCTATTGAAAACCCCGTATAATAAGTTGCTGATAATTGTACTTTAATCTCACTCACATTTGAATCAACTTCTGCTGTGTTTGTAGTCTAATAGATAGAAGCCAATCTTTTTAGTTAATACGTTAAAAGCCAATTAAGTAATTAACAAATAAAGAAATAAAATTTATGTTTTCAAACTTACGAAAAGGGTGCAATGTCCGTTAGATAAAGAACAATACAATACTTGGCAGCGATAATGGAATGTTGGCGTATCTACATCGCATCACAGTGATATACATACATACAACGCGCGAAATTCAATTTACTTTTACGACAGGCAATAATGAAGTGTCAGTTTTAATATCAATAAAATACTTATCTTGATATATCTGTATGAATAGTGACCAGAACTCCGTCAGACGCTGTAGTTGTTCACGCTCCCTTTCTAAACCTGTATCTGTAAAATAAGCAAGCATCTATATCTAATATTTCTATACGCTGGTTCATACCAGATCATATTTTTCTGATTGTGCTAATTACAAAGTAATTTAAGTTACTTATCTTTGGAAACCAATAAAACCATATCATTACAAAATTAAATACCTGTATACCTAATACAGAATTCATAACAAATCGTAAACTGTTGCTAAATGCATTTGCCAGACAAAGTACGGCAAGGGTAATATGTAAAATTTCGCTAGTACTTTCTTGATTCTGTTTCCGACAGTGCATAGTGTAGTGAATGAGAAAAAATTCCGCTCAAAATTTTTGGCAATTCTATTAGCGTTCTTTTTGTGCGCAAATATACTACTGCATGTAATACTACATCTAATAAGTAACTACCAGTTATTAATGTGTAAAGTTACATTATTTAATGTAAAATTTAGAATGTCATTTTACATTTTTAGTATATTAGAGGTAAATATTACGTGCCATATACGCTGGAAGTTTCCACCAGCGAATAAAATTGTATAGTGTTGGATGAGCTAGATATTCTGCAAACTTACACAAAAAATATATATTTGGTACTACTAAAATCAATAGTTACGAAAATCAAAATTCATTTTTCTAAGGTATATTTTCCTCTAAACCAGTAATAAAGAAATATAAAAGAAGAGTGGGTTCTCATGACAAGAAACCAAAGAAAAATTAAAAGAAACGCCATGTTAAAACATACACTGAAAAACCGATTTGTTAAACAATACAAAAATTTGCTTAAAGTTACTAAACGGCAATAGATTAATATATTAAATATGGGCAACAAGGTATTGTGTTCCTAAACCAAATTATTTGTTCATTCAACCTAAATTCATTTGAGATAACCAGACATCTTGTTGGATTAACTAATTTTTTTTCTGATAAAATATATTTTGTTGTCTTCATAATTTTTTTTTGTTTTTCAGTGTACAGGTTTTTTAGAGTGTCATATGCATCCTCATACAAAGGACATCTTAAAAGTTGGAATGTAAATATTGTCGTGGAATGAGCATTTGATATTATTTAAGTGTAAAGTTACTAGTTTTACTTTTATATATTTTAAAAATAATGTGATATAACAAGAAAAGGATATAAAATGTAGCAGCAGACAGCCAGACGATATCCATGTGATGTAGGAAATCTCTGCATTTGGCAAGTCCTTCAGAATGTTCCCTTCAGGAAGTAAAGATGATCAGCAGTGATATACCTACACATCGAAATCGAATATTAGAATTTGAACAGTATATTTTTATAACAGATATTGACAGATCAAAGTTGGATCTAAGTTCAATTCAAATGTATTTTTTTTTTACAGTGTACTTATTTTATTTTAACTTAGTCTAAAAATATTTTTATATGCATTGGCATTCCAATTGCATTAATATGTCAACAGAAAGACATGGAAAATTGCTGGAAGTCGGTTTCGTCAAAATATAAAAAAATACATTGTTGCCTACTTATTGCACAGTAATTTTTTTTGCATTGTTAATTTTACATAGTAATAAGTGTTAAAAATGTTTAAATGTATTTTTCTCTTTCGCAATTTGGTTGTAGCAAGGGGAAGACATTAGATCTGGAGGGCACTGTACATATATAGCCTTATATAGTTTCGGTGTTACTATTTGTAGGTGCTCCACCTAACTTAATTTCTGTCAACTGTAAGACCCAACAATTTACAACACAGTAACGTTAGAAATTACAGTATGATTTTCAACCTTTATATCTACGTCTCCCGGCAGCCAAAGATTACAGAGATGATCTTCTTGGCATTTATGTCAAGTTATTCGCTGAAAACCAGCCAACAAGATCGCTCACAACCAACCCCACAACCTGCTACCACTACATTTGCATCATCTGCGTTGATTTTGTAAAATGTAAAAATAGTAGCGGACCAAGTATCGAACCCTGGAGGATGCCAGCTCCAACATTCCTCCACCCAGAACAGTAGATACTGCTAGTCCCTGCGGACTTCAGTGTTTACATAACGTCTTTCTACACATTAAATTCTATTATTTGTCAAATATAATTGAAACAATATACTGTTTTAAAAAATCGAAAAAAAAACAAAGCAAAATAAAATCACTGACTTTTTAAAACGAAATAATGAATAATTGTTTTCTGTAAGCAGATTTCAGTATGGATCTTTAAGTTGTAAATAGCTGTAGTTTATTACATATGTAACATCCTTTCAAACCGACCGTGGCTGATCGTGTTTCACATCTACCCACACAACTAACAATAAGTCACCCGTTCCTACCAAAATTACAGAAGCACCAAGTATATCAACAATACATTATTTGTAATTTTGTAAAATGTTAGATTAATGTGGCAATTTTTTTTTAAAAAAGCGATGCTACAGTTGCATAGGCAACACGAGTGTGCACGTGTGATATTTTCAAAGTACCTTGAAAATTACAGAGTAACTTGCCAGGAAAAACAGAAATTTTGAACAAACAGGAAAATATTATAATTAAAAACTACTTTAATTTTAAATCACGAATTTCCTGGTTATAAACGAAATTTGTTGTATTCTATGAAATATAGCAAAAATTAAATGCACCTTAATAACATTTGCATCTTGTATAAGAACCCTCTAAAAGTTTATAAGGTTGCGAAAAATAAATAAAATTCCATTTATTTAAAAATTATATTAGAATCTTTATAACGTATTCGGAAAATTGAATCAGAAGATTAAATCAGTATGTGGACATTCAAATGGTGTTCAAGACGATGTCCTACGCCAATTTCCCACTCAAGTCAATTCATATTTGAAACATGTTCCTTGAAATGCTTCGTTTATTCGATCTCTTCTTAAGATGAATTTTTCACCATTTTTAAGGTAGTATTCAGACTGTTCAGATTATACAAAACTTGTAATACGTCGGGTAGAGCTGTTACAGTTTTGCTGCTTAAATAGAGAGGACATAGATATGCAGTATTGTATATTTCATATTTCTATTTCTTCATCATCTATTAAAACTTTGGGATTTATTCTCAGAACCAGTAAACAGTTTACCTCTATTGAAGCCATACTTCCTATCTACTTTGCTTCTGTATGTTCGAAGCTCGAATATGCTTCTATTATATGGACGCCATTTTATAAGACTTACTCTAGCATGATCGAGGGAGTCCAAAGAAGGTTTCTGAAATACCTATACTTTAAACGCAATGCTGTATACCCCTGTCATTGTTTTAATCACTACACTTAACTTAACATGTTCAACTTAGATGCACTTGAACTTCGGCGCAATCGTACTAATGTCAATTTTTTATTTAAGTTAATTCATGTCATTGATGCATCTGCTCTTTTAGCCAATATATCATTTTTCATATCAGCTTATCCTATTCGTTCATATATTACGTTTTATACCAAAACCGCTAATTCAAATATTTTGGCGAAGTCTCCTTTGCATAGGATATGCTTATACATACTTTAATTCTATTACCGATAATACGAATACGGCTGATATTAACTTTTCTCATTGACATATTTGCTGAGCAGGTATATCGAGTAGCTTAGCATTATTTTGTTCGTTTTGTTGGCTTTTGTTACTTGCTCTTATTGTTATTCGCTCAATGTTGCTATTATTATCATTATTATTGTGCAATATTATTTGCTATTGTTATATATATTATTAGAATTAGTATCGTTTGTTATTATGTAGGTTTTGTAGGTATGGTTATTCAATATATATCTTTTTTTGCTTTTGTAGTGCTCTTTAGGTTAAATATTTACATATAGGTATTTGCATCTTCTTTTTTTTTGTTCTTTGAACACTTTTTTCATTTTCTTTATACTATCTGCACTCACTTCATTGTCCTGTTATTGGAGTTTACTCTGTATTCTGTTGTGCAATAAATTGTTTATTATTTTCAAACCACAATCACCTTGAGTTAAAAATAGTTTTTGTCAAGAATTAATGTTTTTCTTTTTTTAAATTTTTGTCGATTTGTGGATCGTTTCCTTCTTAGGTTTCCTACCATTAAGATCCGTTTCTTTAATACTAAAAACACGATTCTAATGCCCTTATTTATGTAACTTTATACATATACTACTAAGGCCAATACGCGATATTTCTGAGTAAAAACTAAATATCGCGTCCAATAGTGTTTAACTTATTCAGACATCAGTGAACTCGCAAGAATTTATGGCTGTTTTAAGCCTTGTTCTGACCTGCAAAGAAATTGCTCACAATTTATTGTACCAAACAATTTTTGCAAGTATAGCAGCTGAAAATAAGTCTTCACACTTGCAAAAATTGTTTGCTGCAATTTGTTTAGGTCAGAACAAAAGCTTATCGAAGGCTTGTTTTGCAAACATTGTTTCGGTCAATTTGATAATGATATCCATAAAAGTAATATTGTCTGTTTGAAATGAATAAAAAATAGCTTCAGTGGATTTTATAATTCTTATAATAACAAAAATCTTAACGTGTTTATCCTTAAGCCTTGTTCAAACCTGTAAACAGATTGATTGCACCAAATAAATTTTGCAAGTGTGAACGGCTAAAAATGAATCATTCACATTTGCAAAAATTGTTTGTTGAATCATCTTGCAGCAATTTGTTTGCAGGTGAGAACCAAAGCTTTACGGTTGCTTCTTTGTTTTACCTCTTTGGTTTTTACTCTTAGTGTACTCTTTTAAATTGTTTTTAGTCAATTAGCTTATTTAGCTTTTATCCTTATTTACTAATGTCAGTATTTTAACTAACATATTATACTGCTTACTGTATGCAAACTTGTCCAAACAAGCACCTTTTCTTATTTTTATACACGACTGTAATTTCAATGGTCATTTAAATCAAAAAATTGTTTAGGTAGATCTCAAATAAAATTTTACGTTTTAGATTTTTAAATTTGACCCCATTATAATTAAATCGTCAAGTAAATTTAACCTTAACTAAATCCCATACCCAATAATACTTTTTTCAAATCCTTAACTAAATCAATTGTATCTTAATGATTTTTGACATCGTTGTAGTTTTAATAATGAAGATATAAAGTAAAACATCGCGAATACATAATCCATCAGTGCTCATAACTTCGAACAGAGAATATTCGATAAATTTATTCGTATCGACGTCAGTGCCACTTTATGTTCAATTTGGGGGAAAATCGAACAAAGAAATGTTGCTACGCTCGTGTTTTGCGTCATGACGTCAGTGTGAAAATGAACAATTACAAATATTACGAAAGCGTACTGCTGGCTTCGCCTTCTGTGTGACGATAGCTAAACTAAAATAATTTCTCTTATGGCAGATTTCTGTAAACGATCTCTTCACTCACTTGTTATTTTTAGCGAGTCCGCATGCACGATTTTAGCCACAGAACATATGATTTTAGCGTTCGTTGTGACGACACTGTCAATTTACAGAGAGAGAGCCAGTGACTGTCATTGGAGGTAATCGAGATAAATTAAACATTGATCTTGGAGTAATTCTACTACGTTTTTCCATAAAATAAAATTCAAAACAAACCAAGTTCAGCATCTAACATATCAATATCTCTCACAGATTTAAAGAGAAATAAATCCCAAATATAAAAATTACTTAACTATTATTATTTTAATGGAAATAACTTTTTTGTTTTAACTTTGAAGTTATAAATATATAAATTAGTCAAAACAATTATGTAGAAAACTAAAATTTCATATTTCTTTAATTACAGCTACATTTACTGCATTCCATTTGGCGAAACACGAGAAAAAGAATAAAAATTGAACCAATTTAATGAGCTACGATTACGTTAATTTTACTTTTGCAAAAATTCCGGGGGCAAATGATGATACCATTTCATTTACAATTACGCTTCAAAATTTAAAATTTCTAGTAATTTTGTTTACTGACTATTTATGAATCTTCTACATTGTATTTTTAACCAACATATAGTTTATAATATTCAATTTTCAAATGTATATTTCGTTCAGTATATTAATGGAGAATTGGTTTTCCAAAAAAAAAAACATCTATCTGAAAACAACTTGAATAAAGTACCTATGTTTTACTGCCATTAGCTTGATGCAAGTGGTTCTACCGGTGTGAACTTGGCAAGCAACTTGATTAAAAAAAAACGTAATGCAGTGTATGCCCGTTGTGCCATATTTCAAACATTAGCGAAATTTCTCTCGGATACAGTGGCGGCTCGTGACTCATGAAAGAAGGTGGGCACAAAATAAGAACTTGCCTATTTTTTGTACATAAAATCCATACTCCTATTTTTCATGCTGGAAAACACTTTGTAAAAATGCGTTCAGTCGATCTTCTGACATTGTGCTTCTCAGAAGAGTCTTAATGCGTTTGAGGGTGGAAAAACATCGTTCACATTCTGCTGTCGACATGGGGGTTGTACAAATAATATCCAACAGTTTATATGTTTCCGTCAAAACTTTTTTTAAGTTGTTGTGTGTTATGAACACTAAAAGTGGCAAAACTCCACCTACATCTACGTCACACATGTCCTCGCGCTCATAAATTACTGAAAGTGCACTTTTCAATTTTACGCTGTTCAACATAGGATAAGATTTCACATTTTTTATACACATAATTAACCGACGCAAAATATGACAATTTTTTTCCACATCTTCGCTGTACTTAATTTTATGTCGCAAATAAGCACTATCTAACTATTCACGTATGTCCACTTTGCCTAGAACATTAAAATCCACGCATGCATTCATGTGAGAAACGGAATTTTCGTGTTTCTTTGCCCTCTCTGCAACATGCTTTAAATCATTTAACCCTTGTACATTCCACGCACTGACCTCTTTCTTAAAAATTAAGCAGATAAAACAATAGTTTATTTGTTAGTGAACATCCGCACATCCACTCATATTTTTATTAAATATTGTATTGTAAGTTCCAGTTTTACTTGTGGAAGTGTAGTTTATTTGAAGATCAGGAATAGCCTTCCTTTCTCCTTAATTAAAAGTTTTTCCTCAAACGAGAGCGGGCCTTTTTTTTAAGATTTTGCACTCAATTAACTTCCCTCATTAATAATAAACATCACTTCAAGCCTTTGAAATCACACATGCGCGATACCCGTTGAAAACGATGCAGTCGCAACGAATGCAAGCCGTTAATTAGAGATACGGCATTGCGCACTCCAAAGCGACCGTATAAGGCCATATGGCGAAGATAAACGGAGCCGCCCGATTCATACCCCAAATAGGTACATCGGAAAGAGTGCCCCGGAACATAGAATTTCTTTCCGTGTTTATCTTGGTGGTTGGGTGGGTACGTGCCCTTGTGCCCTTCAGTACCAGCCGCCACTGCTCGGACATATTTTCAAATGTCTCTACTTCCGGTTTGGTTGACGTACAAACGATTTAAAAGGAGGTACAAACAGACACAAACGATGCTCTTTCGGATGGCTTTGGCCGTTTTGCCATATCTCAAAAAATAGTGAAATTTCTCACTTCGACATATTTTCAATTGTCTCTACTTTCGGTTTGGTTGAAGTACAAATGATTTAAAAGGAGGCACAAACGATTTAAAAGGAGGTACAAACCCTTTAACCCTTTCTATTTTTTTTAACCTTTGAGGTACAAACGAAACCGAAGGTGGTACAAACGGGTACAATCGGACTGTTTTTCGTTTTTTTTTTAATCAAGTTGCTTGCCAAGTTTACACCTGTAATGATTCTCCGATTCCAAACAGACGAAAATTCCAGTATGCTGGATTTCGTTTTAAGAAACAACGTTTGAAATAACTAATAGAAAATAACATACAACAGTTTTTTTTTTTTTTCATTTCATATTATGAATACTTTCAACTCTTTAAAATTGATGTTGGATGCTTTCAGCTTGGTGCTGAGAAGAAAGTGTCATTCGACAATGGTATGGACGGATCCGTGGCCGAAGACTGTTATTTCGCGATGCGAGCACTGGACGAGGGCTTCAGCTTCAACTTCATCGAGGGCGAGATGTGGGAGAAGAGTCCGTTCACGCTGTGGGACTTCGTGCAGCAGCGGAAGCGCTGGATGCAGGGTATCCTGCTCGTCGTACATTCCAAGACGATACCGTTCCGCAAGAAACTGCTCCTAGCGATGTCGTGCTACTCGTGGGTAACCCTGCCGCTATCCACGTCGAATATAATATTGGCGGCACTGTGTCCGATACCCTGTTACGCAGTTATCGATTTTTTGTGCGCCTTCATCGCCGCAGTGAACATATACATGTATATATTCGGCGTCATCAAGTCGTTTACCGTTTACAGATTCGGACTGTTCCGGTTCATGCTGTGCATAGGTGGTGCGCTCTTGACTATACCGCTCAACATTGTCATCGAGAACGTCGCGGTGATTTGGGGCGTCGTCGGGAAGAAGCATAAATTCTACGTAGTGAATAAGAACATACGTCAACCGATAACCGTTTAGGAAAACTTTAAATTATATTATTGTATTAAAAAAAGTAAATATTTATTATTTATCAAAATTTAGATATCGAAAAATGACGAAAGAGTTACCGTATACTAAAAACGAAGAAAAAGTTTATCAAGAAGCTACAGGTAAATGGAAGTTTTGTGTGTTGTCAACTTTTACTTACAAACAAACAAAAAATACATGATTCTTAAGTTATCATCAAATCGACATTTACACCGTATTATTATACAGATCAAAAGATTGTCCTGATCCTACACAACTTTCAATATTAGGTTATGAAAACAGCAGTGCAGTATTTTTTTTTAATTTTGCCGCCAAAATTGACACATTTTTCCTAGACGCATATTGAAGTTTCATTTTATTATGATGTGTATATTATATAGTGCGCAATATTTAACGTGTATAAATAACAAAAGTGATTCACTACTGACTGCATTTTATCAGTTAACTTCATTCAAGAGACTGAATGCAAATATTGATATAGACTTACTAAGAAGTGAAATAGGATCGGGACACTTTTTTTATGACCTCATTGTGTATATTATAATCAAAACTTCTATCGTGTAAAATTATCGCCATAGTTGATTTGAAATACCTTTGCCAACTTTAAACTGTCCGCAATCACATTAAACTACTATTTGCCTCCTAAATTTTGAGGCACGTTGTATGCATGAAAGAAGAGCAAGCTGTAACATTCGTTAAAATTTGTTTCTGATCTCCGATTTATTGGCATGGAATAACTTTGTATTTAAAAATGTGATAGTATTATACAGTAACTCGTTTCGAAATCAAAATAAATGAAAGTTCTAGAATACTTTGCGCATTTGCCGTGTTATATCTTATTTATTTTGTTCATAAACATTTCATATAAAAAGTAAATAAACAGTAAATATAAGATAAAATAACTTTCACTTATTTCATAGAGTAAATCACTTATTAAAAGTTTTCTAGATCTTTCATGTTATTTATATAAGTATATAAATAAGTTTTATGTATTATTATTATTACTGTTTGATTATTTATGTTGTATATAGTATAATATTATAAAGCTTGTATTTTTGAAATGGATAACGTTTCTTACTGCTGCGTCAATCAAATTTTTGTAATCATTTGAACACATTTTCACTAGAAAATTCAATTAAACACACTTTCAACTCTTTTTTTAAACGTAATAAAAGATATTCTGCCTGTTTTAAACATGAAACAATCTTAACTAATCATAAGAACGCATTAATATGCTACTTTTTATCATTACAAAATATATAAATTGCATGCGTAGTTGCAACATTGCCAATTAAACTGGTGCTACATAATTTTATTTATTTATTTACTTATTTTTAATAATTCGCAGTGCTACTTATACGTAACTATTATGCTTGTATTATTAATATATTACGCAGGATTGCATACATTATAAACCATGTTCAAAGAACAACAGTTTCGAAATCTTATTAACATAAGTATTTTTTTATAACATTAGGAAGATTACGGTTGTCTTCTTATCAGACGCTTTGCCTTAAAAATCATCTAGTAATCACGTAACAATTCGTTGTTATGTACTTTGAAACTAAATGGCGCAAATATTTACAAATTATGTATGAAAACGGGGATGTGAACAGAATGATCAACATTTTGCATCAAATATTTTTAGAGTAAGTTTGATTTTAGGATATCCCATCGCTGTTAATTATGTATTACACAAATGATAATTTTTCTAATTTATAAAGACATATTTATATATATGTGCTAATTTTTTTGCAGCTAACGAACAAATATCACCGTTTCTATTCGCTTAAGTAGTTAATATTTACACCCATTTCATAATAAACGTTACTTTAGCACTTGAGTTAAAGTATATGTATTCTTTACCCCTACTTTAATTTAAAGTAATTAGATCTAAAGTGACATTATCAAAATCGCCGGTAGTCAAGTGGAATCTATAATGAAGCGTTCTCCATTTCTATTTTCGTACAAGCTATTGTTAAATTATCCAAAAAGCAAACACATTACGCTACGTTGTTATTACGTATACAAGAATGTATCCGTCGCACAATGTTCATTACTTTTTATTTAGTAGGATTACGATTATCAAATGCTTCATTCATGTTTTTAAATCATCACGTATTTTTGGTAGTCATCGTCATTTTAGTACGTAATTATTCTAGGACTGATTATTAGGAGAATTTTGTGATATTATTATAATTTTTATTTTCCTTGTTATATCTTTTATAGTGATTATATTAAATTTTAAAACAGATTAGTTGAATTTTGTACTTTTCTGCTATAAAATTTCAGATAAAAAAAAAAATATCGTTATTGACACAAGTCGACGCACTATTTCTCAATCAACCGTTAAACAGAAATCGTTAAAATCGTAGTTATTTATTAAAATAAACATAATTTTTTTTTAAGCTGAAACGTGACCATTGTATTGTAATTATTGTACGATATACGAATGCGTTTGAGCATGGTAATAAACAATTTACTTTTTTTATATGGCGATTTTATCGCAGTAACAAAAAAATCAATTTAGATCTCTTAATCTACATTATTTAGTTTAGGGACTAATAATAATAAACACGGGATTTTGTACTGAGATTCAAGTGATGATTTAAAAATATTGGAAGAGTATACATTATCATGTCTGCGTGTTCCAATGGAAAAGAAACGTAATAAAGTGTTCTAGAAATTACCAAAGGGCATGTGCATGCTTTTATAATTTGTTTATTGTATAGGCGGTCAGTTATTCATGTAATCTATCTTTAACAAACTTCAAAATTGTAGTTATTTCGTACTGACTGCTAGAAGAATAACGTATTTTTGTTTCTAGGTTTATTCAGTAGCTCATTTTAATAATGTGGAAAGTCAAGAGTAATAATCATTACGAGGTGGCGGTTTTAGATTTTTATTACCCACTACATCTTCATTTACAGCGTGAGCCATCTACAATGTAATTTTTGAGAATGGGCTGACGTTTTATGTTGACACCCCTGTCCTTTGACATATCATAATTTCTTATTTTGTTTAATTCAAAAAACTAATAATAATGGGGGTTAACGCATCGGGATGACAGAATACAAATAGAAAAACCAATTAAACTAATCTTTTTGTTACGAACTTTTTTAAAACTATTTTATGGTGATCAGATACTCAAACAAAATGTTACTTGTTTCAAAATATATACTTTGTTTCAAATCGGAAAGAGTAGCGGAAGTAAATCAGTTTATATTTCCACTGCCAAATTTTATTAGTGAGATACTTCTAAACAAAAAAAAGGATAGAAAATAACGGCAAATTTAAATTTATAATCAACACACAATTTTTGACATACGATTTTAACGGACGTCAGGTAGTTATTTACCCGTATAAATCAATATTAACATCTATTTAAAATGTTAATAATTAATATTGGTCATTTTAAATTGTCCATGATTCCGCTACTGGTGACTTCAGTGAAAATATCTTAAACGTATTCAAAAAATATATATTAAGACTTGCTTCTCAAACCTGAGCGATCCATACAAACACACAGAATTGCCGGACTATATGGAAAATATTTCTATAATTTCTACCTAAAACCGCCACTATGTACTGATTATTTAATGTTAAAGCCGATTTACCTAAAATTATATAATAAACCAGTCGTATATTTTACTTAATCAATAATGGTTATAATTAAGTAATTGTACCATGGACACAACCACCTCACGTCATACATACTAGGCAAAAAAGATGATTATTGTAAATTTACAAAAATTATAATTTGTTGTACTTAAATCAAAAATACTATTACTTATTAAATCAATTTTATTTAAGAGGAAAAAAAAAACATAACTAAATTTTATATTGAAATATACCATACATTAAATATTAATGCGTACCCTTCTAACGCAATAAAATATATAAATATGTTTGTATAATTGAATGCTACATAAGCAATAACATTTTACAATGTCGCCATTTTTTTTTGTTGAAATCTACTCTTTGATTAAACTTTGACTATTTTTTTTTTAATTTGTTGGAAACCAAATTAAAATGAATCTTAAATTCTTAAAAACATTTATTACATGTAAACGTTTTTATTGTTTACATAAAAAAAATATTTTAAATCAAATTTTGTCTAAATCTACAAATTATGTACTCACAACTTATTCTAAAAATGTATACATTCAATTGTAGTACTATTTCTTAGTATTATTAGCATGTAAATATCTCATACATGATGAGTCCGTTCACTTAAAATTACGCAATATCTCCGATTACATCGGTTTTAACATATAAAAAAACTATGCTTTATTAGATTGTTACCTGCTGTAAAATAAACATTTATTCAAGAGATAACGAATGCACTTTTAGCTAAGGAAATTGACTACTATTATTACAGCTACCTTATTTTTAAGACTATAGACAGCTTGCAATCGCAATTTACGAAACTTCATTTCGTTATTTAGCCTTTCTATTATTTATTTTGTTCTTATAAACGTAAATTATGTCTATTTATGTATTGTTCCTGCATGTGCATACAGTAAGAAAATCTAGATATGTTTATTCCATGCGTTTGTATGCAGAACCGTAAAGGAAGCCAGTGCCATTATCATTTCCTCATCAGTTGAATCATTAAATTACGATTTATAATTAGAACATCGCCAATGTATGATTCGGTTAAAATTCATATTGTGTTATCTAATATATTAACGTAGTGGCACAATTTAATGTTTGAACCGAAACATACAACAATTACCATAGTATCCGCAATTTATTCAGAGTTATGTGATTTTATAGCGTACATATAAATTTTAATTTTTTTGTGATTCTTTATTTTACTATAAAAGGCAGAACTTTTCGTGAATTATTTTGTTAAATATTTTTATAAGTTCGCTCATTTTAACGATAATGAATAAAATAATAAAGATGTTTTTCAAACGAAACGTTATTTTTATTAAAATAAGAAAAAAATCATGGAGTGTTTTGACAAAGCCGAGCTTGGCAGAGCTTTTGGTTAGAACGGATAAGGAAAAATCGCGGTTGTGCCCAATCAAAATTTGCTATAGCCACCAGTTCTTTGCATACATATACAGACATATATGAAGGCTTGCATCAACTTATTTTTTCTTATCTTGCAAATTATTCCGATGTTTCGAACCGCGAGAAGTTTAAAATTAAATAATGAATTTGACAAAGGAATAAAAATTATGAATAAAATAAACAATTAATTTTTGTTTATACCATTCACAACTATCATATTAAAGCCACAACAATAATCATAAATTGATAACAATGGGAAATTTCATGATATGCCCGGACCGCCTGATTTGAGGTTTGAATATCACGATGTCGGTTTAGCACAAAAAAGCTCAAAATTGTAACTTCGTGTTGTAACTTAATATACCATACGAACCATTGGAATATAAGCAATTATTACTCCATTATACTTATGCGTGTTACTGTTCGTAATTCCGTTTGGGTAGTGTCATTATTGATATATTTCTATATAATACTGTCGTCGTAGGCATCTCCATAGTCATATTTTTTTTTATTATACGGACATGTATGGGTGGGTGCATTCCTAATTATTATGTTTTTTTTTTATTAGCCTTGTTTATGTAAAGTTATATAAAGAATGTTATTAGGCTATCGAGATATACCATCACGGACTATAAGAAGCCATAGTGGAAAGCAATTTCTTTTGACACGATATTAACTCCCTCTATAGGTGTGATATGTTTTATTTGGTTTTGCTATACAATGAAAATAAAAGTAAAATAAATAGCTATTAAACACATGTTAGATTTCTTGATTATTTATCAAGTACACACCCATATCATGATTTACCTCGGAATATTTCGATCAATCGTGCCGCGGGATTTCCCCGCCAGACTAGCGGGAAAATCCCTTTACAACTGGATATAAATCTGTAGTAATTTTTATGTAAACGTGAAATTTTTTATACATCCTTCAAATCCTAAAGTGCTAACATAAATGGCAATACTACACACATCTTTCTAAATTCGATGTTTTATGCGACAAAATAGTTACTGCGTTTTAATATTTTATGGTTGCTTATCAGATTTTAAAACTCAAGAGAAAATTATCTACTCATTAAGTGCTGTTTGGATCAATTTGGGTACGCGCACATGCCGTATTTGCTACTTTGAAGAACAGAGGCCGAATTATTTGCAAAAAAGTTAGAAATTGAAATATTAGAGGTAAACATAACCTTAATGATCTGAGATATAACCTATGAAACTCTATATGCATATGGTTTTATATTTATCAGGAATAATGAACACCGATGTTATTACCGAAAGTATCCAACAGTTTAACTTAAAATGGACAAATTACACAGCAAATTTGCTAGAAATATTAGCAGACAAACTCAATAAAGGATTTTTAACCGATGTGACATTGTCTTGCGAAGGTACATTAATAAGGGCACATAAACTGGTATTATCTGCATGTAGCCCATATTTTGAGGTATTTAAATTTGACGAAATATTGATATTCTAACATAAAATCTTTGAAGCATTTATTTGAGGTTTATAATGAATCAAATCCATTGATCATTTTGAATGGTGTCCAACTGAAGGATTTGAAAGTTTTGTTACAATTCATGTATCGTGGTGAGATAAAGATATGTGAGAATGAAGTACGCGATATACTGAAATTGTCTAATGATTTACAAGTCAAAGGTCTATCAGACGCAAAAGTAAATTGGGCGTTCAATAAAAGCTTTGAAAATTTGAAGAATGAGCTGCCGCAGCCTGTTTCCAAAGTGCCTGTGACACAACCTGTGCCTTCTGTAAATATTAAAGAATTAGTATTATAGCATAATTTTTTTTTTATGATTATTAGGATATCAAGAAACCTGTAAAACAAGTATCGCCAGACACAGAATGTAATACAGAAAATTTAAAAGTGAATCCATCTCTTCCTTCAACTTCATTCACTACGAAGAGGTCCTTGCCCCCTAAAGCTTTCATGGTTTATGCGAATATAATGAGAAGAAAGTTAGCGGAGACATATCCTAGTAAGTTAATATAAGTTCTTAAAATTATGATTAAGGTATATTTTATTAGACGAGTCGCCAAAAAACATATCTGTGCGAATAGGGGATTTATGGAAGCAATTATCAAATGATGAAAAAATGAAATTTTATGAAATGGCAAAATGGCAAACTGATTCTGAATCAGTACCGGGGTGAGTGAATTCGAATTATGTTCTTCGTGTAAACCAGAGCTGGGCAAACCACTCATGGGAAGTAATGGCCTATAAACGCTAACCACTTACTCCAAATATAAGCACTTAAATAATATAAAAAGGCTTAGTTTAAATTTTAAGATATAGGAATATATACAAATTACAAAGAAAAATACTAATTGTTTAAAAGCTATCATAAACTATTACTATTGTAGAGATTGCTGTCAAAAGTTTGTTGGTGAGCTTAATGTCTTCGGGATGAATTAAACGAAAGCATGGGAATATAAAATAGAAGCCGATAATGGTTAATTTGTATTGTGCAGGCCCAATACAATGAAAATTATCAACTACAAAATCGGCTAAGAAAAAATAAATATTTTGAATATTAAATAAAAATAACATACCTGTGTATTTAATTTATTTTTCTTTATTAGTTATTCAATTGAAGTAAAATCTAAGATTTGGATTGATACCGGCAAACGGGATTAAGTGAATCAAAAATATAAGTTTTTTCGTTAATATTTTTATAACCTTTGAAAAAATAATTAGAAGTTTGTTTGTCATTTACTCAACATAATCTGCACACAGAATAAATATGTTACCATTTTTTTTTTTTGCCAAAGCGTGATTTACTTTACCCCATACATTGGGGTAAAGTGATTCAGATGTATAAATATTATATCCTTTTCACTTAATTTTGGATGGTTCTGGGTAAAATGAACCATATTAAAAGTTTTCTAAGATCTGACTTAGTCAAGAAAAGTTAATTTTACCGAAAATAGTCGAAAGAAAAAGAAGTAACGTATTAAAATAATTTTTACTCTTTATTTATTTCTATATCTTTTCGAAGAAATATTTAGTTGAATATTTCTTCAAAAAGATAAAGTGCTCATAAAAGCAGTGCTGAGGGAAAATAAATTTGAAAAAAAGAAAAACCATTAATAAACTATAACTTTAGACAATCTTAATGCCTATGTAATTATGCTAATATCCAAAAATTTTCTTCATTACTTGCAAATATATATAGCAGAACTAGACTTCAGCCTAAAGGGTACGGAAATGGGGGAATTAAATACAAAAAACCCAGCATTACAACTGTCTCGTAGTTGTTCTCCTATGTTAACCGATGGCACAGACAATCTGTGCCTGCAGATCCCGTAAGGCGAGGATGCCCCGAAGACTTGGAGCCCTCGCGCTATCACGTACATACAATTACATCTAATCACGATACAGTGAAAGTTACAGACCAAAAGCGAAAAATCCACTGCCCAGCTCTGATGTAAACTATGCAAATACAGTCACATTTTATTATGTACACTCACCTAACTATAATTTTTCAAAGCTTTACTCCAGAAGGTGACGAACAAAATGATAATTTAAAACGTAAAAGAAGCAATGAAGATTGTTAAATCGCCTTTGAATCGCAATAATCCATCAGCAATAAAATATGTATTTGAAGATGACGATGATGATGTAAGGATTTTTTTTTAACTGTATAGGGCATAAGGTTGAAGTACAAATATAATAACACTTAACTAATAGTGAACATTCTGAATTAACAGCAATTCTTTTGTTTACAGGTTGAGTTTATCGAGGTAACTAAAAATTTAGTTGCAAGCACAAGTAATGGAAATTCTTGAAACAGCAATTATACAAAGCAATTCAAATTTTAATATATTTCTTTGTATTTGTGTACCTGATTTTGTTCTATGTAATAGATATTTTGGCTTATATCTAATAGAATACCATATACACATTTCTAGTTTGATTTTCATAGTAAGTAGTTTTGTAGCACCTTAAACTTTTATTGAAAATGAGCAAACATTCACTTTATTTTGCAAACACAATTTCTGAGCAACTTTTCCATCGATTTCGTGATTTTTCTCAACCTATTAAATAAAAAAAAATATTTTAAATTTCTTATTTTAAATATTTTAGGTAAAATACAAAATTCTACCTGTAGAATAAAATTAACTTCTCCAAAATGTAGAAGAAAAACTACAAATATAAAGGACAACACTTAAAAAAAATTGAGTGTTGTAAGATTATTGAAAGTTTTAGGTATAAATTATTAGACTTTAAAACGTGAACAAATACAAAAGTTGACAGACTAACACTGCGCACACAAGTTATGTGAGGACAACAATCTTTATGTTCGTCAAAGTGCTGTTAATGCAAAACAATATTGAATACAACTGTGCTCAAATTAATGAGAACAATTTTAGATACAATATGTAGGTGTGTAAGAATCAGTGGTAGTGTACTTTTCTTATTTTGCACACATATTAAACCAGCATAATCAAATTACATTGTGATAAAGAAAACAATATTAGAGAAAAGCGCAAAGAAAGAAAACTTGTGCTGGAACAATAGTGGATGTTTAAAAATATCCCTTCTACCCCCAATACCTGGGTACTATTTAGTTTTGATATAAACCAAGCTTGAATTAGCTGAACCCGCAATTATAATAGCAGAACTAAGCTTTGTTCTTTTTGTCCCTTTGCGTTGGAACACAAATGCGCCGAAGAGATTTTGTGTTCTATTTGTGTTATGGTAGGAAGCAATACGCAAGATTGTTGTTCTATTTGATTCGAGCAATGTTGCTTCATGACGCAAGTATCTGTCTGCGTTAAAAATCTTAAATCATAAGTGGAGGTAGATTTTTGTTAAAGATGCGTAAGTTGGTTATGAATATAGTCGCAGTCATAACGTAAACTATTTGTGTGTTTTTTGAACCCATCATTTTTGCGTCACGACGCAAAATTTTGTTTCATAAAACATTACGTTGTGTCATCAATTTTTGCGTTGCAACACAAAGGGACAAAAAGAACAAAGCTATTATTTTTAACGTGTTAAGAAAGCAGTACTCGTGTTTTCAAATGTCATACAGATGTCGCTGCTTACCGGTAATGTAAATCATGTAAATCTGAATGATTCGACAAAGCAGACTGTTAGTCTGTCAGTCATCAAGGAGCTGGGTCGAGACCACCCAGGAATTTTTCCTTTTTTTTACATTTTAAGGGACGGGGCAATAAATACCATAATAGTTTTGTTTGTTTATATTTTTGTAATAAATACATTTCAAAATAAATATAAATATGTCGTGAACTATTTTCCAATATTATTTTCACATTTAGATCAGATCAGATTGCATTTCTTTTTTGTACTAATAACAAATCAAAATAGCCATAAAGAGGGAAAAAAAACAATATATAAAATAAATTTGACTAAATGAGATTACAGAAAATGAATAATAATATTAATAGATAATAAAAGTATAAAGACTATAAAACTATACAGACGTTTACATCATATAATTATAAATCTCTTTGCTATATGGCAGTGAAATTATTATACTTTGTCGATTATAATAAAAATTATAATTAAGAAAATAAAAGTGCACGAAGGTATATATAATACAAGAGAAATAATAATAATAATATAATAATAAAACAAGTAACACTACAACATATTCAAAAACACGCTCCAATCACCTAACAATAAATAATTCTTTTCTCATATATACGTTTTAACATAACAAATCGTTTTGAACCTTAGCTAATAAAGACTACAATATACAAAACTGTTCTACTCGATCGATATTCTGCTTATAAACGCATAACGTGAAGATGGCACTACGCTTTTTAACAAAATTGTAAGAGTAAATACATCTTCCAATAACTTGTTGCACCGTAAAACTAAAACATATTACGAAAGAATAGGAAGAAATAGAACAAGTGATGTATAAATTGCATATCAATCAGACTTACACGTTCGTTAACATCTACTAATATTAAATAATCACTGATATATGTATATCTATAAATCTTAAAATTGGTAATGCATATTATGTACTACACCCATACACCGTGTGGGTTTTTATTAGTCGGTACAGCGTTTTCTAACTGCCTAGGAGAACCAATCATTTTTCGCGTACTTCCCCCTACTTTATTCGGTCCCTCAAATATATGTTTTAGCTCTTCCGGCGGAGCAATGCTTAAGCTTTGTAAGTTTGCCTCTTTCATTTCAGTCACTAAATGTTCGACTTGTTTCTTTTTTTCTATAATTGCACCTTCTAATGTTGCCACCTGCAAGATCAGCTACACATTGATAATGTGCTTGTTTTTTAAAAGATAAGATGAATTAGTAATACTACTTGCCTCCTTTTTGAGAGCTTCTGCCGTCAAATGATGTAATTCCGCACTTTGTTTCGCCAGATCTATATCGTGCTGTATTCTTTCCATTTCTGCTAAGAGATTACGTTCCATTTGTTTTCTTGATTCGTTTCGTCTTGATTGTGCTCTCTGTTCCATTTGTAACTCATCCATAACCAACCTGCAATACGGAATATCATTATATTATAATTAATATAATATAATAATATATTTATATTGATTTTATTATATAAAACAGAGGTATACACATGAAGGGAAATAAGTCAAAGAATATGATAATGCTTAACCAAAGGGTTTAGCAGCGTGAGTAAAATGAAAAATTATTCAAGTTATACCAATTCTTTACGAACAAAAATTTTCTATTTTCCTCATAGACAAAACTAACCGATTAAATAATTTGCAACCAATGATTTCTTGAAATTTGAAAGATTTGGGTGGGAGTTTTCTATCGGGTGTAATATTCATGATCATGGTAATGTTTAAGTTAAATTTATTCATATATATGTATATATAAATATAAAAAAATTACAGCATTAAAAATAAAATCTTACAATTTTGATTAATAAAGAAGGTTACACAAAATCCCATACCGTCATAAAAATTGAAATTTTGAGCAATAAAAAGTTTTCGTGACAAACTTTAGATAATTTAATAGTGATATTGTGAACATGTGTCCATCCCAGCATTAGATCAATTGTTATGCTTAGCAGTTTAATGGAGTGCCTTTGTAGCAGATGTACGAAAATTGCGCCCAATGGACTGTGTAAAACAAGTAAATCAGGATTTCTTAGGTTTCAATGCAAGCTTATTAAAAATTATCCAAAACCTTATTGAAGTAACAATTTTATCTACATTTGCAATTGTATAATTTAGATAGTTCGTGGTAATAGTGATACCAATATCGATTTTTATTTTAGGACTGACATTTAGGTCATTGAAATAAACCATAAAGTATGTAGATCTAAACACTGATCCTTGTGGCACCCCAATATCGACATTCACGAGCATAATTTTACGTATTTGACTCGGGGAGTGTGATCGCTTGAATGTGTCTGAAACCACAGTTTTGTTACATCTTCCATATGGTCTAATTTAAATTAACAAAATTGAATGATTTGTATAACCAAAGGCCTTAATAAGGTCTACTAAAAAGAGGTCAGATGTGTATTTTCCGGAGGCAAGTCGGCAGAATACAAAATGTCGTGGTGTTTTCACCCTTCAAAAAACATATTGATTGGTGCGAATGTGATTGTACAATTTTAGAAAACTAACTACTCATTATTCGAGACCATTTCAAAAAGTTTGACAATGGTAGAGGTCAATCTTGTTCGCTTATAGCTGCTAACTTATCAGGATCAGCCTGTTTAAATATTGTAGCGCGCGCGGCTATTTTGAAATTTAAAATTTGGGTTTCCTGCTGCGCCGGTAGATGGCACCACCTTTACAGACTTACAGAACGGAGATCAGGAAACTGCTCATAGAGAGCGCTATTGTATGACGCGTTACGGCCGTATTCTGGGAAAAAAATACGCGTAAGTGCTATGAAACACGCTATGTTGCAACGCACATGCTGTCTGAACAACAAAAAGCAATAGGTTTCCTATTTAAAAACTATTAGCCAACTATCATGGATTAAAGTTGTAAAATTGACTCTATGAGTACTGAATTTGCAAAAACTTAGTTACCTGCCATAAGTTTTTTAATATTTTTACTTATTGTTGTACCTGTCTCACATAATAATCCATTCGAATAAGGTCTTATACTGTTTGTCTTTACACTGTTTACATGTCACACAAATTACGCCATTTTTGTACGTTTAGGGAAATGCGACTAATTCGTAATGGATCAAATTTATTTAAATTTTCAAGAATACTCCAGGTAAAATTAGAGCCAAGCGCGCCAAATATAAACACGCGCGCGAGCGGGGACAAGTCAGTTTGTATCAGCCTTGTTTATATATCATTAGATACACAGTCTCTTTGATTTTAGATGTCACGCCAGATATCTCGGTTGTTGTTAGAGATACGACAAAATGTTAACGAAGAAAAGTTATTCTACATCTAGTTCCCTATGAGATGGCTTAGAATAAAAAAATAATTGAGGATAAATGTGTCAGATATAGCAAATACATACAAAATTTGCAAATGGAATGTACCCAACTTTATTACGTATTTTGAAACTATAAGAACTCCCTTTTCAATGATATATCACATGTCATAGTTATGTAATCATTTAAAAACATAAATTGAAAAGTTTGTTACAAATTGTTACAAGCTTAGACGAATTAAACACATCAATTAAAACGACAGGCAGTGAAAAGAATTACTACAGCTTTAGTGTCAAACTAACTGAGAAAATTCATACATATTATTATTTTCATCAAAAGTAACACGAAATGGGTGATCATAATTCTAATGATGAAAAAATAGATATGTTAATTGAGTACATCAGATGTAATCGCAATAAGCATATGCGATGTATCAAATTATGTATCCAGAAAGAAGACATTGTCGTACACTTTACAAGGCTGGAACATAATCTACATAAAAATGGCTGTTTTTAAAAATTTTGATTATTTTAATTAGTTTCATTGTTCGACTTTATCTGCCACTTATATTATTATTGTTTTTTGCGTTTGATTTTGACATGGCTCTGAAGATGGCTATTTAGCCTAAATTAGTAAACCAATAATCCTGCATTATTAATTGAGTACTATACGAGTTGTCATTTATCATTTTCAATTTATATTTTTAAATATTTAGATAACTATGACAGATATATCATTGAAAAGAGATTTTTTCAGAATTTTAAAATACGTAATAAAATTGGGTACATTCCATTTAAAATTTTGTGTATATTTCCTATATCTGACACATTTGATGCTGAATTGTTTTTTATTCTAAGGCATATAATAGGGAACTAGATGTAGAACAACTTTTCTTCTTTAACATTTTGTCGTATCTCTAACAATAGACGAGATATCTGGTGTGACAGCTAAAATCAAACTGTATAGAAAGACATATAAACAAGGGTATCGGAAAGCGCATAGCGAAAAGCCGAAGCGAGTGCTCGGTCACTCGCTTGAAAATAAATCAGTAATAAAACAAATACATAGCAGTGGATATAAATAGTAGTATTTTAAGTGAAATTAGTTTGTTTTTTTTAGTTGTGTTATTTTATCGTTATCTTTATTAGATAAGTAAGTGTAGAAATAAATACGTTTACTAAAAATATATCGCCTGCGTTAAACTTCGAGAACGTTACAATATATATGATTTAATAATATAAGTGACTTAAAAAAAATGGTGCAAAAAATTGAAGTCAAATAATTTTTTTCAGTATAAAAGTTATTTTGTCATCGCCACATGTGACGGAATAACTTAATTTATGAATAATAGGACTAACAAAAATGGCTTACTATTAGCTGTGAGATATTTATTTCAAATTAAGTGAGGTAAGTAATTTCTGTTACCTTAAAGTACTATCGAAGAAGCTGACATGATTTTGATTGGTAAAATGCTAAAATGAATGAATGATGAAGTTTTTTTTACAAATTTCGAGAAGTTTTCTTGCAAAATTGACGATGTGACGTGTTATTTGCAAGTGAATGAGATTGACTTGCGATCTAGAGATTCACTCGAAAATTCTTTTTTAAAATTAGAGACATTACTGAATTTTACGGAAGTTTACCAATGACGATAAGATTTTCTCAGAAAATAATAATTTTTAGCAGCTCTTATATACGCCAGCAAATCTTTTTAGTTCTGAATTATAGACAAAAAATAAACATTATTCTTGTTACATTACCGAACACTTAAGTGCCATCTTAAGAATTCCTACATCAAATTTGCAACCTGACATTTAGTAAAATGAAAGTCAAAGATAGTCTCACAAATTATTTTGCATTTTTTTGTAACGCAGTCCACCATTTCCCTAAATTTGTCACCCTTCTGTACTGCCACTATGTGTCCCTACTAACAAGATTACAGATTTCTTTTTTTATTATTATTAGACGCCTATAAAGTGATGGTGCAGTAGCAACTTGATTCAAATTAATTCGGAATATCTGTATAAAATGATCAGAGCAACAAATCCAACTTTGCATGCATTGGTACTCATTCATTTCACCTGGTTTAACAAATATAATTCCCAATACCTTATTTTATTTTTACATTGCAGCAATTCTGTCTCGCAATTTGCTAATTTCGATCTTAATAATGTTATTTCAGATTTCAATGTCTTTTCTTGCTGTTTAACTATTTCCACTTCTTCTTCAACATAACCCAAACCTTGTATCTACAATGTAATACGAAAATAAATAAATAAATATAGTGTCACATATTTATAGTTATCCTAGTACCTGTTCTGCATTTATTCTGCTTGCATTGCTCATAGTAACTAACTCCTGTGCAATAAAATCTAACTGAAATTGTTTCTCCCGCTCCTTACCCTCCCAGAACAGAATTTCTGCATCATACTGGAATAATTCCCATTAAAATTCTTCAAATTCTATTTGCAAATATTTTTGGAGAATTACCTTTGTGAGATCTGCTTGTTGTGATGATAATTTTTCACGTTGGTAATTCACCAGAGACACTAATTCCCTATATTCCACATTATAGTGAACTAACTCTTCGTTTCTATTGATGTTATTTTTATTATCATTAACTACTTTATTTGATTCCTTAAATGCGAAATTAATTTTAAATTATAAATAACATATTTTGTCTAATACCTGTAGCAAGTTCTTGTATTTATCATTGCTAACTATAGATGAGGTAGGTGGTGGAGGATCTCTATAAGGGGGTGGGGCAGGTGGATCTTTATATGGAGGTGCAATGCGTTGACTAGGAGAATCGGATATATCTGAACCACCATTCTGACTGCTCTTTTTTGGGCTGCTGCAGTAGAATTCTCTTACTTCTAATGGATTCATTCGAACATGTGGTATACCTTTAACTATTCCAATATTATCACCTTGGTAAGTACTACTACAAGGAAAAAATTAGGTATTATACAAGATTGAGTTATTTACATACCTAATTAGCTTTTGAATGTCTTTATTGTATTTTTCTGGTGATTCAACGATAATATTTGGAGCGGCTGGTATGGGAGTTGTAGGGAGATTAACTTTACTTTTAAGACCTTCACTCCACTGTAAAATAAACTGGACATCACTAGAATATTCACCCCATTTCGTCAAAATCTGCAACGGACTCTCGTTAGGTGCCAACTGCCTTTCGTTATTTCTCCATCGTTCTATTAATGTAAAACGACCTGATTTGCCTGTCGCATGTGCTAATGCAAAAACCACATCCTAAAATTTTGGCAGAAATATTTGTCAGTTCATTATTTACATTTGTAACATACTTGACATGTTGTTGTGTCAGTCACTCCACAAACAATTCGCTGAATACCTTCTACCCAAACTTTTAATTCCATATTGGGTCACAAACTTGTTGGAATTATACTCGCAGTATTACTGTAATTTTTAAATTGTATAATGTATGAAAACAAAAGAAACAAAGAAGTCTAAAAAGTCTGTTTTGTTACCTAATTCTATTTTCGGTCATTTTTACGTGTAAAGACCCTTTTTAAGATTTGCTACATTACTCCTTGAAAATGATGAATCATATTTCCTATATCCTTAAATTAGTTTCACTCTGAAAATTAATTTATAGCAAACTTATTTTATATTATTATATTTACAAACCGTTCGGATATGTCAGTTTGTCAAATGTCAAGAAACGTTGTACAATTATGACAATTCCTTAGAAAAAAAATAGTTTGAAAAGAAAATCCCTAGAATAACAGAAAAGGATTTTGAATAATCTATAAACTAAATAGTTTTGTTAAGTTTGATATTCTACAACAACATGGAATTAAATATCAAGGGTTTAAAATTTAATTGTAATTTCAATTTCAATAGATATAATTTTTGCGTGCAGTTGGTGATTCTGGTAATAACATAACCTAAATCCTTAAGTTAAAATGCGCAGACTCGTATAATTTTGGCGGGTAAATATTATTTAGCACGCTAATGGGTTGTGTTTTAAACGTTCTTTAATTGTAAAATTTGTGAAAAATCTGTGGATTTAACATGAATTCTAGGTAATGTATATGCATGTGTGTTAAGTAACAGCAATAAAGCTTTTATTATAGTGCATATCTAGCAACTAACGAAAATCCAGAAAGTAAAGTTACTATTGAAATTGTACTGAACAATGATAAGGAAAACATCGATCATAATTCCATGCAAGGTGGCGATTTACCAAAAAAACAACATGAGGAATATCAGTACTTAGATCATATCCATCGAATTATAACAACTGGTGTCCTTAGAGATGATCGTACTGGGGTTGGAACATATGCAATTTTTGGTGCACAAATGAGGTATTCTCTAAGAAACAATGTCATTCCAATTTTAACAACAAAGAGAGTGTTTTGGAGGGGTGTTGTTGAGGAATTACTTTGGTTTATAAAGGGGAGCACGAATGCAAACATTTTGAGTGAAAAGAATGTGAATATATGGAAAGCAAATAGCACTCGTCATTTCCTAGACTCTGTTGGGTTAAAAGATAGGGAAGAAGGAGATTTAGGCCCTATATATGGTTTTCAGTGGCGTCACTATGGGGCTGAATATATTAATATGCATGCTGATTATACTAACAAGGGAATTGATCAGTTAAAGGATGTTATTAATACCATAAAAAATCGACCAAATGATAGACGCATTATTAAGTGCGCTTGGAATCCGATTGATATTCCAAAGATGGCTTTGCCCCCATGTCATTGCTTAGTACAATTTTTTGTGGCTAACAATGAATTGTCTTGCCTTTTATACCAAAGATCTGCTGATATGGGGTTGGGAGTACCTTTCAATATTGCAAGCTACGCTTTGTTAACATATATGATTGCTCACGTTACTAATTTAAAGGTTGGGTGTTTTCTTTTTTTTTTCTTTGATAGCAATTTGATCTAATACCTTTTTTTAGCCAGGCGAATTTATCCACACAATAGGAGATAGTCACGTTTATACCAATCACGTGGATGCTTTGAAAGAACAATTGCAAAGGAAGCCGAGACCATTCCCTCAACTTTACATCAAACAAACCGTTACAAATATTGAAGATTTTAAATTTGAAGATTTTGAACTTGTAGGATATAATCCTTACCCCAGTATTAAAATGCAAATGGCAGTATAAATACTTTTTCATGTATTATATTTATGTATCAAATGTATTTTATTGAAAACTAAAACATTTTAATGTATCAAGAAGTGTTTATACCTATGTATTAGGAACTTATGAGTTAGAGAAAAGTAGCAAATCCTGCCATCTGGCAAAATTCGTAGTAAATAACGTGACTTCTAAATATATTGGGGTTTTATGGATTCAACTTTATAAATGTTTTATTTCTTGAGAGAAATTATAAATTTTTGAGGTATCGTTTATAATCTTAAAATGTAGTATTTTTTGGAACGGTGGACTTGATTCTGTCTACCATAATTCATGCTTTATTAATTATAATAAAGTATGTAATTAATAGTAATTAAATTAAATTCAATGTAGATTTGATGTGCTGAAGATGATGAGCAACCTTGTCGACAAAATAGAGCACTAAGTTTCCACTTTCAAAAGGTAGCCACTACCTGCTGAAAAAACTTTTTGAAAGCTAGAAGTACAATCACTCAAGACGGTAACCACTTTTCTAGCAAGCTTTGATGGAACTTATTTTTCATAGCATTATAAAACTTTTACTCTTCAAAGATTTGAACATTTTTTTTATTTCCCTATAACATCCATGAGTATTATCATTGTATTATACATATTTTAGTTTCTTTGAAATACACAAATTTCTATTAAATGATGTACATATCTTTAAAATTATAGGTTTAAAGTTAAATTATGTTCTAAGAGCCGTTTTACACGTACGACATAAATCATAATAAATATTATCCTGAAAATTTTGGTGAGAATTTTCCTAAGAAATTTTGTCGCGACACTTTCAGGTCGTTTTACACAGGAATAAGGTTACTTCCATTTGCACTTCTAAGTTGTAACCTAAATCTAAACAATTATGATCCATATTTTGCTGGTTTATCGGTTAACTGCTATTTATTTAGAATTTCTATGATAACCATAATCAAATAATTTAATTTAACAAGTGCACTTGCTTATAACAACAAATATCGTGAAAATTCCGGTTAAAATTTATTCACTCGAATGATCTGAAGTATCGCGATAAAATTTCTTACGAAAATTATCACCAAAATATTCGCGATAATTTTTGTTATGATTTCTGTAAAAATTCTCGTACGTGTAAAACGGCTATTTTAGGAAAATTCTCACCAAAATTTTCGGGATAATTTTGTTGTGATTTATGTAAAAATTCTCGTACATGTAAATCGGCTCTAAATATCCAATGATTCCAATGAACGATGAATATTGTAAGGGTGAAAAGAGTGAAAAACTCGTTCCTTTGTTCATAAATATTTTAATATTTCATTAGTAGTTTCGGCTTGCAACAGCCATCTTCAGATCAACGTCAATGTGTAAACCGAACTGCGAAAGATTATTTAAAAGATATTTTTTAAACAATCTTTCGCAGTTCAGTTTACACATTTTATCCTGTAGTTTTCATTATATTGTGACGAGCGCCAATTTTTAAACTGGCGGTTTCGATAGGCGACCCTAGATGGCGCTAGCATAGCGGAAGAATGTCCTTTCTTCCGATGCTTCCGCCATAGAATATCTAACAACCAGAATACAATCTCTTTGTCGGCTCTTTTGATCTCAGTGCGCAAAATTTCGTGACCTTAATGTCACTGTTCGGCGGAGAAGTCAGGATGGGCTTTGATAGAATCGTGCCTGACAGGGACCTAACTGTGAATGAATTTCATTGAGAATATGATAGATATCTACGTTAAAGTGAAAGTACATCGCTTATTTATAGAATTATTTTACTTCCCTTTCCATTATTTTCAATATTTTATCTCTTGCACTTCATAAACTATTTAAATTTAACAGACGAATATAAAGTTGAAGTCAGCGACGTTGTGCTATGCAAAAGCGAACATAGCCGGAACCATGGTACAAATAATACGGTATGCTTACGCGCATACGTAAGTTACGTCAGATAGGAGCATAATGCGCCACATATATAAATATTATTATATTAAAATCGATTTCGACCGTGAGGGTTTTGTTGATGCGGAAGGTAAGTTTAAAAAATCCGGACGGGGTTACGAAACATATTTTAAAAACGTTAAGGTGTTTCCACGATTTAATTTTCTAGAAAAACCATGAAAATACTGTGTAAACACACGAAATTCGCTACAATTGTAGAAATAAACACGAGCGCTACCAGATGGCGACAAGATAGATAAGTAAATTTCAACTTAAACGGGCTTTTTAAAGCAAAGCTGTATTGAATTACATTAATGGTAGTTGTGGAATATTTGGATTTTAACATTTTGCTATTTACCATACATGTATTTTATTGTTTTCGATACCCTCCTTAATTACGTGATCTGACCGGACTTGACGAATTTGAGATTCAAAAGGAGCATACCGTATTATTTGTACCGTGGCCGGAACCACAAAGTTCTCGCCCGATTTAATGGCGGATCAAGCTGCGCGTTGAGAATGCGCGAACCCTTCCCGCCAGGCCAAGATGATATTCTGTGCTTCCGCTATGCGTACGAAGTTCCAAAGAGGAACGACAGAGGGCAGTACCGGGTCGAAGATTCATGATTATTCTTCTGAATCTAGAAGGACGCCCTACATGTAACTGGAAAAATCTCGTAATCTCGCGCCAAATATAAATAACATGTGGAGATAAATACGAGCGAATTAGTACGTGTGATATAAATATCGGTGCAAGTAAATCGTTTACATAAATTAAGACATTAGTAATTAAGTGATGCAATTAATAAGTGATTTTTAATAGTAAGTAGTGAGTGATTTAATTTTAGTGTTTATTTTGATCTTAATAGATTTTAAGTAGTCCATAAGTGCGTTAATAAATCAAGTTAATTTAAATATATCGCCTGTGTATTTTTCTAAACCCCGACAACGTTTTAAGAATAGAAAAACGTTATAATATAAATATTCTTATCTATGTACACATTATGGTTATCATATTTGGTGTTTCTATTGATTTACAATAATCCTATTGACGTTTATCTGAAGACGGCTGTTGGAAGGCGAAACTAATAATCAAATATTAAAATATTTATGAACGATTTTTTCTCTTTTTACTCTTACTAAATTCAAATGTATCGACCCTTTTTTTATTGTATACAGGGTGTATCCGATATAGAGGTAAATATAATAATATGTAGCAGCTGTAATCATTTACGATCAAAAAGTCTTAATGCACAGGGGTCTATCTGTAAGCATTAACGAGAAAAAAAATATTTTGTAAATGCCGTGGGCCAAAGCCGCACCTGTGCCCAACCTAAATGCTGTCCCGAGTATACCCCCACATACCACTATCATTTAGCCATTACCGCTGTTAGTTTTGTGTGGATCGCCGCTTGGAATACATGGGTATAAAAATGCAGCGCTACACAACGCAGGAATTGACAGATATCGTGTTAATTTACGGAGAGACGGGAGGAAATACAAATGACACAATAGATTCATTTTTGCGCGACATCATAGTAAAAAGGCGTCTTTGCAAATTTTCTGTATCTACATTTATTTCTGTGTAATTCGATTCAATTCATTTTGCGTTATTGGATTAAATAAATCCAAAAGAAATAACTCAGAATCATGTGGGACCGTTTATTAACAACTAACTCTCGATTCGACAAAGCGAAAGAAAAATATTTACTTTTTTTGTAACTAGTGAAGTCGCATATCCGGTGAAACTCGAACGTCTTATCAGGATATTAAAAATAATACTTTGTAGACTTACGTAGAACGCTCTTAACAAATAAGGAATGTTTATTTTATAAAAAGAAGAAATTTAAAATGACTCAGTTTTTCTATTTTTACAAGGGCCTTTATTTATTCAGAATGTTAAATGAACTTACAGCATACCATTAAGAATAATACTGAATGAGTGCAATGTATTTATACATAATACCACGTTCAGTGGGTGCTTAACATGTTTCCTTGCATCAGGTCCGGACTAAAGAATTTTTGGCTCTAAATTTTACTTTTTTTTATTTTTTAATGGTGAAATCCGGTTTCGGCGGGTTTGTGCTTTGTATGTCGTGTAGTTAACACCCAAGCAAAATTTACTTTTTTATTTGATACACCCTGTATACTTATACTTCTGAACAGTGTTGTCACATCTGTATCCCTATAATAGATTTTTCCTTTAGTAACCTCTATAGAAGCGCGTATAATTTGGAGGACTTATTTTGCCATTAATACAATAGCATTTTTTTTTCTTTCTAAGCATAGTTCAAAATTTAGGTTTTTTTAGTAACAGTAAAAAAAAACAACTATTTTTATACACATTTATATAATATTCTATATCTACAGAATTTATTTTATTATTACCAATCCATTGAATTTTCGAAAGCAAAATATTGTCAACTGGCAACAGTGCTTCTGGGTCGTATGTTACCAAAATGAATATCAAACAGTATATAAATAAAATATCGTTTTATTATAAGATCTTTATTAGCATATAAGTTATTAACAAAATACTTTAATGCCGCGGAAGAAAACCATTCACACTCATATAAATGCAATTTTATACTAATGTATGTGTTAAATAATTACTGAAAACGAATGTTCTGAGACAAATTAGTGTATTACGAAATCAAAAAACTACTTTTTTCGCATTTAAAGCTAATTCATAGTGTTCACTATGTCGTCGATTTTCAAAATAGACCGAACAGTTTCCGTAGCTAAAGTGATAGCACTTACAGAAACCAGCAGGGGCTGGACAACATTCTCCTCTAAGATATCCGAAATGGTACCTTTACGAACGTTAATTCCAGCCGAAACTTCACCATTTGCGTGTCTGTTTCTCAGTTCAGTTACTGTTTGAATAGGATTTAAGCCAGCATTTTCGGCGAGAGTGAACGGAATGATTTCCAGTGAATTTGCAAACCCTCGTAAACATATCGCATCTACACCTTCGCTTTTATCAGCTAAAGCTGCCAGTTTTAAAGCGAGTTCAATTTCAGGTGCTCCACCGCCAGCTACTAGTGCCTTCTTTCTGACTAAGCAGCGAACTACGCACAAAGCATCGTGAATTGAACGTTCTGCCTCTTCCAAGACCAGCTTGTTTGACCCTCGCACCAACAACGTGACAGTTTTACCGGCATTTTGAGTTCCTGAAGAAAGTGTTCAAAGATGATAATCAAAAACAAATTAATTTGTCATATTTTGAACAAGGTTTGTTATTGAATTTAATTTCAGCAAACGAAATTATTTATTTTGTATTACTTGATCATTCAGCAAAGCGTTAACCGAAACAGTCCTGTTCAGGTTAGCAAAAAAAAATTAATTAAAATTATGTTTTAAGGTAAAAAATTACATATTAATTGCTATAGAAAATTGTCTTCAAAATCAACATAAAAACATTTTATTCAGTTAAATTAAGTAGCAATAATTGCAAGTTAATTAAAAGTTTTATATATTAATTTGAAACATGTTTTGTGTTAAATGTTTTTTTCGGTAATTTAGTGACAATTATGTGTAATTATGAGCAAGCAAAATTTTACCTAAGCTTTTTAATTTAAAATTGCTATTTTAATTAATTTTATTTCATTGTTTGAAGATGATCCTTGCTGGATGATTAATTTCATTCCTTACCTGTAATTTTAACCATTCTGCTTCCACTGAATCCAATTTCTTCTACAAGTTCAGCATTCGAAAGATTCTCTGCTGTGAAGTGATCAAGTGAGGCAATGGGGCGACACCCAAGAGATTTACAAACAAACTCAACATCCTCTCTTTCAATATCCTTAACTACCATTACTTTAATTTTATCAAGAAAATGTAAAGCTAGATCTGATACTGCATCTCGAAGAATTGATTTTTGAACCTATGAACATAGATTTTCATAAAAGAAAACATAACATTACAAACACCTACTTACAAGTAATACATTGCATCCAGCTTTTTTAATTTGTTTAACAATATTGAGAATATATGTTCTTTCTTCTTTCAGGACTCTATCCATTGCAGCATAATCCGAAACAATAACATTATGGTCCATATCCGTTTTAGGTGGAGAAATACAGAATTGTATTAATCCAATTTTAGCTTTCTCGATGCGTTTAGGTCCGCTAACATTTGCAACACGTTGAGAAAATACTAAACCATCCACCAATTCTGTGTCTTCCACTGTTCCACCTAACTGCCTAATTACTTTGATATCTGAGAGATTCACTACATCAGCATATGCAGGGTTTATTATTTTGAAAACTGCATCGACGGCTAGTGGAGCAAGTTGACTTGATTGCTGCGAGACTACCTTAGAATTTAGTGATGTTGATGCACTTTTAATCAGCTGTTCACGATTATCTAATTGAATTGGAGTAGAAATATTCGTTAAAATCTAAAATCATAATGAAACATCATTTCTAGGAAAAATTAATTCAATCTTCTCTTACATTAACTGCATGTGCTGCAGCTCTTTGAAATGATTCTGATATAGCTGTAGGATGTATACCACGTGCTAATAATTTCTCTGCGGCATGCAGAAGTGCACCTGCCATAACAACAACAGTTGTTGTGCCATCTCCAGCTTCAATATCTTGTGCTTTCGATAATTCCACTAACTAGCACCAAGAAAATCATTAATCAAATTAACCCTTTCATATTTAAATATTTACCATTTTTGCTGCAGGATGCATGACATTCATTTGCTTCAAGATAGTAGCTCCATCATTTGTAATTGTTACTTCACCGTTTCCTGATTGTATCTGCAAAAAAACCAATTGAAATTTTAAACACATCCTACACAATTATACCCACCATCTTATCCATGCCTCGGGGTCCAAGACTTGTACGTATAGCATCACTAACCGCTAAATAACACAGAAATATACTTCAGAATGGTTTAATGGAATGAAACTACTGCTATATTACATATTTTCAGGTTTTTCTAACATGTTTACCTTTAGCGGCATTTATATTGCTCATCCGTACATCAGCTGGTTTACTTTTGTCTTTATACGCGGTAATTCCTGATTTCGCAGTATCTCCGGAAGCATTTGGAGCCGTCATTTCTTACAAATAAGTAGATGTTGATAATAAATTATAAAACACTTGGATGATATTAAATAAATTTGGATTATCTTTTCTTGCCGATTGACACTACCTTCTTTTTGACAATGACAATTTATGCTAGAAAATTCGAATACTGAGCGCTGCGCCATCTGTCGTATAGCGGCTCGCATGCGAAATACAGAAATCATTTTTTGGGGAAGGTGATTGGCTGGAATTAGATGTGTTTGATTTGTACAAAAAGTAATAGAACGGAGAGAAACACTAAAATTAAAACGCTAATAGCCAAATTTGAATTTCTTGCAATTATTCTTAGTAACTTCAACATTAAAACATAAAATTACCCACCATTTTGTACTACGTTTGTACTACTATTTGCTTTTACGTTAATGTACTGAAAATGGTGGCGGGAAATTTAAATTTGGCTATTAGAGTAAAAACCGTTCCACCACCTGCTTTAAAGGATTTTTAGTACTATTGAGTTTGTAACTTTTTTGTATAAAAGGCTATATTCTCATCCCGACATTATTATTAATCTCGTTCTTTCTTTGAAGATATTCGCAAATTGAGCAATTTTGTAACGGTTTTGACTTACTACACATTAATGCACTGATTGTATTTCTGTTTTATTTTAATATATACTATTAATAAAGGAGATAGATACACTCCACGTGTAAAATCCAATAAATCGAAAACGTTACTGTATCGTTTTTGTACGCCAGAGTTCTATATTTTATCGTCAAAAATTTCCAGAACTATTGGGTTTCTATAACAGCGCAAATAATAAAGTGGAAATGCGAATTTTCTTTCTTTTACAATAAATTATAAATTACAGTTTAAAGCTCGATTTAAACAATGTTCACTTAAAGAACAGATATAAAATTTATACGAAAAATAAAGGTGGCTACGGATTTGCTCATTTGAACATCCATATCATAGTCGTCGATTTTCAAAAAAGCAAGCACAAGCGAGTGTCCTTTGTTTAAGATATACGTATACAAGTTTTTTTTCAACTCTAAAAGCTTCTTATAATACGTATAGATAACTTATCGACGCGTAGAAAACAAAAACTGTTTCGGTAATATAAATAGAATATTTTGACTGCGAGCAAATTTTCAAAGATATCAAACAGGATTTTGTATAACATGTATAAATCGCTTAATGCATAAGTTATCGGTTAGTGGAAAACAAGCCATATTTTTCAATGTGTTAATGTTTTTAGAATATTACGTAATCGTAATGCCTAAACGTATATGATCTTTAAATCGCCGGTGTATATTAAGTTGCCTAGCATGTCAAAATCCAATTTTATGATTAGAGCGTCATTTGTGGTGTTTATACAAAAGTCGAGTATTTTAGGTTTCTATTATATTACATATAAAATTATATCTGTAGCCTCATTGGTAAATTACCTTTCTCTAAAAATCATTAAACTCTAACAGCGAGTTTCGTAATGGGGCCTCAAAATAGTTAAAAATATAATATTCTAATAGCCTTTTATGTTTAGCTGAGCCACAGTAGAAACGTTACATAAGCATATGAATTAGTTGCTTTTAAACCCATAACAGATTACAACAGTTTTTTTTTTATCTGAATTTAGTGACTGCGCTTATGTTCGTATTTTCGCACAAACGAACAGACATTTGGTTTGTATCATGGAAAATTATAGAAAACTGTTTTTCCATTTCAACTGTCGCGATCTCGCAATGCTGTCATACTAATTCTAACCTCAAAAGTGTTTGTCATTTCTATCAATTTGTTTTCAGTAAAATATTTTTCTGGAAGTAAAACAAAATATATTTCCTTTAGTAGTTCTGAATAAAAAATGGTAGGAACAATGCATATTATTAGAAATAACGTTGTGAATATTTTAATTTATTTAGGGTAAATCAAGGAAGACACGGAAAATTGTTGAAAAACGATTTGCGAAAATGAAGAAAATGATTAGTCTTAGTGATCCAAGGATAAAATCATCTAACAGAGCTGCACCGCGTCGAAAAAAGCCAGAAGATCCTCAAGAAATGAAAGTTCATGAAGCTCCGCAAATGAGTTCGGCATTATTTTTTCAATATAACACACAACTGGGTCCACCTTACCACATATTAATTGATACCAACTTCATTAATTTTTCTATAAAGAATAAATTGGATATCATACAGAATATGATGGATTGTTTATATGCAAAATGTATACCATATATTACAGATTGTGTTTTAGCAGAATTAGAAAAATTAGGGCAAAAGTATAAGGTTGCATTAAGAATTATAAAGGATCCTAGATTTGAAAGAATACATTGTTTACATAAGGGAACATATGCCGATGATTGTTTAGTGCAAAGAGTTACACAGCATAAGTGCTATATTGTGGCTACTAATGATAAGGACTTGAAACGTAGAATAAGGAAAATACCTGGTGTCCCTATTATGTATGTTGCAAAACATAGATATACTATTGAAAAAATGCCTGATGCATATGGTGCTCCAAAATAAAATGGTTTTTTTTTTTTTTTTGTGGTTTGTTATTGTAAAACATCCTAAAAGTAGTTTATATGGCTGCTGTTACTTTATTAATTTTTTCTCATTTCATACTAAAGGGTTTCTTTAATAGAACTGCATTTTAAACAAATGCTTGTAGTTTATGAATAAAAATAAGAAAATTAAAAATTAAGAGTGAATAAATCATTTAACTAATTATTAAAAAATATAACTTAATATTTGGGTAATCAGAATTTATTTCATTTATATTATCTTTATATTAACATAACAGAGTCAGTCAAAGAATAGAATTTATTAAAGCTTAAGAATCTCCATTGTTTACTTGGATTGGGATTTTTCTGCCTACAAAGTTGGTCACAGGATATACTTACGAAACTAGGGGGATTCCCAAACGTAAGTACTAACTTTATTTATATAACTTTTTGTCGTTATTTATTAAATCTAATCTAAAATATCACTGCATAATGTAGAATCTCAAGTTACATATTAACAGAACAGAGTCAGTCAAAGTATTTATTTTGTATTTTTATTAAAGCTTAGGAAACCACTAGTGTTTTAAAGGTAATTTGTCAATAATAACCAATAACATTATATCAATTATATAACATTTCGAACTCCCTATTAATTATTGCAGCCTTATTTTTTATATTCGTAACAAACTCCTTCTATAATTAATAATGATAATAATAATCATCTCCATATTCACCTCCAAAAATCGTATAATTTAAGTTATATAAAATGGTCATTTTAATACTTCAAGAATAAGTTTTATTTCTTTTCTGTTTTTAGTTTACTAGGACAAATATTTGTGGAAATATCATTAGCAACATTCGTTTATATATTTACATCTTTGTTGGTCCGGTATTACAAGTTTAAAGTTTCAAAACATAATAATTAAGTATAGACATCTTAATATAAGTTTTAGATTACATAACTAATGCTATATTATATAAGTATTTAGCAGGGAAAATGTATTCATATTGAGCGTAATTTTTTGAGAATTTAAGGATATCTATACTTATTCTTACATCTACAATTTGCTCCTTTTCAAGAGTGATTTTAAGATGTTTTGTAAATATTACGCACAATAGTTCTTTTTTTATATATATAGCCGGCTATAATAATGATGAGCAGTTCCAAGCAATTGTATAATTTATTTTAAGATGTCTATAGTAATACTAATGAAAGAATTAATAATAAAAGAGTGCAAGAAAGCAAAAATTAATAATAAAAATTGATATTGTTTAAATTCAAATTGTTTTGGTTTGATACAGTTGTTAATGTTATTTTAATAAAAAAGCACATACATATATGCACTTATAATATCGGACTTTACATTCTCTTTAATTTTTGCCCTTTCTCTCGGGGGTGCTTGGCTTTAATACAATATGAGTAATTTCGCGAAAATAAAATTTATCAACAACAATAATAGTTTTAATGGCAATGAGACATTTTCTATGAAATCGTTATTTTTGTTTTGTGAGTACCTAAGCATAGAAATAAATTTAAACTTGAGAAGAAAGTCTTTTAACACGATTGATTAGAAGAAATGTTTCATAATACAGGATGTGTATAAGGTAAGTTCTTTGTTAACTTTTTGCAGTAAATTTTATAATAAATGTATCATGCTTCCTATGTTTGTAAAAGCTTTTTGGTAAAATAGTAAGTACCACTTTTGTGTTGTCATCATTTTATTTATGTATTTTTTCTCATTTCTAATGCTGATATATTAACTTATCTCCTAAACTTACTACAGGATTTAGGTTAAATAAAACTGAATATTATATTACAGATCCACTATTCATTTTAGGTAAAACTTTTTTACCAAAAAAATCATAGAATTCAAGGTTACATAGTCTAAAAATATTTTAAGCTATACATGGTGCTCTAACTGTAGGTAAAAACTGTTTTTTAAATAGAATACTGGGTATATCATTTCGACCGATTTATTATAGGTTTGTTATTATTACTAATAATCATATGGAAATTATTTATTTAGAGTAAGAACATTTTAATTGTTATGAAATCTATATAGTACTTAGGAAGCCTCGCGTAGTAGCTTTAGGTGGAGCACGGGGTTAGGATTTTTTTGTAATTGTTTAGCTTTTCATAAAGTAAATAAAATTTTTGAATTCTCGATAAGTAACATTCAATATATCTTCAATTATAATAATACTAATGTCGTTATTTAATCTTCTTTAAAAAAATGTTCCCGATCAAAATCTTCATATAAGCTGACTTGGCTCGCCTTCGATTTTTGTTATAGATATTTACAGAAGTAATCTTTGGCAATGAAACGCAAGAGGAGCATATACATCCCCACTCTAACATTCTAAGGCAGATAATACTATATCAAAAGATATTACAAGGACTGTAATACAGTAATAGATACGTAAATATCCGATCACTCCGCACTACATAAGATTTGATTAATTCGGGACAATTATTTCGGGAACACATGGGTCCCCATTATCAACCGAAGACCTATTCAATAAGTTTTTGTTTATGTTTTTTTTCCCATATATATGGTTTCGTCTAACTCTTTCGCTGTTTGTACATTTTTCACTAATTCAAGATTTCTATGTCGATTTTATGTCCGGTATCATTTATATGTTGCGCAACGCTTGATGATTTTAGTCTACCAAATAGATAGCATACAATGTGCTCTTTGAATCTGGTTACGATCGTACGCGTTGTTTGTCCAATATAAATTTTATCACACCGCTACAACCGATTTTGTAAATGCCCGATCTTTCGTTGGGGTGAGGTTTATATTTCGCGTTATCTAAAAGATTTCTGAGTGTGTTCTGCGAGGAAAAGCTAGTGTTCAAATTTTGTTCTTTAAAAATGTTGCCTAAACCTTTTGAAATACGATGAAAAGGTAATTTAACAAACTTTTTGTCGCGATTGTCTTCTGAATTATGGTCTGTGAAAAGTCAAAGTGTCAAATTACCAATCAGTGTCTATTTAGAATTGAAGGAGTAAGAAGCAAACGGGTTTGTTGCTGGGTGAAGCTGGGGTTGTGGAATTCACTTTGGCACTTCTAGACACACTAGGTATAAGTGCATTTTACATATAAATTATGTACAAATTTAGGTAGCTAGAGTGCGGCTTATTTAGCGGTATAAATTTCTCCACATTGTCTTTTTTGTTTTCGTACCTTTCAGTTTATTGCCCGTTCAACTATATAAAAGGAAGCGGTAGTACTAGGTAATTAAGTTGTATAAAATGATCGTTTTGTTATCCGAGATTACTCCTGTATATTTGAAATACTAACAATATATTTTATACTTGGCCTGATGCAAGGTTGATCATCAGTGTAATTGTATCAGTGTCTATTGACTTCTATATAATCTGAGACCGTGTCGTCATTATGGCGGATACGGCGTTATGAAAGTCGTCTGAAGCATGTCTGAAGTGCCAGGAATTGGCGCAAATTTGTTTTTATTTCTATTGCCTTTGGTATTTGTAGAGAGCTTCGCTATTGATTTACGGAGCGTATTACAAAAAAAATGGTGTTTTTTTTTTGGGCGACATTTTCTTATGCTCTAAAGAAATAGCAACGTATGTAGATGTTGTTCAACAGTTACTGAAAGTACCCGAATTTTTTCGTCGTACGTAATTTGCCTCTGATGCAAATGATACATTTCCTTCTGTCTAAGGCCGGTTTGACACGGTACATTTTTCGGTACATACAAAATTTCATGTGTTTTTATGTACATGAAGAAAATATGTGGTATACAGAAAATATATTTATATATTTTTTTCTTCGTGTACTTAAAAAATAGGACCTGTTCTATTTCGATACATTTGTTGTATAGAAAATACGTTGCATGGATTGTTTATTCATTGCCTGGTGCTTCGATTTTGAATGACAAGGGGTTGGTTAGGCTTAATGCATGCAGATCTATCATAAAATATATATGAAAGCACAAAAATATGGACCCAACTAAAAATGAAAAATATCTAAAATAATAAAAAAAAACAAAAGTTACGCTTGTGTTCGTTTTGAAGCTACTGAATTGTAAAAAAATCTGTTTAAATGTTCATTTTATAATTTACTAAGTGAGGCAACCAGTTTAGTATTGCATATACCTAAACTGGTTTCTGCACAGAAAAGTGGCCTTGAAAACTTCTACACGAAAATGTATATGATTTTGTACAGAAAATTGTATCGTGTCAAACCAGCCTAGTACACAATTTTAGTGCTAAGTTGCAAGAAAGTAAAGCTCTAGGTATTTATTTAATCCTATGCCTTTCTAGCGTTAGGTGTAGGCGCTAAATATAAGACAACAAATCCAAAAGAAGTGTAAGCCTTATGGCGCAAAAGCACAAGTAAGCAAGAACGGACAGCTAGCAAATCTTAATTGCGCGGAATCATCACCTTTTCTGCGTTTCACGTTCTAGCCAATAGTAAGCCGATCTCGGTTATTGTCAACACAGTTCTTGATACTAATTTGACAGTTTTCGAGATTTTTTATAACCTATAAACGCACAAGCGTGTAACATATATATTAAAGGAATATGTCAATCTGACAGTCAACAAATTTTCGCTATCTTTTTTGAGTTCGTTCTAGTCAATAGCAGTCCATAAGCGGACTGAAGGTCACGCCCCCTTCCCTCCCCTCCCCCCAGCCAGAGATAAAAGGTGCCGACGCTTTTTTCCGTTCTTGTTCAGATGTTTGGCGTCATCATTGTTCATTTGATGCCTGGACACACTGCTATCTACTTACACTAAATTGACATCAATATGACGCATAGGTGTTGTTTGTCGACATGGATGATTTTTTTTTCAAACAATTTTAAAGGTATCTTGAGTTTTTTTTATAGGGTCTTATATATTTTCTTTTACCAGATTAAGGGAGATTTGAAACACCATATAGCCGAAAATATTTTTTCAATTATGCAAACATAATGCAATTTCACTTTGTAAAAAGCATTTTGTTAATATTTTGTGATAAAAAAATAAAGTTCTAATCAAAGACTTTCTATAAAATGGGAGGCAGCAAAAGATTTTAAATCAATACCTCAGACAAATAATTCTTTCAATTTAAACATTTAGTAGATAATAACGATACTGGAATGTTTATTAGAAAGATTATCTAAAAAAAATGAATCAAGGCGAATTCAATTTTTAAAATATCACTTATGTCTCTTTTTCACAATGTATATACTGAATTAATCGTTTCTTAGCGTACTAAATATAAGTAAAATGTTTAAAAAAAATTGATGCATTATTAATGGAATATTTGATATTTAATCAATTATTGCAGTAGAACGCCTTTTTCTCATGAGGATATAGAAAGCATAATACAAAATGTTTTTAACAAGTTGATGGACTATGAGTTAACTGTAGAGTATTGCTAATTTATACACTTCCTTTACATCAGAGAGCTGTTGAGCATTAAAATAAATACCTATTATGTAAAATGCCGGACAGCCAAAATGTCCAGCGTAGGTTACAGTCTAAATGATATGTTGTTATTTAAACTGTGGCTTGCAGTAGTCATTCTGGTGACCGACACAGTATCAACTAAATAATGCCAAAATCGAAATATACAAACGTTTTAAAAAATATATTGGCAATGATAATATCTCAAAACGATTTTCATATAAAAATGACTCATGTAATCGATGAGACCATCCTCCTTTCATATAGTGTTATATCATAATATAATATAATATGTATGTATATGTATAATATGTACAGTAGTAAATTGTGCTTTCCGACATTTTTGTTGCTGTTCATATTGTTGTCGCCCTTGATTGTGGGCGGCGCAGTGTGTCAGGTCAAGTGGTCAGATGGTCCACACTTGTACCTTCTCCGCTATAATACACCAACTCGCATGATCGTAATATGATGAAATAATATGTAAGTTTTCTACGTATTTCTCTATTAATTGGTCCAATTCGCCTTCTCTAAATACGTGGTAATATCTATGATAAGTTATCTCGCCGCGCGACATTGTCGGAAGGCAGCGACTCCTGCGACGTGTCGCTGTACGACGGATGTAGGCTGTTGGGAATCGTTTTCGCGTTCTTCTCGGAATCCAGGCTCGTCCTCGAGTGATTCGACGGCGACCTGCCGTTCGCTTTTAGGTGTTTCCATTCGGGGCAAGATACCAACGAAGCGGTGCTTCCTCCGTCGCCGCTATATCGAGTTATCGAGTTCGTATCTCGTTCCATGCTACCCTTATCGGAACATCCCTCCGACGATTCCACGGAATGACCGAAGTTTAACGACGTCGTGACGCTGGAGAGCATCGAGGTCGGAGGACTGCTTCCTTTGTCCGAATCGCAGGATTCTACCGAAGTACCCGTTTTTAATGTATTGATGCTTGGAGATCTACCTGTATATGATAAAAGAATTATGTTATAAGTCATTCTTTTTTTTTAAATTATGAAAAACAAAAATAGGGTAAGTCAGATATGTGACCGTTGCATTTGGTATGATTCGTTCAAAGTGGATATATCCGACCAATCGATGGATATAAGTAGGAGGAGCTATTATAAACTTCTACCACACTCATTTAATTATGGGCGTCCAAAACATATTTGAAAGGATTTCCAAAATATTTATTGGAATATAAGAGTCGGTTATTGGTGGCTATCAGACGTCGCACGATGATCGAAAAGTCATTTACATGTAAAAACAATAATAAGCAATTGCATATAATAGACATATTTAAGTAGCTAGGTGTATAACCATACAGGTTTCACAACCAAAAACGTTATCTTCGGAAGTATCCTAGCGATAAGTAGTTCTAACCTGGACGCAAATAAAGACACGCTTAGTGAAGTATTGCCGCGGTTACAAACCATTGTGTTTTTAAAGTGAAAATAAATAAGTTTTGTGGTCGATTAGAAAACCGAAGTTGAAATTAAATGATGTCTTTTACCTGATCAGGTAAGAAAATCAAGCATTATTGCTATATTATATTTTCACTGATGCAAAAAGAATGCTGTTTTTTTTTTTCTTTCGTTTCCCATAGTGTACTGGTGTGGAGAAAAAAGTACCCTCTGTTTTGAGAATACTATTTTATTTATTTAGATTAAATATTATGTCTCTGAGATAGCAAATATTTTTGCAATAAAAAAAATTGCATCCAATCAAGTACCTCATCTTGTTGTAACTGGCGCAGGTAGCAAAGGCAAATCTGGAAATTATGTAATGTTTCAACAATAATATTTACAACGCAACAGCCTAAAATATTAGTTGTTGCGTTCAATTTATGCAAAACAGGATTTTGTAATTTAAATAAAGGAATGTTAGATGCAACAAATGCTTCACATAATTCTGAATAGAAGTAATCCTCATTGCTAGACTATTTTTGTTGGTGCATTTTTGTCTGGACTACTTGTTATTAACAACGAAACATAAACTAACGATATCAACGTAGTGTATCGATTGCTAGGATCCCATTGATCGACAAATGACACTGACGATGGGTTTTATGTCCGTGCAGTTTAAATTCAGCCGTACGCCGCGCCGCTGAAATGTGACGTTAAAATATGTTTTTTCCACTAATAGTGTGGCAATTACTGCAAACTTGTCCTAGACCCCTAACCACAAACTGCACTAAACTAAACGTACGTTTCAATAGCAAGCTATCATCATCAGCAGAAACACTGTGGCAATTAATTTTCCTTTTTTTACTAGATTGCCCAGGGAGCGTTACGAGGATGCAATTATTTGAACTTCCGCTTAAAAAGTGTTTGCAAACTGAAGCAAATGCTGGCGTTGCAATGAAGATGATGATTGTTGAATTGGGTAACACTGACCCTAAAATTAGGTTTTTTGGATCTTGGATACCAATAGTCAAGAAGAAAGTTGAAATGCGTTAATTGAGGTGCTTTTGATAATAAATTGATTGGTGTAAGCGGTATTAGATGCTAAATTGGAGTAATCTAAATTATTTATATATTAAACTATAGATTATAACTGAATTAACATGTATTTATGTAAATTTGTATTCTATAGTTGGTAGTTCAATGTCATAAATCACGTGCATCCATATTTATCCTGCTTTCACTATACCTATTCAAATGGCCCTGTTTAGTGACGTGCACCGTAAAAGTAATAATAAGTCAAAAAAAAAAACGTCCATATTACCGTAATAAATCAGCTTGATATGAATGGTGCCCTTGTGAGTTTAACAGAAAGATTAGTGACTTAATAAACCGTTAAAATATTTAATTAATAATACTTTTCTATTATGTTTATTTCTTAAAGAATTAAAATTAATTTTATGAATTTTGAAGAACGTGAAGTTTCAGTTGTGTAATTTGGTAATTTTGAAAAAGTTGTGGTGCACCATAACGAAACATTAATTAAATCATTCCTCACAACTTGAGTATTGTTTTTAATAATTGATCCTCTAATATCACGAACATATACTTCCAATTCTTGGAGCAACCCACGGACAAGAAACAGATAAACAGTTTAAAATATTTTGCGTAACAATAGGTAAATTGGTCTAACACAATTTCTTTTAGTCTTTATCTGCTATAATAAAGATGGAAAATTAAAGATGCGACTGTAATTTATATAAAAAGTGTTAGCTTTTAAAAGGTATACATAATGTATATATTGATTGCATTACGATTCTTTGGACTATATAATTCATATGAAATGTTGATAGCGTTGTGAAAAAATCTTCCTTTTTATATACACATTATATTGCTGCAGAATAATTTGGTTTTTAATATTGAGCAGGTCCACATAATTCTTATAAACATTCAGATTTGGTTACAGCAAGTACAATCAAGTCAAAAAATTATGATTTAAGTACGTAAAACGTATTCTACTAACCCATCTACTTTAAATGCAGTGTCAAGGTAATTCGCGAAGGAGTGGACTATCGTTTCTAAAGATAAAACCATTTGCGATGTACGTTAAAGATGCCACAACCCTTTCGACTTGCGCAGAGTTTCACATTCCCGGAATTAGATCTTGGTAGCTTCCGCCAAAGGATTTGATGTAATCATTTTGATTTTTAATTTCCTTGTTTACGTTGAAATTTTATTAGAATCAATTGTTGGTATTTTTCTTAATTGACTGATTTACTTTTGTATGTAGTTTTAGTTTCAATGGTGTATGGTGTATATGACTTGTTACAACAACAAATAAATGTCCACAACCTTTACATATCTTTAATACCTTTAAAAATATCGATGCCAGTTTACTCGTTCAGTTGTTTACAATATGTGAATAATGAAAAAAAGAGCATTTACTTGCTTATTCCTCACTCAATTGAAGGACCAAGCCTTCTATAGAAAAAATCCCTAATAGAAGAATAAAGTAATTTTCTTTAAGCAAGTTTTTCAAGAAGAATTTCATTTTTTAATTTTACTCTTGTTCATATTTTTAATATTACCATTAAATCAAAGCATCATAATTCTTAATGTTTTAAAATCAAAATATCTAATTCAGATTTCTTGCAGAAAATTCAATAATTGTATTTTAATTTGTGCCATCATAAAAAACAATGAAAATAAAAGATTAAGAAAGGATAACTACTTTTCTTTTTGTTTTTTAATAAGGCAACAATTTCTTCCAAACAGTGAGATTTTTCCTTATTTTCCAGACTGTTTTTTAATGTAGTTGGCATTTATTATTTTGTACATCTGCATTAAGTAATTCCTATAAATCTAAACCTTTATAATAGAAGTAACGACTTAAAAAAAATACTTCTTCAAATAATAATAAAACAACACACTTATTTCTAAATATATTTTTCTTTAATACGGCTCAGCTCGACTATGTAATTAAAAGCAAATCACATTAAGTATTTACAAATTATACCATCTGAACATCCGCGAATGATTTATGGATAAAGTAGAATTCAGCCCATTCGCAGAAGTGGACCTTTATCATTTCCGCCAAAGCATTCAATAAAAAAAAATTCTTATGGTTTATTTTACTTTGTGTTATTATTTTTTTAGTTGATTGTACGCTTATGATTGAATTAGAACAACTGTTGGCAAATGCGGCTTTCCGTTGATTCAAGTGCGATTCCCATTAAAATTTCTTTTCTTATTCGGAGGTATATAAAAATTTCTGTTGAAGTTATGCATTTTTAAAATAATTACTTTTTTCCATAATTATATTTTTATATGTGCTTTGGTAAAATACGCAATTAGATTAAAAATTGAATTTGTGTATCTAGGTATAGATTTGGAAAATATATATAAAAAAAACCGGATTCCAGCTCTCTTTGGTTTGGTATGTGCCCACCGCTGAATTAGAATAATAAGTGTGATATTCTGACAATCGAAATTAGTCTGATAGCATTATTTTGTTGCCTTTTTGCGATCACGTGACTTTCAACATAAAATGAAGGCTCTGTATAAATTACCTACCTATAGTATCTAAATTTGCGTTGTCTACTGCGTTGTACCTATCTACGTAAAGCGAATCCTCAGTCTTTGTTTTACATTCACTCAATACACCGTTATCGCCGCTGATAATGTGTTTGGTTTGAACAGTGTCTTTTTTCGGCGCTTTGTGGCAGCGACACGGCGTCACCTCGCAACCCTTACACGACGCAACGTTCAACGAAAACAGTTTGTCACTCGCACTCAACTTGGACAGGTATTCGTTCTGTCTCTGGATCTCCGCACTCAATTTCGACAAGTCACTCAGTTCCTGGCTGAGCCGGCTGATGTACGGATCGTCGATGTGATGTTGATAGTTCTTCTTGCTCTGCTCCTGATACTGGTCGATCTCCTGCAACAGTTTCTCGCTGAGTCTATCCGCGAAATCCGTCAGGTGTCTGTGGCACTCGTCGTTCCAGGAGTTCTCTATTTCGACGTCGCTCAATAGCGGCGTGGTTTCCGACGAGTATTGTCTTTGCATCACCGATATCACTTCGCCCGTTTTTATTTCGCGTCTGCGCGCTCGCGGACTAGATTTTATTACCCTATCTACGCTTCGTCGAGACTGTTTGCCACTTCCGCGGCCGCCTCTAGCAATGTGGTCTTCGAGTTCATCTGGGCGTCGCTCTCGGAGAAGCTGAATTTTGAACTGGATGATTTGGTTGATTTTTCTTGAGTAACACTTATAACACTATCTACTGAATCCGGCGATGAAACCGCGCTGGAATCGCTGTCTTTATCGTCGGTTTCCGGACTTGAACAGTTCCAAGCACAGCAGTTTGGGTAAGGGCTTCGCTACGGATTTACCGTTGCTAATTGAACCTCTTCGTACTATCGGGAAATTAGCTCTGGTTGCCTTAACACCGATATCTCCTTTCTTGCTGAGCAATTCTTTAATTTCCTTTAACGTTTCTTCTTTATTCTTTGATGCCTGTCCGTTCTTTTCGCCATTTTCGCTAGCGCTGTTCAATGGAGTTTTCTTAAATTTAGGGATCGGTTGTACGGCGTATTTTTTCGCTAGATTTTCGATGAACGCCTTGTCCTTTGCCGGCTCCAGCGGTTTCGGAGTCGACTCGCTTTTCACAGCTTTATTAACGGAATCCGTCGGCGATGTTACCTCTGAAAACTTGCTTATGGTTGGTTTAGGCGAACTAAGCTGCTTCGTCAGCGGATACACGCTCAGGGGCATCTGTTTGATCCTCGGACTAGTCGGACAGGACGATTGTTTAATCCTCGGTGAGTTCGGGACGGAAGAGTTGCTGAGACGAGGCGACGTCGGTCCCGGGCTCAACGACGGCGACAGCGGATCGCACTTCGGGACGAAAATGACAGAAGCGAAACTATCTTCGGAGTCAACGCTGGTATCGCTCTGCAAGCTGCTGTCTTTAGACGAATCCGAACCGTCTTCCTTTGAGTGTCTGCGTTCGGATTCTCCCGTCTTCTCGATGACGATCACTTTCTTCGTCGACAATAAGCTATCATCTTCGGGGATTGTCGGGATATTAGATCGGAACTAGTCCAATTTTGGAACATTTTCACGAAACCGTTTTTGAGCGAGCCCCCGGCGACCTTCTCGATGTTGGTGGTGGAGTTTTTAATCTTCTTGGTGAAACCGGTCTTGATGAGATGCAATTTCTTCGCTGCCGAAACCGAAAATATGCTGTCTTTAATCGAATCGAAAGTATGGTGCCTGTGGCAGATCAAATCCTCATTTAGCGAAGTTTGTTTCTGTATGTTCCGCCTGACTTTCTCCTTCTCTTTTAAACGATCCGTAGACATTAGCTCCTCGTTTAACGACCGTTGTTTCAAAACATTTCTCCTGGTACTCGACGATCTGATTTCACTCTTATTATTATTAACTTGCTTCATTTCGGTAGGCTCGTCGAGTGCTTCGTCCGCGTCTTCTTCACATATCGACTTCTTCTGCTTCACCAATTTAGGCTTGCTCAGAGTATTTACAGGGTTTTTATTGGGAAGAATCGTTGTTTCCGGAACCGCCGCTTCAGGCTTATCGGTTACGTTTTGCAAATTCGACTTCGAACGCGTTATCTCGCTACCCTCCGTCGTTTTTATGTTCGTCATACTGCGCGATTTTAGGTTATTGTAGACGTCGTTGAAGATTTGCGACGAGGGAAAAGTCTGACGTCTTTGCGGGACGTCATCATCGTCCACCCGTCTCAACTCTATAGGAATGTCTTGGATATTTTCGCAACCGTCCGGATCGTAACGTTTCGGCGGTAGGTCCTTGGTGCAAGTGGTCCAGCTATCCAGAAACCACGGCCTGTGAACGCCAACCCGTTTCCCAGTGCCGGCTATTTTCTGGATGGCGCGGCGAACAAAGCTGTAACAAGTTTCGTTTGGGCTGCTCAAACTCGAGCTACTGGGCGATGAGTTTTTCTTAGGATCTATAGAACGACCTCGGTTGTTGCGCGTCTTCCCGCGTTTCTTACTACCGAATTTGTTTCTGCAATAAATAAATTAACAATAAAACATATAAACTTAACAGAGAAATATTTTGAGAAATACAAATCCATTGAAAAAGTTTATACCAGTGTTTGTTCGTCTCATCGAGAGAGATAAAATGTCGATTTTAGTTTCAACATAGTAGACTAGTTGGTGAAAATAGGGTACCTTTATTTTTATCGCATATTGCAATTCTACGCTTCGCCAGGTTAGGTAAGTACTAAGTTTATAAAATTTGTTGGTTTCATAAAATTTTGTTTTAATAAATTTGGCACAATTATCCTCGAAATGTTAGAATTTTTTTACATCGCAGTTACCTACGTCCCATTACATGATGAATAATATATTGTAGCCGATATTTTCATATATCTTATTCTAAAAAATGAAGAAATAAAAATTTAAATTTGAAATCTGGAAATGTATATAGTTTATAAGGTAAAGTCAGGTAAGTGTGTAGTAAAAATTGCATAGTGCGAAGAAAATGTAACACTGTTCACATAATAAGACCTTGTGATAAATTTTACACATACAAGTACGTAATATATGCCCAGTTGTAAGCCTTCAACAGATACGCCTTTTATAATTATCAACGGTTTACTAGAAAAAAAAAAAAATTTTAAACACTGTCAATACTACACACTTACCCAGTGGCAAGTGTGTAATCGTTCCGCATTTTATATATTAATGGCATTATCCTTTAGTTCGGCCAAGAGTGTAATACTAAACTGATTCCTGTTTAATATGGTATGATATATTCACAAGATATTCAAGTTATTACACGTTAGGAGATGCGAACTTTTATTTGTAAGACTAGTATGAAGTTTAGTACATTAGTATTATAACAAGAGGACGTCCGTATTTCAATTTTAAAAATAAATATAGCCCCGGTTACACACTTACCTGACTTTACCTTATGTGTATTGTGTATGATCACAATTATTTTTGATTTTCATTTGACATTGCTTGACGACAGCGTTTGTAACATTTTGACTGCAACAAATTCCATATCAGCATGTTACATCTGTGAAGCAAAAATAATTGATCAAACCCAAATAACCTAATATAGACAACTTCCGTTACGGTTTAACCTCTCTTCACGCCTGGATGCAAACTTTTTTTAAGGCTATCATCTAAAACTTGGCAAGCTAGAGGCCTAAGAAAAAAAAACACTTCGAAAACACAAAATGGAAAAGAAGAAGGTTTTTAAATCCCAGTTAGATTTAATAATGGATAAGCCTAAACAAGGTCTCAGGAGTTCCAACGATGGAAACACTGCACGGCGATTTTTTTATGAATCCCAAACTTAGTGCAAAAATTATTGGAATTGGTGAAAAATTAATAAGAAGCTTTATTATTAACAATTATTTTAAGAGTAATATCTTCGGATAAAGCCGCGACAAATTAAATGAACTTGCTAAAGAAGCCAGAAATTTATATTAAAAACTATATGGGTGGTACTACATGCCCAGTAGTGTACGCAAACTACTGGTACTGACGTAGTTAATTTTTTTCACTTACCTATAGACCAATTAAGAGAAGAGACTCTAGAATCAGTGCAGAAAGTTGCACACTCGCAAATCATCCAGGGAAAACACTTGTGAAGATCTAATGAGAAATCCGCTAGAAATTACTAATTATGTCGGTTCCCTTCATTTCTTCAAAGGGGAACATAACCAGAAAGAATAGAAACATGGCCATATTGAAGGTTTTTTTTTAACATGCCAAACATTTCACATGAAAGATTTTATGACACCCAATTTAGATTAGACTCTGAAGATTTAGTCAGAATAAAGAAGGGTCCCAGTAATGAATGAATAAGGAAAAGGAATGAGCATTTGATTATGCCTACTACTAATTTTACTATGTACCTACTTTCATATCTATAACATTGTATTCATCTTCTAAATTAATTTATTAATTTAATTAATTAGTATAAATTGTTGATAAGTCAAGATTTTTGTCCATCATCCCCATGTATTCGATGCATTGTGCGACAATTCTTCGCAAAATTTCGAAGGAAACTGGTATCTTCTGATTGATAGCACAGCGAACTTAGAAACAACAGGGCACAAAAAATCATAAAAGAAAATGCAAGCCTTTTCCATCGTCTTGTATTCTCCGACGAGATTATTTCCAAATGGGGTTGTTAACAGACACAATTGTCATCATTAAATACGTAGGGTTGCTTATCAGAACTAATTAATCAACAAGGAAGATGCCTGTTTGGGCATCACGGGAGCCATGTCCTCGACGCCGATGGCTGCTATGGAGACCATTCTTGGGCTTCCCCCGCTGCAGTTGGTGTTGTGGTCTGAAGCAACTCTAGGGGCTTAAAGAGTAAAATGTAGTGGATGCAAGGGCTTTTTCGGTAAAGCCGGAGACCACTCACATCTTCACAACTACATCGAACAGACAGTACCACTGTCCGTAAAGGCAGATAAGATCTCGCCCGTTTTCAGCTTCTCTGGGGGATACAGCGGAGATATCTCTAACAGGGAAACTGCAACAGCGTACATCCGCAAACCAAATCGGGACCTTTCCCGTTGGTTCCTCAATGCCTCGAAAACGCGTAAGGGCATAGGCCTTGAAATTTGGAGGGACGGAGACCGGGAGGGCGTAGCTTTTAGCCTAGGAGCCTCTTCCACAATTTTCCAGGCTGAAATGATTGCCATTCAGACTTATGCTGAGCGCATCTCAAACTGCCTACGCAAGAATGGATGGGTAGAAATCAGTCCCGATAGTCATAGATTGTTTTGTTTGCTCCCACTTAAGGTTTCACACGAGCTAGCTCATTAGGACTTCGATACATTTTACATATAAGTACCATAACCACTATAAGAGTACACAACGTTACAACGCCAAAGTAACATATGTGAAACTAGTCAATGTAGTATGCAGCTGATTTTATAGCAATATCATATAATAGACTAATCAATTCTGAACGGCTGCCCTAATGTTAAGGTGTCCTTACTTAAGTCCTTAAGATTCACATTCACTTATTCACTAAGAATATTGGAGTTAGACCTTCTATGGCAAAAAGCATGTCTCTGGAACTTGACGTTCTTGATTTGACTCAGCACTGGTTTATGTAGATATAGGCGCACCTTATGAAAGGAGAGCGTAGCTATATATACGCAGCCGAGACGAATTTCCACGAACGAGTTTACCTTTGTCGCCAATTGAACAGGGAAAACTGTCAGTGCTTAGTGTTTATCTACAAGATTTTTTTATGATAACATTTCTATTAAAATAACTAATATTCTTCACTCATTACATCTAAGAAATCAACATGTTACAAACAAGAAATGGTATTTCCATAATTCTCCCACATAAAGCTACCCTATTTTCACCGATTACTGCGCCATCTATGTTAAATCGTCTTTTATATCCTCCACGAATCGAACAAACGATAGTGCGAACTCTTTCATTAAACTTATATTTTTCCTCTATCATGACTAAATTGAGACACCAGATATAATAGAAACAAGGTGGATCTAACTTACTTGCCGTTCGACTTATTAGAATCGGTATCCGATTGTGTGTAGGCGTGATAGTGCGGCGGGGCGTCGTCGTCAGACGTGTTCGTTGTTGATGTTAGGTCCAAAGGGGGCGTATTCGTCAGGTGTTGCGATCGGTGCCAGGGAACCAAGACGTCCTGCGACTCGAACTTCCTATGGCTCTGCTCCATCGCCCACACGGAGATGATGAGGCGGCCTCCGATCCGCAATACTCTGGCGAGCTCGCGCAGCGCACATACTCGCCTCTCCGTGGTGGCGAAATGGTGAACTACGGCGATCGACAGGGCAGCGTCCAGACTCTCGTCCCGGAACGGTAGCGATAAATTGTCGAACACCAATACCTTTGCAAAATCGATATATTGTATTTTATGTCCAGACGAAAATCATAATTAATGAAAATAATATATCTTCGACACCTAACAAAGAATAATTTTTCTTTTTGCGTGAATATGTTAAATAAATATCTTCTATGAATTCTAAGTGTATCTATTTTTTTCTAGGCACGTTGTATAGTAAAATTTGGTGGATGCGCTTGCAATTAAATATTTTATTCCAATAACAAAGGCAAAACTTCAAAAACAGATGATTTGTACATTTTAAAACTTGTGCGCGCCACCTGTAGTTCCCGCTTAATAAAAATCAGTAACATTCATAGTAGATATCTATATCTTCAATTAATGGGAATAAAAGCGCGCCATTTCTAGATTTCGAAATTTTACAGATGCCGTCATTTCATTATTTCTGCATACATAAGTTTATTGCTAGGCGACACCAGTTGACGTTTGGTAATTATTTATAAAATAATATCAATTAAAAAAAAATTGGGATCCCCAGTACTAATTGCACTTCCTAATACAAAAACTAAAAAACCAAGAGAGTTACAATCACGAGAGATCTTTATAATATTGTAAAGAAATAGGGCTTTAGTGGTGAGATTGTATGTATACCTCTAGCACCTGTAAGATTTTTTATAAGTCCGTAAGCATGTACTATATATACTTACAGGCTTACAGACAGTGGCGGCTCTTGACAATATTGAGTGGCGGGGCCAATTTCGGGCCAACGCCCTCCTCCCCCATTTTATTAATTTTACAAAGTTTTGAATCAGTTAGCCGAGCTTGCAGTAATTTATTACCTCGTTTATTGCTAACTAAAATACTACCAACACGAACAATTTAATGTTGGCAAATTTAGAAGTCATTCTAAAATGAAAAATACATTAATTTCTTATCGGGAATGCTTATCCACCTAAATATAAATACACGGGCCACTTGTTTACTATTCAAGTGTTTTGTGACTTTATATCGACGAAAACATAAACACGACACAGAGCACATGAGTTATTTAAGCGTAGATTGTCGCGTAAAATATAATTGATATTTTAAGCGTAAGAGGACGTATTTCTTACGAAGAATGAGAAACATTTTTTATTTTCTTTGTTTGTTTATTTAAGCAAATGACTTGTTTCTTACTTAAAATACTATTATGATGTATTTTCCAGGAATAACCCCCTTATTATATTTATTATTTCAGAATTGGAATTGTGAGTTCGTGGTTGTAGCGGATGAATAATTAAAACAATACTCAAGTTGTGTTGAAGTATATAATGACCTTTAGTTTCACTTAACGTTTTCAAAAATTAGTATTCACAAAACTTAAACTTCACATTCTAGAAAAAAAATAATGTTTTTTTTTTTTATTTAGTAGAATTAGTTTTCATTAGTTAAAAATAAACATGCTTTCTAAATTACTAAAGTTTTATATGTAAGATTTTTCTTTAAATTTATGAGACATGTTTTGAATGGCGGTAAAATGCAAGTTGCATTTACTTGCATGTATTTATCGGTATTTTTGCATAAAATAAAAGCGTTTTAATAATTAATTTATGATTTGCAATATTGGGTCCATGGCCCCCTGGCTCTTTGAGAGGAGCCGCCACTGCTTACAGATAACTTTACAGACACTATAGGTATGCATAGAATCCCACCGTAAGACCTTGTAATATTCCTTCTGATAATTTCTTTAATAATTGAAAAAAATAGTACACAAGTAATTGGGATAAATAAACTAGGCAATAAGCCTAAACAAATTGATCCTAGAAAATTTTCTGCAAAATCTAATAATTGTAGCAAATTACTGAATCTATTTCGTTACTAACCATCTTCTCAACCTCTAATTCTTCCTGCTACACTACCGCTAAGTCTTTCTCCATAAATCAATCTTCTGAAAAATATTGCAGAAAATATTTCCAATGCACCAATTTTTAATTTCAGTAATCTCAACAGATAACTTGTTTCGTTCAAATTTAATTTAAGTTCTATAGTTAAAATATAATCTGTCACTTGGTTAGAATAAAAATTCGGTACTCTCCATTCGTATCGATTTGTTTCATTCTAACCTTGTTACAGAATCTACTATTATTTTATCACTGTTTAAAATACACTTTTTTGCAGTTATGTAAATATATTGACAAATTAATATCAGTATGATACTTGACAATTTTATCACAATTACGGCAAAAGAATGGAAAAGCTACGACAAACATTTTCCATTTCAGGACAAACTTTTATCAATATAATTTTTGATCTCGCGGTATATTACCTACGCCTTATACCGGTTTTTTTTTTCTATTACACATAAAATTTCCCTAAGTGTAAAGTTAAAAAACAAATTGTCAATGCATTGGTAACTGGCGAGTAGGCAACCCGATATACCACAAACTAGTTATTATTTTGTTTTAACGCTTGATTTGATGTATGATATACGTATTCTGAAATTTTACCATTACTTGGTATTTTTTATTATTTATTTCATTATTAATAAAGGTCAAATCCGTAATAAACGTTAATAGTTAAATAACTAAAATAATAGTCTTTTCAGTAACTAAAAAAAATATGTACGTATTAAACCAGTTTCTTCTCCTAATATGTAATTGAATGGTTGAAGCAGCCAGCAAGCTCTAGCACAGTGACTATCACTAGTAGAAGCTTAATAGGACATGGAAAATATACGAATGTTATCGATACAACCGAAAAACTATACTATGTTTACAAGTTTGAAATTATTTATGAACGAACGTATGCACATATTGACGGACTTTTGAAGAGTACGTGGAAGAAGTTTTAGCCAACCTAGTTGAAATAGTTAATCCTGACAAACAATATACTATCAGAGGGTTTCGTATAAGTAAATCATTGGAACAACTACGATGATGAGGAATTTATTAAGGAATTTAGATTATCAAAGCAGTATTCACTGGTTACTAAGAAAGAAAGAAAATACATTACAGTGTATAACAGAAAGGGTTTATTGCGGATTTGAAATACCTTAATTAGTATTAAAGTAAATAATAAAAAATACTTCTTCTTCTAAGAGGAAAAATTGGTTTTTATCCCTCGCAGGAAAACTTCAGGACTTTCCTTAAACAGATACAAATAGTATTATTCGATCCACGAACATCTTTATATAATCAAATTATATAAATCAAATCTCAATATTAAAATGTTATATGTAATTGTAAAGAAACATATAAATTTTGAAGTTATTAGAAGCAACCAGAGAAGAAGTATTGTATGGAGAAAAATAATTAATCCCAATCAATTTAGTAAATAAAATTCTTCTCTCAATAAAAAAAAATACTAAATAACGGTAAAATTTTAGAATATGTTATACGTCAAAGCAATCGTTAAAACAAAATAGTAAGTGGTTTGTGATATATCTGGTTGCCTACTCGCCAGTTACTAATGCATTGACAATTTGTTTTTTACTTTATCATAGGGAAATTGTATGTGTAATAGAAAAAAAGAGGCCGGTATATCCCAGGCAACCAAATTTATATTTCCCACAATTATTTTTAGTAACTTCAACATAATGGTATTAAAATAACCGTTAATGCAATACAAAATTGTTAGTAATTTCATGATTCAACGTTGAAGTTACTAAAAACAATTGTGGGAAATTTAAATTTGGTTGACTGGGATATGAAAATATATCGTATAAGTGCCGTGCAGTGTACAACTAATAATTATAAAGAAACTTGTTGGAGGCGTAGATGTATTTTATTTCACCGATGCCTCCACCAAATATAAGTCTATATTTCCTTTAATATATAGTTAAAATGTTGAAATGGTATGTGGTTAAGTATATTACATTGCCATTAGAAGAAAAAGAGATAACAAATTTACTTTTCTCACTCGTCGTCAACAATAGCGTCACCAAACAATGCGTCACAGCCAAGTTCGATTTCGTGATATCACCTGGTATTTTTCCAATATAATTAGACAAGGAATAATTTTGGCAGGATATAGCACGCAACTCTTAAATAACTTAATGCAGTGACGCCAGATTTTTCTTTTTATATTTTGAGCAATGCATATACACTGCGGAAAATGATAAAATACCTCGTTGTCTTTTTCCCTGGCGATCTCACTGAGTCTGATGCATTTGTCGCCGCCCATGTTGTATATTGTCGAATTGACGTTCAGGTACTTTCCGTTTCCGCAACCGACATCGCACACCAACGAACCCGGCTCCAGGCTCTCGAGGAATTGCTGGACGCGTGGCCAGGGTTTGCTCTTCGGATTGTCGCAGAAGAGTTCGTAGACGTCGTGCACGTAGGCCTGTTCTAATGCAACGCTCCTCGCCACCTTCTCATTCACCGACATACTTTCCAAGTCTGTACGATCTGTAAGGAAATCGGTTAGGGAAATATTTTAATGTATTCAAATACTTCTGCACCCCCAGCGCCGCATAAATATGTTACCTCCTAATATATTTTCGTAATATCGAGTTATTGTTAGGTACTTGAAATATATTGTTCAATATGCGTGTTACATTACGGCCACACAAATTCCCCTCGTTGCGAATTTTATTACAGTAGTTGCGTTTATGGATTCAGAAAACGATCCGCCTTTAACGGATGGTCGTGGAGAACTCGTAGAAAAAGAAATACAACTTTCGGGCACACGAAAGTAATAACGAAAATCGCAATAAAGTCCCCTCATGTTGGAATATCAAAATTACAAAAGTTAGATATAAGATTTTTTCGACGTTTTGACTTTCGAGAACTTATGGTTGTCGGGAATTATGAGTACACTGTCCTACGACTGAACTGTTCGAATAGAATTATTGATACCTACGTAAAATAAATCAATCGATCAATTAAAAGAGTAACCCAAAATTCGGTCGAAAATTACTGATTAGTAAGAATGGGATTCCAGTAAAGTGCCTTTTTGTTGTTTGTTAAGACGTTAATGACGAAAGTCTGGATTTTCACGAAAAATAAGTGTTTGTTTCCTTTTTTTATTTACTTCTGGTAAGTCTAGTGGCATTAAAAACGTATTTTTTTTATCCAAATCAGGTCGTCGTATGTATTTAAAGATTTGGCGCCTAAGGTGGGACTGAAACTTTAAAATTTTCGTTCACTACTTTAATACCTAACGTAACTTCTGCTATCTTTGCGAAGAATGGTTTCGAAATCGTTGAAAAGAGAATTGACGTATTGACAGGGTATTTAAATATCGTAATGCTCAATTTAAAATGTGTAATCAAACTTGTGTTCTTATCACGGTCTATAGATCCCCAGATATCAAGGCTTTTTTTGATAATTTCATCTATCTATGTTTTAGATAAACTAGTTTGTAGGTATGATGTTATATTTATTACTGGCGACTTCAATATTGATATTTCTAAGTGTGATTTTACATCTAGTCATTTTAGTGACGTGGTACTGACTTATGGTCTTCGTGTCACAATCAATGTTTCTACTAGAGTTACTGCTCATTCTAGTACTCTTATTGATAATATCTTGACTAATCTTGATGCTGAGCGCTTACACAACTACGGTTTTGGAGGCTGGTGTGTCTGATCACCACGCACAGCTGATTAATTGCATAAATTTTAGTAGTGAGGCTTCTGAGTGGAGAGTTAGGTCTATAAGAGAAGTTCTTTTCAGATGAATATTCGGTGTTTTGTTGACCTTATGTCTGATGAATCTTGGGATGTTCTGTCGGATGAACTGAGCTTGGATGACAATTTTCAATATTTTTTCAACTCATTTTTTTTTTTAAATTTTGACAAAGCTTTTCCACTGCTCAAAACAGATAGAGTTTCTAGGAAAAAATCTTGGATTACCTTTCAGTTTCGTGCTTCCTCTGATAAGTTGTGATTTAATCATAAACTTTATAAACTAGGGCTTATATCTAAGATGCAATATACTCGCTTAAAAGCTGTTCATGATAAATTAATTATTGACACTAAATTTAAACTTTAATGATAATTTGTTAAAAGTAGCGAAAAACAAAGCTAAATGTGTTTGAAATATAATTAATAGTGAAGTATCACGTATTGGCGCCGGTAGTGATATAAATATAAAAGATGGCGAGAAGTTTCTGATCCTGCTGTTTTGTGTGATTTATTTATAGAGCGGTTTAAGGGTGTTTCGGATCTCCCTCAAAGTAATATTCAGTATAATGATAAATTAAATTATCACGATAGAAGAACAATATATTTGCAACCAACCGATAAGCACGAAGTTTTAAATATCATTATGTTAATTGCTAATAAAACATCTTCGGATATTGACGAAATTCCTTGTCGTATTCTGGAATACGTTGCTGAGTTTGTTTCATTACCATTGTCATTCATGATTAATCGGTCATTTTTATAGGGCGTTTTCCCAGTGTTGCTTCAGATAGCTAAAGCGATACCGGTCTACAAAAATTGGGGATAAACATCTTGTGTCAAATTATACACCAATGTCTATTTTGTCATGTTTTTAAAAAATATTTGAAAAGATAATGTTCCTAAGAATGATGTCTTTTGTCAATAGATTCAAATTATTAGCTCCAAACCAATTTGGGTTTGTTAACCTAAGATCCACGCAAGATGCTCTTTTTGAGGCTTTATAGATCACTTTTACAATCTTCTCGACAGTGGGGCTCTAGTTGGCGGCCTATTTTTTGATTTGACTCAAACATTTAACTCCGTAGATCACGAGTTCCATAGCTTATCACTTTATGGTATTAGAGGACGTTGTTTGCAGTGGATAGCTTCGTACTTGAATGATCGTACCCATCAGCTAGTGTCCGTTAGATGTGGTGACAACACCGCTTATTCCTCTGCTGTTGAAGATCAGTAGAGCGTGCCGCAAGGATCTGTCTTGGACTCCTTTTTATTCGTATTGTTCGTGAATCACCATCATTCCTTTTCAAAAAACGATTTGTATCCGATGATACTATAGTTATAGTATCGGGTTATAGTGATCAGGATGTGTCTTGCACCGGCTCTATTTGCGCTAGTAATATGTCTTCGTGGTGTGATCATAATTTAATTATTAATAAATCTGAAACTGTTTTACTGACTCTCACAACTATGAGGGGCAAAATTGATAGATCACCATTAGTTCGTTTACAAGGTGAATCCATTCCTGTGGTGACACATACTAAGTTTTTGTGGATACTTTTTTATCGTAGAAGGAACATTTATCGGCGCTTTGTTCCAAGCTGTGCTGGCTGAATTATGCTTTGCTCAAACTCAGATGTTGCGTTGATATTGAGACGTTGTTTTATTATCCAAAAATCAGTTGTTCGGACTATGTTTCATCTGGATAGGACTACCTCCGGCCTACCTGTGTTTAAGGCCAATGGTTTAATGTCATTGTCTTCGTTATTCTTATATTAATGTGCTATGTTTGCAAAATTCTTACTTTACTTTAAGTGAAGACATAAATACCATGTATGAAAATAGAAATAAAAAGAATTATTCCATTCCAACTCAGAACCGCCTGGTATGGAAGAAGTCCAAGGCATATTTGCATTAGAGTATTTAATAAATTATCAAACTTGAGGTCATTGGGAATGCTTCAATTTAAAAGAGATGCGAAGATTATTTTATCACATCTCATCGAACATCTTGGTTAGAACTGTGTGGTTGCTTGGTATCTTGAGACTGTTCTACTAAGTTTAGAACTTACGATATCTACAGGGATGCTGTAAATTAGTTGTCATTATTATTTGGCATGTAGGGCCCCATTTAGCTATTTCGCCGTTCCGGGCAAAAATATTAACCCCTCTTTACAAAGACACCTTATAAGGCATAGGAATGCTATTCCAAAGATTGTGCAATTTTTAAGCGACTTAAAAAAAAATGGAGGTTATCATTTCAACTCGTATGCATGTAATATCGATCGAACCAAATAAATAGCACCATAAACAATAACACAAATTACAAGCAACAAACCCCAGACGAAGAGGAAAAGGATGATTCCCACCTCGACAAAAGACGAATGACTTGCTTTTGCAAGAGTGCTAAATACGCTTGGTAGACAGAAACTCACATTTCTATTCGCTTTTCTGATTGTATGGTGATTCCTCCAGAGTGAACCACGACTCCTGTGCTAGAGTGGCAACTTTCTGTTAATTGTGTAGGCACTTTCTTTTGCTGTTTTTTGGTAACCACCAATGCTTCATATCAATCTTTCAATATTACTTTTACTGCAATCCAATTAAATAACGCTTACTTAACCAGTGAATTGAGCGAATGAAATGCGATTATTGCATCAATGAATAAATTAATTACTTTAATTAGAAGTTTAGTCTATAACAATAACTAAAATTTATTAGGATTATGAATAACATACATTAGATCAACCACTTGCGATTAGCATATCAAGTAATATTCACTGCATTGATGCCTTTCTGCATTCTTCTATTGGAGTTCATACATAAATTAAATAAAGTTGTTAAAACAAAACTGGTGTTTGTTACAACAATAATGCATATGTTAACGTATTAGATCTTACTATTGGTGTTAAATCCTTTAATTTTACTTGTTTCTCTATTTCTCTTTTGTATAGTTTACCGTTTGCTGAATAGATGTTTTTGTCTTCTTTACTCTTTGTTATCTGTTCCTATTTTTTTCATCTGTTCTTATTACTGAGCCCAGTATTCGCATGCATTTACTAATTCAATTGCGTACCCATTTATCTCATCCTTTCATTTTGTTGATTGTTTATTATCATCATTTTTATTTTATTCGTGTTTATCATCATTCCCACGTTTTCTAGCTCTTCTTTTCATATTACAAACCCGTTTCATTTTCACGTGTATCTGCTATTAAGACGATATCTGCATATATATATTAAGTTATTTATTTTTAATAGATATCAACTGGTGATATCCTACTTGTGTTTGTAATTGCTGTGTTCTTGTTCTGGTATTTTTTAATCCATTAATATTGTGAATCACTGTGGATTTAGACCATTTTCTTGTTTAATCCCTGCTGTCATCTCACATGTCCTGGACGTCTCCCCATTTATCTGTACTTTAGGAACTTGTAATTTTCTGATGTAGTTCCATATGTGAACTCTATTTATTGTATCAAATGCTGCTCTTAAATCTATGAATATTACGGGTATCTCCTCGTCGTTTTCTATTGCTCTGATATATTTCTAATTATGTATATACCAGTTGTTTGGTTTCCTTCCCTGTATACCGTTTGTTCATCCGCCAATTTGTGTCCAATATATTTCAAGAGTTTCTTTTGCAGTATCTTTGTACACATATTAAATGTAATGGAAGAAACGCATTTTGTTCTATAATTTTTATATATTTGAACTGTTATCTTTCCTCTCTTCCGGAATTCGTCCCTCTTTCCGTGTTTTATTTAACCATATCCATTATCCGTTCTCTTCCTATCGGCCCTATCAATCTGATCATTTCTGTTTCTATAAAATCTTCCCTACACGCTTTACCCAATTTGAGTGTTTTAATTATCTCTCCCACTTCTACTTTTATACTTTAGTCCTCTTCGTGTTTTCTAGCTCTTTATTCCCCTCCACTGCACTTATATCCTGTTAGTTTCTGTTTACCGTGAATTCATCTGCGCAGTATTCTGTCCAGGTTTTAGGAACATCTTTGATTACAGTTTTTAATACATTGTCTTTATTCTTAATTTCTCTGATTTTCCATCATATATACTTCCACTTAGTTTCTTTAATTCTCCCCAAAAATATTTGTTATTATTAGTGTATAAGAGATCTAGATTCCATTCGAATCTTTTTCAACTTTGCATCTTTTGATTTTTTATGATTTTCTTGACTTTGTTTCTTCTATCAACGTATTCTGCTTTGCCTTTTCGCATTCTTGTTTGGAGGTACTTTTTCCACGCAGTTTTCTTTTCTTTGATCGCTGTTTTCGTTTGTCCATTTCACCCTCTAGTATTTTTAGCCTGTTGATTATATTTTTTCTACCCACAAATCTGTTTAGCATTCTTGTGCAGTATCTCTGAAAATTTCCTATGCTTCTGCTCACGTGCCTTCTCTCCTACTCTGTTCCGCATTTATAAAGGCTACTTCTGTATTTTCTTGGGTTTCCTTAGTTTTTATATTAGTGTTTTCCTATACTCTCTCTTCTTCGTTATAATAACGCTATATCTTTGATATATGTACTGATCTTCGTTGGGTCGTAAGTTTTCCTTCTATTGTATTTACTTTTTCGATTTTATTTTGTATTTCTCTGGGGTATACTATATAATTAATAATACTTGCCTAACTTTCTTCTGCTACGAAGGTATATTTTTCTCTTAGTGGATGATACTAAAGTGTATCCCTTATTATTAAATCGTTTGCTATACAGAATTCAATCACTTTTCATTCCATTTCATTGCTTTTCCTTCATACTGTCCGATACTTTCTAGCCCTATGCTCCTATCACAACGCATGCCTGCGTTCCAGCCCCCTTAGCGTTATCATTTTATTGTTTTCCTCTTTTTTTATCTATCAGGGTTTGCATATGTTCATGAAACTCGTCTATCTTGTATTCCTCTATTCGTTTTACTGGGGCATAACTCTACAGTACCTACATGTGTTATTTCTTTTATATCTACTTGTAATGCTATAATTTATTGTTTTAATATTGACAATTCTGTTTAACCAATCATTTGCAATTATATCGTTCTTTTTTATTTCTTTACACCAGCTCAATACTTTGTTTCTTCGTTTCACTTATATATTCCAGCGCTCGGCAAAGTGGTTCCTACGAGCCACTTGTTTACATTCTCCCAACTAACTAACGCAAACCTAGTCTTTTTTGCGAGTTTATATCGACGAAAATATGACACGACACAGAACACATTGAGTTATTTAAGCGTAGATTATCGAGTAAAATATAGTTGATATTCTAAGCGTAAGCAGACGTATCTCTTACGGGAATGAAAAACGCAATTTTTATTTTCTTTGTTTGTTTGCTTAAGCAAATGGCTTGAAAAGCAAGCCATTTGTAAGTAAAAGTAAAAAGTACTTACAACACTGCACACAGATGCATTTTTTAGGAATAACGTCTTTATTATATTTATTATTTCATTTTCATAATTTGCGCGCTGTGTTATCATAGAATAATACTACATTTTATTACTATAATTAATAAATATTAAATTGTCTTAAACATAATTTTATATCTATCTACATATGTTTCTACTTTCAATGGCTGGTCTTCGATGGCCGTCTGACTCACACGCTTGCTTTAGATATCCCTACAGCGATAGTGGGAAACTCGCTTTCCTTACAGTGCCGAGCACTGACTTATTCCTAATATGTCCAATTCGAATTTTGCCATTTCTTCTTTTATTTATGTCTCTACTTGTATTTTTTCGCATGTTGTTTATCTTATTTAAGCTCACTTGTGTTTCACTTTTTCTAATTGTGTGTGCTTATTATTTTTTATACGTAACATGGAATAAAATAGCCTCTAAAATAATGTCATCTCTTTGCTTATATCTCCGCAATATTTATTAGAAATTAGGGCAAGTATATCTCACTTTTTTGCTTATACTAGACATTTAAGTTACGTTATTTTTAATAGGAATAAAACATTATTTATTATGCAGTTCAATTCTCGCAATAGTAAAAGAGGATTATTACAAAAATAATGGTTATTACACATTCTTTTTTCGCTGATAGCTCTGATTGCTTTACTTTCACTTCCTTTCAGCTTTCTTACTTGATTCCAAATTTTTGTTGCATTTTATTCAAGTGTACTCCAAATTCATCCTCTTCTTTAAGGTCGTATTTAATTTCATAGTTCCACCAACATGATCTCTTCAAATTGTTACTTTATTTTGTTACCTTGTATATGTTGGCTACCAAAAAAAAGGGAAGTAATAATTACTGCTGGAGCTGATATTTCCCCCGCTGGATTCTGTGCTATCGGTGCTAAAGTTGCTTCTGCGGCTTCAAAATCGTGGGACTCTTTTCTAAAAGAACTGGTGTCACGTAATCTGTGGCAACCTCACGAATAGGATGAATATGCCATTGCAATTAATCACTGAATATCAACTACAAATTCTTTGTTTGAATCTCAGTCGATTAAATAAATGCAAGTTTTTTTCATTTCCCTATATTATGGGCCACATTATTCTTCGTCAAAGTTCGTAGCACTTTTTTATTTATAACAAAAAACTGTTAAAATTAGTAAACAAATGAGAAATACAAAGCATGCAAAAACATTACGTACAAAAATATTGGTGAGAAAACTATGGTGAAGCTGGAGCACAATAAATCACGATAAGCAAGTAAATAGGACAAAAAAATAGAAAACTTGTAATAACGTGAGCCTTATAACAAGCTCGAATACAATAAAACTGTAAAAAAAAGAAAACAGTTTACAATGCTGAAAGATTCCCCAATACAATATCAAAGAAAAACTCTTACCAGCAAACTTATTGTATCTAATGTAATTTAAAATCCCGAAATCATAAAAACGGCATCATTAGACCAAGCGCCTATTATTTCGCAATTTACCACTGTGTTATTTAAAACGAATTATACTGGAAACTGTATCATTCCATACTGTCGCCAACCAATCGCTATGAAAATTTGGCATATTATTTCTGTATCAACGCAAGCTGCAATGTACTTGTTCCATAAAACCCTGAATAAAAGTGGTATCTAGGACATAAACGTGATAATTTTGCGATTTGGATGCTGCATTCGGCATCTATATACGACCTCAGAATATGGCGTAATCGAATAAAAAAAGCTTTTATTTTCGAATTTGGTAGTTTAGGGACATTTTAATCTAAACAAAGAAAGCAATTTCCGTTTTTGCTGCCGCAGATGAAAACGCTTTTTGAATATATCCTACATGAATACTGAGATACACTAAATTAAAATCAATATTAGTAATAGCACCCTTTCAAATAAGCAGAAAAATGTACGTCCATTATTCCACTTGCATTCATGTTACACGTTGAAAATAGAATGACGGTTTGGTAGTAATTACACAATGTATTACAATAGTAAGTACGGCTTTTCTTCTAATATTAGAAGTGAAATAATAGCTCTACCACCTACTAAAACACTAATTAAGTCACCTGTAGCTACGAATGCTAGAAGTATATTTATATTAATATTAAATTGGGGAGTTAAATTGTTTGTAAAGTACTTTCTATTTATCGATTTATGGTCGTTAATTTCTTATCGGAGAGTATTAAGTCCAAAAATACATACATCAAAACACGTTGGGGTAGGCAGAATGGGGTTAATGTAAACTTGAGGACACAAATACGACAATAATTCCTTTATAAACATTCTTTATGTTTTTGAGTCTTAAAATGTCAATAAGTAAGATTTATGTAGAATATTTTCCTTAAAAATGAGATCCAATGTCTAAACAACAATGTCACCTATCAAGAATTAGAAATATAAGGAGATACGCACTGAATTTGATTCATTTATATGCAATATGAACATGTTGAACAAATAGTTGTTTATCTACATTTATTAATTTTAGTTCAAAGTAACTAAAACAAATCAAAACGTGTAACTAAATGAACACCCTTCCATTAGATATGTGATTTTTCATAAAAAGTAATTTTGAGAGACTGTGGATAGACGAAAAAAAAATATTGGTTGTGTCTATGTCCTGATGGCATATAAAAGTGAGTGATGTCTGGGATGAATGATGACCTACATATCCGTTGACGTTTCGTAATCGCTGCAAATTCGAAAATAATTGTCGAACCCCAACTGAACCTTCTTCATAATCGCAATGAAAACGAAAAAAGGTCGCGTGTATTCAATATTAATGGTCGTACAACACCCTGTGCCATCGTTAACTTGGATGAACATTAAAATCGTCCTTGTTAGACCCTTAATGGTTTAGGTAAATATAAATAATATCGATAATAATATTGTTATTTATTATGAACACGGCAGATGAATGAGAGCTACGGTAAGATTCTCAGCATATGTATTGATCCATGTGTTTCAACCATCTCTATATATACCTCTGCTCCTCTTTCACCCATATTTTCACATCAATTTAAATTTCTCATTCATCGGAAAACGGACACGCGAAACGGACGGACGCCCTGTGTTCGTCGGGAAACGCACACGATAACGCTCGGTAGGATTTTCATTGACAATTTCGCGTATACATGTAATCTATCTCATTACACCTGTCTAATATATCGGAGATACGCGAATAGGACTTACCCCAACTAAATTCCTGGCGAGACGGTTTTCCTTCTGGTGTGTGGGCTAGTCGATGTGCGTTTCTTCGTTATCACAGACATGTTCACTTTTAGTATTTTAAGGTGGTTTTCGCTGCGCGCTTTCCGTACCGCTCAGAATATCGAATTGACCCCGTAGCTGGCGATAAACGTTAAAACACCCCAAACATCGTTTCTACACTGACAGCGGAGGCGTTGTTGACGTCACGCGCATGCGTATCGCCGGAAAAACACGTCAAAATACCAGAAACTCTAACGTTACATCGGAGATGTTTTTCCGAACACCCCCCGATTAAAACGGCTGGCGATTTCAAGCGACTTTAAAGCTTATTTCCCGATGCATCTCTTGCGAAGGGAGAGGAGCCTAACGAGACGGATCGATTTTCGATTTTTCCATCCTTGTATGTGTGTCATTCGCGTAACGGGCGCGAGATGCCCGAACGCCATTAGCGGGGGATATAATAAATCATTGAAGATGAATATATCGATTCCATCGGGGGTAGAGTTATACTTATGTGGGTGACGTGATGTCACGCATTTTGGCGGAGGAGGCGGAGGGCGGAACGAACGCGACGCGTCCAGACGCACGCGTTCCGACGGAAGTTCGCAGAAGTCACCGTCGCCGTCGCCGTGGTTTTCGCCAAATAGCTTTTGACGTCAGAGCACTTGAATGGTTGCCTGGGTTACCTACCCTTCGTTTCGGACGCTATATTATGGTGCAATAGTAGTGTTTGTAGGGTAACAGAAATAGAAATGACACCGGGCTGGTCACGAGTACGGCGTAATAATTCGATCGCGCACAACATCAATGAAATTTATGCGTGCCGGTACTTATAGAGAGAGTTGTATATAGTTATAGTGACAACCTTAGCCCTTATTAGTCTATAGATAACAAAAAATTGGGGCGAGACCAGTAATCATTACGGTATTAGATAAAGTATTTGCTCCCATCTTTTATTTAATAATACAAAGATAATAAGATTTTTACATAAATGAAGTAACGCAAATGAACAATAACAACAAACAACAACAAATAAAAGATATAGGGAAAAGGAATAGCAGTGACACCAGCCCAGTCCGTATCTTACAATTTGTAGAATATATCTTTAAAATTATGATCAAGTAATAAATTGACAATTACAATAAGAAAAAAAAAGGACTATAGAATTCGCAAAAAAATAGAAAATGTTAATAAATTTTGTAACGATTACAGCAATTATTTCCGGCATATCCTAAGGCTTTATAGTTGATTTAATTATTATAATATTTTTTGCTATTACAGCAACTATATAAATGACTGAGATTTACGGCACTATAATAATAAATAAATACTTTAATTTAGTATAGTAAATAGCATATTGTTTGATAGAAAAAAAAAACTGATATAACACATAGGGCGTACAAGTTCTCGTATTCGATTGCGCTATCTGTAATAAATTATTTGAATTACGAACGTAATCGGTCAAATCGATAACATTTCAATACTTCCGTTCCTTTCACAAGTTTGGCGTACTAGTTTCATATTGACACTTGACAGCAGTTGGCCGTTGCCGCCGCTGACGTGAGGCTTAGGCGTAAAAATGTAGAAATAACATGGCTATTAGATTTTCACCAGAGAAAATCGTTAAGAGGGGGCTTTAAAGAGTAGGTGTGAAAAACCGATGGGGCAATCATTTATAATTAATTATCAGTCGTTCGTATGCAATATTAATCCAAAAAATGTCGCATTGTACAATAGTTGTCAATGTAGTACACTACATAACGGATTACACAATAGAATACGACACAATACTGTGCGGGTACGTCTTGTAAACATAATTCCACTTCAACCATAGGCGGCACAGGACAATTTGACATGATCTAATTTCAATAAATTAAATTGGGCGAATACTTCACTTAATTTATTATTTATGTTGTGAGATTCCGTTATTGGCATCAACTACCACTATTCCTTCTATATTTTTCTGTAAGTCTAGTTCTTTTTGGGATTAAAATAACTTTGAAGATGGAGAAGAATGGCTCAATACCAGTGTTGCTAAGCGGGGATGATCAAAATAATATTTTAGTACTCTATATTTTTTAAAATATCCAAGCAAAAATTGCTTTAATATCAATAACTTTTAGATTAAATATTTTTGCAATAAAAAAAAACTTGCTTCCAACCATGGGGCACTTGGTTGCACTATAGTGCAGGTAGTAAAAAGGCAAATCCGGAAATTATATAATATTTCGATAGTAATATTTATAACGCAACAGCCCAAACCGAAGATGTTCGTGAATGTGAATGAATTAACTGAATCTCTTACCGCAAAATCAGCCGGTTACGGCTCATTAAATCGGTAGATACCTCTCGGAACAATTTTCGTAAACCCTAATAGTAGAGAATGTAAAATATGATAGAGACGTTCAAAGTTTTTTATATTAATTTGTACCAGTTTAGAGAATAAAGAATAAAATAAAATTACTCAACGATAAAATTACCCAATTGGGGGTTGATGATGGCAGATTGACTGAGTATATAGTAAGTACTTGGCTGGAAAACTTAAACGTTCCCCGTTTTCATGCGCATGTGCACTTTTCTCCCGCTGTTTTTCAAAGTACAGTGAAACCTTGTTAAGTTGGACCCCGTGGATTTGGATACATTTTTGACGGATATTTTTTTTTTTTTGAAATGTGCGTTGTATCAAATGGTTTTGCCCTTATTGTTTAAAATGAGTTTAAAAATATAATTGTTCGGTTTGCTTTTTGCGTGTATTTGTTTATCTACAGAATGAAGTCATTTTTCTGTAAGTACTGTCTTATTTCTTTTTTTACCCAAGTGTCCGTGTAACCCGGATTGGCTCTGGTCCCGATTGATCCGGGTTAACGAAGTGCCACTCTAAAATTTGAGTTTATAACTTAAAAATTCGATTGTTAATTTTAAAAGGGCGGTACTACAATTCTAATAAGCAGAACAACTCTGAATAGTAAATAAAACCATTATTTAGATTCAATTATACCATTTATTCAATCACTAATAGATCAGTGCTTAGATTCGTACAAAAAATTTAACTAATACATCGAACAACTTAAAAACTATTACAAAACCATAGCTCGGAAGACTTACACTTTACATAATATGTCTATTAATCTACACATGGACATATATGAATCAATTGTAATATGAATTATGACATGTATACTTTAAAAATCACTACAGGGCAGTATAGGATTACTCGCTAGTAGGAATTTCTTCTTAGTTAACTAGTTGTAAATTTAAACTATTATCTGCATGTATATATGTATTTGTGTTGTTTTACGATTGTAACTAAAAGCATGTACAGAATGTTCCGAAATATCATCATATTTATTATAAATACATTCGCAAAGGTACATTTAATTCGTAGCATTGAGCGATTTTAAGTATTACAATATGAGACGTATTAGATTCGTTCTCTCAGTTATTCATTAATCTGGATTACCTCAATTGCATAAACTAAAATGTGTAATGTATTATATTGTAATTGCATGCATTGTCTCAAGGTATGAGAGTTGTATATGTACCAAATCGTTAAATGCAACATTCTGAGTTGTAAGAAATTTAAAAGCAATTCTCTCAAGTTCTATACACTCAGGTTCTTTTTTCGGATAGCACATAGGGAAAAATATTGCTTTTAAAGAAGTTCTCAATGTATGAATGTGAAAAATAATACTAAAATTAAATATAAAATTGAATTGAATTACTTAGCGATTTGGTTCCTGTAAGTAGAAATGCTTCGTTATTTGTTTAAATTCTGTTTTGCATTTTTATGTAAACATCGTATAAATACTGAAGGGAAAACGAAAACAGATACATTAAATTGATTACAAGAAATAAATAATACTATTATAAAATACTACACGATTAGGCAACAGACCAAAAAACGAGATCAAAGGACTACACTTATATAATAAATAATTCTGAACAGTCCGTACACACGCTACAATCTATTTTTAAATACAGAATATAACGCTGCGAGCATATGGAGTCAAAATTGATAAATTGTTTGTCTCTCCTTATGTTTCTTGTTCTCTAAGTCTAGTCAGCCTTGATACCTGTATTCCTAGGATCCACCACGCTAAGAGCTATGCCCAATTGTGCTGCATAGTACGTAAACATCACTATTGCCTGAAGAAAAAAAAATACATGTTATGTTAATAATAATATATTCGTTAAATAATATAAGACATATTAAAAGTCCATATATGAATATATAAAACAACATTCACAACGAATCAAAATCATTAACAAAAAAAAAACAAAAATTTAATCTTAAATTTAACAGATGGTAAGCAGAGCCAAGCAAGTGTTTAAATACCTTTATGTATTATATTAATAAGAATTAATGTTCGCAATAGATATGATAGCGCATGCGCAATCGAGCCTAGCAGTAAGCTAAGTAGCCTTATCACCCCATATTTGCGACATTATCCAGAATGCAACTCTCTAATATGAGTTATATGAGAATATACTTACTTGTGCATGATTTATTGGGAATATAAATCTGTTTATTCCAATAATAGTATCTGACACAGCAAAGCTCACAGCACCTAGAGCTGTGAATAGTTTGCTCCACGTGCGTTCCTTCTAAAATTTGGCTGATATTATCACACAATAGAGAGCGTAATTTATGGAAATTACCTGATCATATAAGCGGGCTATCGCCCTCCAAAGCATTGTCGATAAGATGAATGCATATATTGGCACTCCCGGCAAAGAAACGCCTTCCAATCCTGGCACCATGCACATTACAGCTGTAAAAAAAAAACAGGCATTACTTATATTACAGTTGTGTTTGAACGGTTTGCATGATTGCCTTTCGCTCACCAGTGCAGGTTCGATTCCCCGAGTAAGATGGTTTTGTTTCTAATTGTGGATAAAAATCAAAACATACCGTAATCAAACCGTAAATCCCGTGTCAATGTGCGTACAAAATTCCTAGCAGAGGTTGCAAATTTTTCAATTCAAATTAATATTATTTACTTTGTTTCTTACTATTTTATCATTTCATAACAACATTAATAATTTTTGTATTACCATTCAAATTTTATAAAAGATGTAGGTTTTTTTATTTTATGTGGACAGTGGCGGCTCGTGCTTAAAAAAATATGGTGGTTGCAAATTTTGTAAATACCAATACCTTTTACTGGCTATAGTGCTTTATTGCTTTTTATTTTGTTCTTTTGTTAGAGTATTTATAAATAATTAAGAAAAATACTTTCAAAACTTACTAATATATTACTGAAATAGAAACTCCATGCGACGATCTTTGGTAATAGGGTAATAGCAAATTTATCTATAATTCTTTGGCTAAAATCTAAAATACCTGCAATAAAATCCTTTCATTGAGAAAGCATCGCCAATGCATAACGTCTTTCTTGTGCCTTGCTGTTTATTAAGAGTGTTTATTTTTTTTTCAAAATTCAAGATTCTGAGCTACTACTTTATGGGTCTAGACTTGTTGGATGAACTTCAAAATAATATTCGCTTTACAATCGGCCCCACTAGTAGTAATGAACGGGAACATTAATCGAACTACACGCATGCTATCTCTCTTCTATATCCTAAATCCTGACATCAGAGCACAAAATCAACATTACAACCAACATACAAAAAATGTTTGTGTAAAATTCATTAGTAATTGAATATTAATGATAAGATAGACAGTAATTTTTATAGCTCACTATTGTTATTTTTGAGGAATATTAAATAGCTGGTACAGTAGTGGTCTTAATTAATGTCTCTCCATATGACGCAGGGGATATCAAAACTGCGGTTCCTGGATGTCATACACAGTCGGCTTCTACCGGTTTGCGCAGGTATAAATCTTACTTAGAGAACATATATATACAGGGTGTCTCCACTGAACTGGATCATTAGATTTTTTTGAACTTCTAGCAGGAATTTGATTTTGAAACTTACAGTATTGTCATGGCTCACTGTAGTCTATTTAAGGAAAATATTTTCAACTTTATAGCACTTTCACTATACAGGGTGTTGATATCAACTTTCTTATTTCAAATGGAATGGTATACTTTTAACAATGCAGCCTCTTGGCTTTTTGTATTAAATTAGGTATTAAGCGATAGAGACAGATAACATAAATCAGGAACAAACTATTAAAAGTCTTCGAATGTCCAATATAGATAAATGTTCTTTCAGAATAATAGTTTCTTAGTTTTTTTTTTAATTTGATTTATTTTCGATGTATTTAATAACCAGGCAAAAATATTAAGATGTAATTTGCTGTCGCATAATATGATTATACCTTATTAATATTTTATAATTACAATTACTTAAAGTTTGCTAATAATTGGAAAACTTCCAAAGATAAATATCTCAGGTATGGAAACCAAACAAGATAACGCATCATTCTAAAAAAATAATATACAGAGTGTTTTTAGGAAAAAATATTTTTATTTTTATTCATATTTTAGGCAATAAATGCTAATATCTCAAAAATTATCAAAAATAGGTTATGCAAACCCTAATGTCAATCGATGTAGAATTTTACGCTGCATTCAATGCTGTAGTTAAAAAAATACCATGTTTCATTTGAAATAAAAAAAGTTTTGTTGGTTTAAAGGTACATTGGAGGCGCGTTTTCGAACACCCTGTATGTGATTTGGTCATTATTGCCATAACACTTTCTACCTACGTCTTTGTACTTACATCGACATTAGTAGAACCACTAAATATCTGATACCTCATCAACTATTTAATTTCACTTGAAACAGTGCAAACGTTAAAAAATCAACAAAATTGCAAATATGTCAAAAACGGTTGACTTCAGGGATAGGGAACCCTCATGTAAACTAATAGCAAATGACTCGATTGAAATTGTACCATTCCATTTAAAATAAGAAAGTTGATATCAACATCCTGTTTTTCCATCACAGGGGGAGACATTAATTAAGATCACCACTGTACATGACTTTCAGAATAAAACGAAGCCTCTGTAGATTGTTTTATTCCTTATGATGTCAATCAAGAGATAAACATAGAAATACATACGTACGCTAATGCACAATTTTTACTCACTTTGCTTAAGAATACTACGTATCTATTTATGTATGTGTTGATGAGGACGATGATGTGCAACAATAGCAATCATTCGTGTTTTAAAATTCGGTATCTATTTTCATAATAAATCGATTTGCATCATCATGAGATATACGTTGCTGATATAAGCTCTTGCGTCATTAAACTGTAAACGAATTAAGAATCAATAATAAATTTGAATGTTAGTTGTTTATAGGTGATCTAATTTTATCCAAGTTGTTTATAGTGCGCTAAAAAATGATTCCTCCTCCCATTACGAGATTCTATTTTAAGTACTGCCAGAAAATTATACCCATCTCGCAGTTCCTATAATATTTACCGCAAGTTATATTTCATTCGTGTCAATTGTAAAAGCAGTTGTTGTTATAGCAGTTGTAATTATAAGTGAGTGTACTTTTTTTAACAAATGAATAATTGCGTACATATGTTATTTTTTTCGCCCAATTGGATAGAATGAATAGATAAAACAACAGGAGAGGCATCGATGTTTTATAATATTTTAAAAGCTAGGTATATCAGAATATAGCATTGATTTTTGTATTAGCCACGAATATAGCTACAAGTTCTGGTATTCTTCAGACCTCATTAATATCCAAGAGGGTTGAATGGTATAAATATGCTGATGTGCGTATAAACTAGCGTGATTGCTGCATCGATTTTACTAGATCTAAGGGCCTTGATGTGCGGTATAATCAGCTCAGCTAGTGAATTTGCATGTTTGGCCGTGCAGCTAGGGTTTTAGGCAATAGAAACGGGATACGATTTGAATAAACGTGTTCTGTCGTTGATAATTTTGTTCTTATCTGTTTGGTGGATTTTTCAGATTCACATTCAAGTGTAATGGATGACACTTGTTTTTTTGATAATATTTATCATTACAAAAACGCAATATCACAGTTAGAGATGGCGCCAAATTATAAAAAGAAAATCTCGATACTTACATATAAAAGTACAAGTGTACACCAATACACCAACCCTAAAGGCTATTGGTTTAAATCCAAAGGCCATGATATAGTTTATATGACTTATGGCGAAGGCCACCATTCCATAATCAAAATATAAATTTGGCCAAACTAAACACACGTCACCTATAAGTGAAAATATTAGTCCTATTACTATCCTTCGTGTAAACCATTTGTATCTGCAAAAACAAAAAAGAAATGCAAGATAAATACTGAACCATACGTAATAATCGCAGCATTTTTTCCCATTTGGAGTTAGAGTACGTTTGAATAGGGAAAAGTAAATTACATTAACAAAGCCTGCGCAAAGCGTTAATTTATCACGGCCAAGCAAGCTACCAGGCTAGTACTATTGGTTGTTGTCTAATAACGAAAACCGATTAGCAATCTTCGTTCATTGTGCATGTGACGTAATGTTACCTTCCTTTATTGAAGCATACTCTACTCTCTAGAATCTAGATGATATAATTTCAATATTGTGCAGTAAATAAACATTGGCTGTAACAAACACCGCGTGTTTTTTTTAAGCAGTATAGGTATCGCGTTACATATTATTTATTCTTCAGCATACCTACAATTAAAAATTAAACAATGTACAAGTGATTTTGTTTCAAATCACGAGGCAAGAATTTTAAAATTTATTTGAAGTAATCTGAAGTGTTAACTTTTGGAATTCTATTCATGCAACAATATATAATTTCATACGAACCCCTTTAAAGTATTATACAGTGAAACCTTTTTGCAACGAAAAGTAAGATTTGTTCGTTACAGAAAGGTGCACAAAAATGTTTATTCAGATTGTGTCGGTGTTTAATACATTTTAATATATTTCAAAAGCAGAAAAATGCATAAACTGCGTACACAGTTAGAGATGTAAATTAATAAATTAGAAAAAAAAAAACGTAACCATCAAAAGAGTAAGTTCTAGAACTGGCTTGTATTTGTGGTTATCATAGGATGTGAAGAAAAAAATCGAACGCGAGTGAACGTCACCTTGTGCTAAAATCTAAAACTCTAGGTACTTTCATTTATTATTACGTAGGGATCAATTAGGTAAATATTGTAGATGTTTGATAATATCGTCGTGCAAAAAAAAATACATCTTGTCGTTTTTGTGATTTATAATGTTTGATGCTGTCGATCTTGATATAAGTATTACCTACTTACAATTTCAACTTGAATTTTATACCGCAGTCGACAAAATTTAAATTTAGTGTAGGGATCTTACTAGATTTACGTCAAAATTCTATTTCATCTTTCTTTTTTTATTTATTTGACATGTGTGTGACAGAAAAAAAAAACTTTCACTTTGGTGCGGTAAAGTGCATGCCATTTTTTCTCACCTCACCTTACTTCCAATGTAAAATGTGCACAAAATCCTTTAATTTCGTTAAAACATTTACCGGTATTTTTATTGCTGTTTTGTTATTGTCGAAAAAACAACCAACAAATTCACTTTGACATAAACTTGGGCTAAATTGAGTTGTCCAAACGCAATGGTACCATTCCACATCTACTGATTGTTACCGTTGAGTGAAGGAATTGGCGTATTAAAAAAAAAAAAAGATTTTCTTAATACTTTTCTCGGTCAAAAAAATCTAATACAAGAGATTTATATATATTTAGATTATTTATATATTTATATTTATTTATAGTAATTTTGGCATCATTGGTACCCTACACCACCCTTGTCTAACTTACATATGACAAACTGCTTCCCCTCCTTAGGGGTAAAAGTATAAATATCAACTTTCAGATGGAGCTCGTGAAATAAAGGGAAAAGGGTTGCCTACATGGTTAGATAATTAAAATTGTGTTTAAACAGTTGCATATGGTTAAGGTAATCAAAGTGTCATGCAATGGCTCGAATACATGATTTGGTTTAGAATTTGTTTTACGGAAATGGGAATCCCATTCCTTTTTGGCTTTATTTTCCTTCTTAAACGTGGAAGTTGCGAATAACGTGAGGTAAGAGATGCTCGGAATTTTCTTTTTGTTTGAATTTTTTGAATGTATTCATTTTTGTCGTTACTTATTACTTATTATTTAACTGTCACTAAATGTCAATTCACAATTTCACTTCAAGTGAAAAAGGGTGAAAATTACTAACGAAATACGTGTTTTAATTATTAACTCCATGAAGTGATTTATCTTTTGTTGTAGGAAGGTAGTATAATATATTCTTTAAAGCAAGTATATTAAAGTAAAGTCTAGTCAATTTGGATAGAAGACCTTCGAATACTGAGAACGCATTTTAGAATCAGATGCGTATCACAACCATCAGCAATTAGGAATTTCTATTCCGTTTAAGATAACTTTATTCATACGCCTAGCTCACACTTGCTCAAATTGCAAAATATGTGACATATCTTAACGGAATAATATTTAAGCCTAAATATTGCAAATAATAATTTTTGAATGTAAACACTTTTGTTTCAACATTAAAGATGCTTATTGTTATGAGTGCTAATGATTATTATATGTTTGCAGCTGTGTTTGCGTTTAAAACGCCAATAGCGATTAACGCCCTCTAAGAGTTGCTAGAAGAGTTCTTTTAGCATTATCTCCCACAACCGTCGCAAATGTATATCATTTTCCAAGTTTTCCTTCTCCTTGGTATATATTATCTCTGCCCTCCACCTTGTCTCAAAATTAAGGATAGTAGCGGAAGTAGACTGATTTACACTACTGCAAAATTTTGTCAGTGAGAAACTTTTAAACAAAACGTAAATTTAAATATAACCAACGCTAAATTTGTTGCCATACGACTTTGATGGAGGCCAGGTATTTGTCTAATTTTATAAAACAACCTGCAAAGATTAAAATACTTTAAATTAAAGTTTGCATAAGTAATACACATTCCTGCACATACTTTTGTTAAAGTGCTAAAGTGACATTTATTATGAAACTGGCCCTAAATGTTGAACGAATATTTGTAGTTCAAAATAATAAAATCATTGCATATCATTAGAGGGAGGAAAGTTATACTTTTCCTCTCTAGGGAGGAAATTGACATGATGAAACTGTACATCTTATAATATGTGACATTATTGATAGATGACATTAGTACATTCGACCCTGTCTGAGTCCATTTATGAGATAATTGCTAAATAACACTGCGTAGGCTTTCACGGCCGGTGTAACTATAACTAACAACTTCTTGCGGGTTTCGCCGTGTGTCAAAACTTTCGCTCGACGTTTCGCTGTTCATACTGACAGCTTCTTCAGGATAACTGAACTGGTTCAGTTATCCTGATAGAAGTTCAGTTATCCTGAAGAAGCTGTCAGTATGAACAGCGAAACGTCGAGCGAAAGTTTTTGACACACGGCGAAACCCGCAAGAAGCTGTTAGTTATAATTGCTAAATTATTAAATTTAAATTAAACTATTATTAAAAACACTTTTAAAGCGACGCTAACTTGACAGTTCTCAAAAAATATTTGACAGATCAAGCCTTCTATCTACCATGTCACTCACAGGTATGTCTTTATTAGTTTTAGACATTTAGTTAAATTCGCCGTCGGCTCGGTTTGTAATATTTGCCGGCGGCCTGCAATAGAGCACTTTCTTCCTTGGTTTGAAATATACTATAGCCACTATAGCTCGGAACCGCCATCTTTTTTGAGTACTTCCTTAGCCAATAGGAAGTGAAGCTCTCCCAACCTCGGCTCCTGTCACAGTCATTTGATGGTTTTGTTTGAGGTTATCACGCACATACAAACGAATTAACAGCTGATAAGAAACATGTCAGTATGACAATAATTGAATGCGCGCGTGGAATCGCCATTTTTGTGTACTTTTTAGCATTTAGCCAATAGAAGTAAATTAGCGGACTGAAGGGCACGAATTTCTTCCCTAGGAGATCAAAGGTGCTGACGCTGAGTGTCCGTTCTTCTTGAGATATTCCTTAGAGCCGTTTTACACGTACGATAATTTTTACAGAAATCATAACAAAAATTATCTCGAAAATTTTGGTGATAATTTTCGTAAGAAATTTTGTCGCGATATTTCAGGTCATTTCACACAGGAATAAATTTTAACCGAAATTTTCAGGATATTTGTTGTTGTAAGCATAGAAATCCTAAACAACTAGCAGTTAACCGATAAACCAGCAAAATATGGATCATAATTGTTTAGATTTAGGTTACAACTTAGAAGTGCATATGGAACTAACCTTATTCCTGAGTAAAACGACTTGAAAATGTCGCGACAAAATTCTTAGGAAAACTCTCACCAAAATTTTCGGGCTAATTTTTGTTGTGATTTATGTAAAAATTCTGGTACGTGTAAAACGGCTCTTACCCCTTAGTTATTTTTCATATTTAGTCGCAACGGCGACTTTAGCGGCAAGGGTAAAGTCCACTCGAACCAGACTCGAACTAACAAAGTAATGTCACAGTATATATGTATATCCAGTAGTTTCAGATTCGGTTTTCAGTATTTGAATTTGTTTACAAGCAAAAATCTAACCTACAAAGCCGTTCCATTCTGTCATTTTGTTATAGGAGTGACATCGATGTTGTGCGATTTTCTGTCAATTGTCAGCCTGTTTGAGTGTATAGGTTATTTTCGTACCCACTTTGCAATTATTAGTTGCAAATATAGTCACCAAACGCCATCGCGAATTTCCTTAAATTGATAGACAAAACATCAAAGGCGCCGACACTTAGTGAAACTATTGAATAAGGTTTATACTGTGGTAATGTGACGGACGTGACAAGGTTTTGCTATATAACTAGGCTGGTTACTACTTCCTAAAATAATTATAAATGCTTCTGTCAAATCGTCCATCAGTCCATCACCTTCAATATTTACATATATCTATGAAAAGTATTGAAAAGATATTCAAAATCTCAAAATGTTGCAAATATTCAATATATTTGCTGTAATGCCCTTATTAGGTGACAATGGATGACACCAAAACATTGTAAACGAATCCAAATAATTTTGCTTTTCGTCCAGAGATAAATCACCCGCACAGTGACATTTTCTTGATGGAGAAAGTGTTGAAGAAGTGTTTGAACCTGTTTTTTCACTCATTATAACCCATTAGCTTTAACAAAAACTTTTATTTTTATTTATGAACCGTCCAAAATAAGCAATAAGCAAAATATTTTAAAATATTGTTGACAGGTCATGTTGACGGTTTAAACAAAGAATAACATGATGACGATTTCCGGAATATTTTTTATTTGTATTAGGTAAACAAGCTTATGCAAAAGTCAATCAAAAGATTCTGAAGACTGCTTTAAACCACTCCTCCAAATTTTGAGAAAAGGTATATAGTTCTACAAAATCACGAGCGTTGTAAAAGACTTTCTGTGTATATTTAACGACACGAATTCAGAACTTTTCGATAGCAGGTAACGATAACGAAAACAGTTCTTTTATCACAAACAATGTAAACGATATGAATACAATATGAACTGATAAAAAGGTAAATCGATTAAATTTTGCCTCGTAAAATTACCTACATTTCTGCATTTTTCTCCTTTTTAAAAATTTAATGAAAATTTCGCTACGAAAAATAATTTTTTCGCAAATTCTAAATGTACTCATATCAAGGTCAACAACATCAACCAGTTATAGATCACCAATCTTATATGCAATGGTTAGCAAAACGCCAAAAATGTATTTTTTTTTGTAGATTCCGATAATCTATTATAAATATCTATAATATTTACCTAATTAATTCCTAGGTAATGATAAATGAAAGTACATATTTACTACTTGTACAAGGTGAAGTTTACTCGCGTTCAAAACATTCACATATAATAAACAATGCGTGATGAAACTAACAACACATGATGACAATTCGCACGCAAGTTTCGAATTTACAAAGGCTGTATGAGTAAATATGTTTATCCAAATATTTATGTGCTTTATTACCTTGACACTGGTACGTTTCGTGTCTAGGAGTTTGAGCGGCTTTGGTTTAATTACAGCTTTTCCGTTTTTTCGACATTATAACAAAAACAGCCATCATTATTATAATTACATGTTTCATTGCTTGTTTCCAGTAGCGGTTTATAATCTTATAAGAAAACCCGCCGTTTTACTTACTCGTCTGCCAAGTCCCTTCCGTATAGGTATACGAAAATCATCAGGCTTATTATCGGTAAAATCTTAATGATCGCACTAACTATACTGGGCTGGTCGTGCGGCATGAAAATGACGAAGTATATGGCGACTGTCTTGAAAAATGGAACCAGCTTGGGTCCCGCACTTTTGATCTGTAATATAAGCATACATATTACAAAATTAGAGTCATGGAAATCACTTTTTTCTAAGTTGATGTTACAATAAAACTAGTAAGTTATAAACGCACTAGTGCGTTAATAAGAGGTTTTTAAAGGACTTTTACTGGGATATCTTAAGTTGAAAAAGAACGATTAATGTGCAAATTAGAAAAAAATAACATAAAGAACGCATTTCATTAGGTCCTTTTGAGATTCGTCCTTTGAAAAACTCCTCAAACGCCTCATTTTTCAAACTTGTAGTGTACACCGAGAGAAGAAAATGCATTTCGTCAACCAACATCACTTTTTTGGAAAAATATTATTGCATTAACAACATTTTTAATCAAATTGAACAAAATATAAGGTTAAAATAACTGAAAAAAAAATGTTGGTTATCAACATTTTGTTTGTTCAACAGTTGTTTGTTTGTTAGCGGGATCACCAACAATATATTTTGTTTGAACGAATTAAAAATATTTTGTTATTTTAACTACATCGAAATTGTTAAAACACTTCACATTAGTATATTTTGAAACACATTTTTAAAACTCGTTCTATTGATATAACTATATTAGATGTTCTGTAATGTTTGTTGCGTTAATCAAAATGTTAGTGAATCTTGCAAGAATACCGTATAATGAAGGCAACCATATCGTTTTATTAATTTAACAAAGTCAATAGGTTCACGTGCATAACAGTTTTCTTTCATATAGTAAGCAAATACATTAAATATAGGTAGATATGTATTTCAGAAATCGCTGTGAAGATGGCGCTTCTTCTATTCCACATCAATAATGACATATAAGAGTTATAAAATATAAAATATTAATCTAGTGCATTTACCAGACAGACATTCAATAGGAGTTGCGCCCATTAAAGCAGCGATTGGTGGTGTGAAATGGCAGTGACGCTATTTTTGCAATATCATGACATGACACTTGAACATTCCCCCTCCCCCTTGTAACGCGAATCAAGAAATGCCCAATAGCTTGCTGTAGCAATAAAATACTATTAACTAAAAAGCAATTCTGTTTTGGTTCAACATCATTTCTTGTTTAACACAGCAAAAATTGTTATTTTGACATAACAGATAACATTTATTCAATTTAACTTAAAATGTTTATTTAACCTAGCACCTTCTGTTTTTTTATTTGAATGAATTCTTTTGGTTAATAAAATGATGAATGAAATAGTTGTTTATTTTACTCGAACACTTACTGCCCTAACAATATTAAACATTTAAAATAAAACTATCTTGATTGTTAAAACAATGCTAAAAATATTGTCAAATCTACACAATTATTTTAACATTCGCATTTTGTTACTTTAACAATGATTTTTGTTTGACTGTATTTAATCAAAATCTTTTTGTTGGATCGCTATTTTTTTGTTAATTTAACACATCTTCTTCTCTCAGTGTTCTGTATTAGAGAGCTTCATATCTAATATACTATTTTAAAACTAATATCACATTTACACTTCCTAAATAATACCGAGTATTGATACAGGTTGATTCATTTTCGATCCTGACCATTGGGATCCCATTTCTTATTGAAAATAAACGGTGAGTTGCTAAATTTTGTGGTTATTATGATCCCAAAAAGAAAATAGACTTAGAACAAATGATGTTCGAGATTTTTTTATTTTGCCACTTTTAATCTTCTATCTAATAGTTTACTCGAAAATTTTTATACGACGCGACATTCGGCAATCATCAACTTTCTTATTTCTTATGCGCACCATATTGAATTTTGACGCCGCTAGAAATAATTTTCTTTGATTTCAACCATATGTAACATGTTAACAAAAATTTTTGATATTATGCTTTAATTAATTGAGAATTCAATTCACACTTTTTTAAGTCAATGTTTTTGGTGTAAAGAGAAATCCCCGATTGTCATTTGTTTTCAAGTTATTAGCACTATCTTTTATTCTCCATATGGCGACCATATTGATATTTTAGTTAATTAGGTAGTCTTTAAAGAGAGCTTAAAAAAAGTTAGTTGAATTTTTTTTTAGTTATAGCAGAGATAATGGCAAAAAAAGTAAATTAATCTCTAATATGAATTAGTAGGCTATGAAATTGAACACCGATGGAAAATGAGAGAGAGCTTAGAGATGTGCTAATTGTAAGTAATACTGTGAAATAACTAAACAGATACTGACTGTTAGTTTCTTATTAAAACAGATTCTTCAATAAAATTAGGAAGTCATGGAATTAAACGTCAGTGTAAAACAAAATGATAAACTGTCAAAGTACAATTAGTGCTACAGAGATTAGTTGATTACAACCTTGTGTACTCGTAGATATTGTTAAATATTGAAGTTAATAAGTGTTAATAATGGCACATAAATATTCAAATGAAGAAAAGGTTGATATGTTGGAACTGTATTTCAAAGCATATAGAAACTCAGAAAGTGCTTGCTCGCGTTATGCTGAGCGTTTTGCAGGAAAGACAACGTGGACACACTGTACAACAGTAGCGAGTAAGGTATTTAGAACTGTATCTTGAACGACGGGTACCATTTAGTCGAGTATAGAGTATATATCGTTTACCAAGTCACGTAATCCTTAAGGTAACCGAAATTTTGAAGAAAATCAAGGGGATATTTTACAAATTGTAAATTAAAGGTTAAAATTTTAACTCGAGTGTGGGTCAAATTTAATTCTGACGCTAATTATATTAATAATATTAATGGATTATTATTTACTTAAAAAACAATACAAAATTTACATTAGCTTTATATAACATGCGTAAATGTCCCCTTGATTTTCTTTTAAATTCCGGTTACCATAAACATTATGCGTCGAATATCAAACAATGAATATCTTGCATACTGATTTTAATTAAAAAGTATGTGCATCGCAGTGACTACGTTAATAATTAATGACCACTTTTTGTGAAAATCACTTTGTGCGTCACTAATTCCTAAATTAATTATAAATGCTTCTACCGAAATGTCCATTGTCTCAGCAGCTTCTATATTTTCATGTATCTAGGAAAAGATGCGCAAAGTATTGCAAACATTCGACGGATTTGCTGTAATGCCCCTTAACAGGTGACTCCAAAACATTTTAAACGTTTCCAATAGTTATTTGTATCACTAGGCCAGAAAGTACAGTTTTGAGTACAAGTACAAATACTCGTAAAAGAGTTTCTGGCCGTGTGATACACAATGTTTTTTAGGCCGACAAATCTTAATTTTGAATTGAAAATAGAAAAGAAATTTTGACACTAGGGAGTTGAATAAATGTTTTTCTGTAATTTCCCTTCTAGTTTAATATCTATTTATCAATAATAAGTGCAATGAAGACACCAGTTCATCTTAACGTAGTTGAACAGTAGCTTAATGACAATTTATTACACGTCTGTCATGTGGAATCTAGTGTGACCAGCCTTTAGTGACATTTTTGCCTACCTGGGCAGGAAAACGGTAGTTTTTCTGCCGCTTTGAAGTACCGCAAAGTGAGTGTTTCTGGACAGGGCGCAAAAATTATTTTTTTCGTCTAGAAATAAATCGTCTACACAGTAACATTTTCTTGGAGGGGAAAGTGTGATGGAGTGCTTGAATATGTGTTTTTCACTCCTTATAGTCTGTTAGCGCTAACAATATGGAGGAGGGTGGGGCAAGATGGGGCCACGCGGCATGATGGGGACATCGTCTTATCTACAAAACGGCAGTAAGCATCTGTCAAATAATAGCAGACCTAATATTCACAAGTGCTGTTGTGAACACATGTCACATACCTTAGTATTTTGACGTTTTCGAGAATAAATCTTTTTCTGTAATTTTCCTTCTAGTTTAATATCTATTTATCAATAATAAGTGCAATGAAGACACCAGTTCATCTTAGCATGGTTGAACAGTAGCTTAATGACAATTTATTACACGTCTGTCATATGGAATCTAGTGTGACCAACCTTTAGTGACATTTTTGGGAAAACAATAGTTTCCCTGTCGCTTTTAAGTACTGCAAAATGAGTAGGTACTTATTAATTGACATGTATTGCATATATTTTCTATAGTGCGTTATTTGTTTATTTCAAGTGTTTAATATGTTATTATAACATAACCATAAAATGTCTTGTCTCTAAAGAGGCAAGATGGGGCTGTTGGTATGGGGTAACATGGGGACATCACTATCTTACTCTTCAGTCTGGTCCGTTATGACTGGATATAGTTGGATATTTAAATATAGAATTAAAACGTTTCATTACTTGCAACAGGGTTGTCGTGGGTACAGAAGAGAAGAGAATGAGTATGAGGTATCACAAACAATTCTAGAAAGAGAAGTGGAAGAAGCGCGTTAGCTTGCTGGACCAACCTAGAAAATCATTAGGCTAAAAACACTTTTTTCTCTAGAAGACGACTAGGGTTCAAATATGTAACCCCAGCTGGTTACAACAGATTTATGTTGCAACCCATTCTTAACTCACCTGGAACCCCATCTTGCCCCCTTGGTGGGTTAAGGGAGTACCCAGGAGTACCTATCGAAAAATTGTAAATACATCCATCAGCAGGTAAATGTTTAAAGATTACAACAAGCCTACTTAGAACCTTGCATATCAATTTGCAATCCTGATGCAGTGTTCTAAAGCTTAGTGTTCTCATCTTGCCCCACCTTCCCCTACATTTTTTTATTTACATACCAGCTAAATAAGCACGAAATGATATTATGAAGAATATTTTTTGAAATACTGTTGACGGGTCGCGTTGACAGTTTAAATAATGATATGATGACGATATCCGGAATTTTTTCTTTTTATGTAAACAAGGTTATGCGAAAGTCAATCAAAAGATTTCTTTTTGGCGCGATTGATTTAAATAACTTCTCCTAATTTTCTGACAAGGTATAGAGTGAAAAATCTCGAAAAATCTAACAGAACCTCAAGAAAATCGGGCCATCAGTAAACTGGAAGAAGATTGAAACCTGAGGCGTGTTGCGGCAAACCTAAATATAAGCCTTAGTTGCATTTCCAAAATAAAAAAGAAGTGGACACTCTACCACAGAGTTGCATGCGGTGTTACGTTAGGACGTCCTAAAGTAACAAATTCTAACGCTGTGAAGGCCTGCCAAATTGCAAAAAACTGCCCGGAGAAAAATAACAGCGGCCGGCTTGTCTGGCAGAGAGTGCTGCGCATTTTTTTTAACAGAAGTACTGAACGAAAACTGAGTTGGAATTGCACTTCAACATTTGAATGAAGGCACCGATTTGTGGAACAAAGTTGTATTTTTTTTATAGACGAAGAAATGAAAGATATAGTGAAGGACAAACACACCAGTGGGAGGTTCTCAGTAAACGTATGGGCCTGGTTTAGTGTGGATGATCAGGGCACATACTTCAAAATTAACGAACTGGTGTAGTTTATAGAGACAGTTTCTAGAAAACGTAACGTTACCAAATGTAACAGAAAGGCTTATCCATGGAAGTTTCGTCTTTTAGCAGGACAATAGCCCCATTCATACTAGATGAATAGAGCAGGATTACAGGTCAATAATATTAACGTGTTGGAGTGGCCTTCGCGTAGCTCAAACCGGAAGATTCATCCATGAAATACGGTTTCTAGAAATAGGGAAGAATTGTGGAGAGCGATTCAGCATACTTGGATAGAACTCAACGAAGAACAAGTAAGAAATGCAATTGTATCATTGAAACAGAAGACTGATAAGCGTAATAGAGATGAATGTAGCACCATCCACACACTAAATATTAAAAACTGTTAGAACAATTTCGCTCTATTTTAAGACTCTTCGAAAGGTTATCAAATGTAATTAAAATATTACAAACATAGCTTGATAACTCGGTGTTTTATTGTGATCTGTATACTGCAATAAAGGGAGAAAAGTGAAGCGAAACGTCGGCTTCGGCTACGACAGTCTGCTGAATGCCCTTAACGGTGGGCGACATGAGTTCATTACTTAACACTATTAAATATTGGAAATTATTGGCCGCCACTGTATATTGGTAGTATTAATTTAATGTAATATTTTTTTTATAAGATCATAAAATCAATAATTTAATTTTAATATAATAGGAAAACTATGTAACAATTGATTGAATAGATGATTATAGTTCCTTAAGTTAAATTTTGTTGTTATAAAAGAAAAATGAAATGTGTGGCATGAAGTTAATAGTAATTTGGGATATTTACCTTATGCAAAAATCGCTAGTTTTTAATTGGTAAAACGGTTATCGCGTCTTTAGGCCATAATTTGAAATTTAACATTTTTTCTTGAATTGATTTTTCTCTCAAATATAAAAATTGTTGGTATTAGGGGAGGGTGGGGCAAGATGGGGCCACGAGGCATGATGGGGACATCGTCTTATCTACAAAACGGTAGTAAGCATCTGTCAAACAATAGCAGTCCTAATATTGACAAGTGCTGTTTTATGTTTGTTGTAATGTAGGAAACTTTACTGGTCGTAATAACAAAGTTATTGCTGTTTGTGCGTGAATTTTGCAATTTCCAGAACTTCCTTATTATTTTGATGGTGAGTTCAACGGCCAGTATCGGAAGCATAAGTAAATTATTTACAACTACACTTTTGTGTGCTTATTAATTGACATGTATTGTATGTATTTTCTGTAGTGCGTTATTTGTTTATTTCAAATATTTAATATGTTATTATAACATAACCAAAAAATGTCCCAAAGAGGCAAGATGGGGCTATTGGTATGGGGCAACATGGGGACATCACTATTTCACTCTTCAGTCTGGTCCGTTATGCCTGGATACGCCATTATGCTTTCTCGAAGACATAATGCCTATTTCTCATGTTAGGAATAAAGTACAGTTTCAATGAAAGCGTAACAAGGGAAAGACAACAATCCTTACAAGCACTACGTATAAAAATCTGCTACAAGGAAATAGAAGTCTGGCGAATCTCTAAGGCAACTAGAAGTGCTGAGGGAGAATTAAAGGAAAAAAAAATGACAAAGAAGAAAACAGAAGAGATCAAGAAGCCGAATTTTGTAAGGAAAGCAAAGAGATAGATTTTTAGAAAACGTCAAGGAAATAATCAAGTTCTTCTGTTGAGGAAGATGACGCTCAATGTTAGTATTGTAAGGGGAAGTATTGATACAATACCATGGATGGCGAGGCTGGGTACATGGAGCCTGTGCGAATAACGTGGATGAGTTCGTCTTCTATTGTCTCAATTGTGAAGATTAAGTTTAATATCTTATCGTTATTGCATTTTTTTTATTTAAGTAGTTCCGCTTTAAAGAATTTAAGCTTTGTTCCTGCATGTTTTTAAGAATATTTTAAGAATCTATTTTGTTTTACCTATTACCTAGATTTATGGTACGACCCATTCTTAACTCACCTGGAGCATTTATAATATTTATTGTATTTACACGTTTCTTTTTCAAAATTTTCTCACAACATCAAGAGTACCCATCGAAAAATTGTAAATTCATGCATCAGCAGATAAATGTTTAAAGATTACAACAAGCGTACTTAGAACCTTGTATATCAATTTGCAATCCTGATGCAGTGTTCTAAAGCTTAATGCTCCCATCTTGCCCCACCTTCCCCTATATTTTTATCGTCAGGTATGATACAGCCATGACAAAAGGTACTTACCTACTTGGTAGCGACAGCTATGCATACACTCTCTTCGTCATGTTATAACGTTGAGTAAAAGGATATTCATCAATTCACACGTCATCAATATTATATGTGATCAAATTTATGATAGCTTGTGAAGTAGAGCACATTTTCAAAGATGGAAATGTCAAAATTTTGACAAAATTGTAAACATCCAAAAACCTGCTGATTTTAAACATAGAGAACCTTAATATAAATTGTCCTTCAATACGATTCGTAACCATCAGTGAAAAGCAAAATCATTCCAATTAAAAGGAGGAAGTGGATGGATTTCCTATATAACGAAACATTCCGAGAGATAATATTTTTTAGATAATTCTTCAAAGAAGAGCCAAATTTTTATTGTAGCAGCAAATATTTTATAATATATAAGTATTAAATATTTTTATAATGAATGTAAAATGTTAAACCAATCTTTTCGGAAATATTTGGTGTTCCTTGGGTAATCTAGTTGAAATGGCTCAAAAATGGTTAGTAGACGAGTGATATGAAACATCATCGTAGGTAAACATGTAATAATCATTTGTTATTCTTAAGTGATTAAATTAAGTCGGTGATGCCGAATACATAGCTCTTTCAAAACCGACTCTTATGATATTCTTATTGCCAGGTGTATGTACCGACATGTTTACACAATCAGTTGATATAAATAGCGGGCAGATGTTACATGTAGATGTTTTTAATATGCTCTAAAAATGTATTTGTTCAATTTTGATTCTATGTTAATTATTATTTAAACCCTAAACGTTCTGGGTAAATTGAAAAGAAAAAATATGAACAATAAATGTCCCTACGTCAAACTTAACAGAAGGACTTAGCAAATAACAGAAGAAATAGTAAGTTATTTTGTTGCTTTACGCTGTGTTTGTAAAACAAAAACAAAGCATATGTTAATTTTCAAGTAAATTATTAAAAATCTAATCGAAACTCATGTTAATGAAAACATCGGCTGTTATTTATTATCTAGTTTGTAATTGTTACCGTTTATTGAAAGTTAGTTACCATGTATAGATATCCATCAACAAGGCAATAATTCAAACGTAGACATTTTAGCAGTCAAGTGGTGTGATTATTACTATAGTACTTTAAAATATGATTATTAAATTGTTTTTAAACAAATCACTGTATGAAATATTCTTATCTTTAAAAACATATTGGTATAACTACAAAGTAAGTACTTTTTGTTTACTGATAAAAACTTCCACGAATAATTCCATGAAAATCCCCCTCATTGTATAGCAATTAAAATTGAAGGGTCATATGTAGCTTAAAGTCTGTTTCTATTTATTATTTCTTTTCAATTATTCAATATTTGATTTGTGTCTTTCTTTTTATATTTCTTTAATTATACAGAATATAAAGGGTTTAGGCTACTAAACTAATATCAGAGGTACTATTTTTTGTCTCTGGCGAATAAAATTAAAATTTAATTTTTGAAACCCCACAGCTTGATGGATGCCCACAAAGAAATCTCGCTAAATAGCATTTGGAGATTTATTTATATTGTTTGCCTGTTCTTCCGAACATTAAAAAAATAATAAGCCGCATCCGACATGCCAACGAAAATTCGCTGGCATTTTCGAGGTTATTACTGGTAGAAATAAAATGATCAAAGGAAAATGGGAATTTCGAATACGTGCGAGAAGTGCAGATAGTCTTTTTTCGGTTACTTAATTATTACTCGGAGAACTGGAATGGGTTGCTACCCATTCCAATTCCATTTGTGTTGCTACACAAACGAATGTTGTTCATCGACCATCGGTAAAAAAAAAGGGACCAAAGGGAAGATGTAAGTCACGAAAGACTGTTAAGGACATTTTCAAAATAATTTCTGGATGAAGGCTTTTTGTTTGTAAATCTTGCCTTTTTTTATTGCTACTGACATAAAGGGTTCTTTTTCTTAGGTAAATATAGTATTATCCATTTACACCTATACTTTTAATCTTTGGAGAAATTATTTGATACATATAGAAAATAAATAATTATTCAATTAATTTAATTTCTTTTTTCTTCGGTTGTAGCGGCTTAATATAATAATAAAGTAAAATAAAACATTCTTTTCTATAAACAAAATGATGGGTGCGCGATGGGTTCACCGATATCAAGCGTCATTGCACAAATAGTATTGGAAGATTTAGACATCATAAACGGTCTTGATCTCAAACCAAATTTCTTCAAACCGTACGTGGATGATTGTATTGTATGTATACCAGAAAATAAAATTCAATATTTTCTCAAACAATTCAACAGTTATTACCCCAAATTAAAATTTACTCTAAGAAACAGAAAAACACAACACCATTAACTTCCTTGATATAACTCTAATCCGCAAAAACAAAAAAATTCTCACAAAGATTTTCTATAAACCCGCTTCATCCGGAAGATTCGTTAACTTTAATTCTGTTCAACCACTCTCGCACAAAAAGAACGTAGTCATAGCTCTCATAGACAGAGCATTACAACTTACAAACCCATGCTTTAGACCCAAAATTGTAAAAGAACTAAAAACCACTTTAAAAGAAAACAGTTATCCGGATTACTTTATTAACAAAATTATTAAAAATAGACTCAGCAGACAATACAATAGAACAAAATACCATAGACAGATCCACCACACGCAGCCTTCTGACAAACAATTGTCAGAAAAGCTCCGTATCATATCAGGGTTACCCACAAAAATTTCAATACTTAAAATATTGCTACACGAATTTGAAAGGCAAAGTGCCAATAAATAAACAAACACACGTAGTTTATAGCATTCCATGTAATAACTGTAATGGAACATATATTGGACAAACTTCACAACATCTAAACGAACGGATAAAGGGACACAAATATCAACAAAATATCACAGCATTAAAAAAAACACACTTTGAACACAGGCCACACATTTAACTTTAATGAAGTCAAAATTTTAGATAAAGAAAGAAATAACAAAGCCAGAAATATAATTGAATCAATACACATAAAAAAAAAACATAATGCCGTAAACGACAGATCAGACATTGAAAACCTATCCAAAATATATTACTCCATCCTGTAACAGGTTTCAACACTTCACCTATATCAGCATTATTAATTTCAACACCCCTATATAATATCCTAATTTTTTATTTTCCAACACCTCTGTATATTCACTTGTCTATTTACCTTCACATTTTAAATCTTTTTCAACATATAAAAAGTAGCCGTGCTGTTGACAGGAACGGCAAATATGTTCGAATATTTAAGCATGGCTTGTAAAACTCTCACCATGTAAACAACGAAAACAAACATAGTCATTTAAAATCTAACATATTACATACAAGTAATCATTTCTATCTACTACAACAAGTCTTCAAGTTTTCAATATTTTATCTTCAAAATTTTACTCAATCAATTTTGGCCTTATTCCTATTATGACTTTGAATGTAAGTACATAACTTTAAAACAATCACCAGTTGTAACCTGTATTATATAAATTTTCTTTATTAGCCTCCTCGCGATGTTATAAATTCTTTGCAGATTTTTTATGAATAAGACAAATAATTTGTCGAAACGTAAAAGAATATTTTATTTTACTTTATTATTATATTAAGCCGTTACAACCAAAGAAAAAAGAAATTAAATTAAATAGTATACACGGCTAAGAATACAAATTATTAAATTATATACATAACCATAAGTAACTATAGGTATCTGAACTAACTCCTTCAAAATAGTAGCGTAAAATCACAATTATTTTTTTTTTGTGGCACGTCCTTATCTGTGAATCTTCAATGAGGTGGGTGCCTTCATTTGAAATTCGCACTTCCTTTCGTTATTTTTATTTTTATCACTAATAATCCCGGAATTGTGAACGGATTTCAACACAATGTTAATCAAGTGGTATTATTTCTAACCAATAAATATTGGCAGGTACAAGGCTATGGTTTGCGAAATAAAAAAATAGAACAATCAAAAACAAAAAGAACATTTCAAAAGGAACCAGATCAATTTTTTTTTTCTATTAAAATGGTGAATAAACAAATCTACTTGTAAGTATTAAGTGTTTTAACGAATTTCATTCGAATACTCAAAATAACGTTGCTAAAATATGAAACTAGAAAAATCAACGTCTGCCTCTTCGAGTAAAATTTTTTGTAAAAATTATTTTTAATAACAAATGTGAGATAGCTGAAATACGTTTACTATAATAAATTTAATGCATTTATAGCCGAGTTCTTTAAGCTTTTGCTTAGGGTTTTGGCTATTACGGGTGTCGCGGGTTCGAATCTCGCTCCAATTAATTGTGATAACCGGATTTTTTCGAGTCTGATGATGATTAGGGGGAGAATTTAGGTCAGAGATATGAATTTTTAAGGTTATCGGCTGGCTTTGATGACTAAATGTATAGAGATATTATAGTGAATCTATTTAAAGAAAACTTTTGTCAAAATAATGTACAATATAATTTAAATGCTTATATTATATTGCAGCATGAAGCATTGTTTTTGTCAGCTAAACATACTACTACAATACATAAAAAGAATTTAGAATATGTTGGTTGTCAATTTTTTAATAAATTTCCTCTAAACATGAGATGTTTAGATAGACATAGCAGCGAGGCATTTTCTTTTAAATTTAAATTGTTATGACGTAAATGATTCTCGCAATTATTATTAATTTTTCCATATCAATTAATTTTGAGTTAGGTTATTACTATATTTGTATATTTTGTTCTTTGGTGACGTGTTTCAGGCATGTTCATGATTTGGTACTATGTATGGTATCTGAAAATAAAGCGTATATTATTATTTTGTCTATCTCCCATAAATGTTATTGAAAAGAATTTGGACAAGAAAATTACAGTTGGAGAACCAATTTCCTATCAGCGGGGTTGGGCAAACTACACTCTGAATGTATTTGAAATACCAAATATTAAATACATTAATTTCATGTGTTTAAATTACAGTACATACTATAAACTGTAAAGTACTTATTTAAGTAATCTATTATCGGCTGCTATAGAAGAAAAGCCTTACGTTTTCCTTTATACTAATGTAAGTACATTGAAAGCCAAATAAAAAAAAAAGATGAAACACTATTGTATTCTGGTATTTCTTTATTGACATTTTCATTTACTTGGGCACTCTTGCCACAGGTGAATTTGTAATAATTTTGTTAAGATCAGAAATCAGAAGGAGCAATAATAAACTCAAGGTGCGCCTTGCACATCTTATATTAAGTAATTGTAAATACATACATATAATCTTAATAATTAAGATTATATTTACAATAAGGATGTTGTCTTTCTTTGTTTTGTTTTCAACTCAATTCAAAAAGCCAACGAAACACATAAAACTTAGAATACCTTATATAGGGACAAAAAATTCCGACAGAGATTGAAATCATATACATTTCACAATGTGTGATATTCTTTACATTTTTAATATGTTTTTGTTTCTCACATTGACCATTAAAATAAACAGCAAATGAAAATAAATGGCGCAAAATATAGATTTTGATAAACATGACATGAACATAAATTTTAATATAAATACAAAAGGAAAATAAAAATTATTATAATTAAGATCCGTTTTTTTATAACTTTAAGCTCTGTTAAAAGCTCGAAAATGTTACAAACCAGTATAACGTCACTTACATAAAATATATTCGAAATAGAAATTATGTCAATTATTCTTTCGACCTCCATTTCCAAAGAAACAAATGAAGAAGATACAAAACAAAAACGAATAAAGAGAAAAAGAAGTTAACACTATGAGTATATAACTACTATCCTGATTTTGACATGTTATTTTCAAGTTATGATAACTACGTACTATGATGGCGTCATGTGGCCTATATTATAGTAAATAAAGTAGTAATTTATGTATTTTCTAAATACACAAACTACGTTGAGAATATATTTCAAAAACAAAATACGAAATATAATAGAAAAATTACTTCAAATATAAACTACACAATGAATTTTGTACTTCAAGTGCGTATTTCAAATATTTGAATTTCACCTGCGCCCAGCCTTGCTTATCAGTAAACGTACTCTAATTATATGTTATCAAACTTTTTAAGCATAAAAATAATATTTTCTTTTTGTTATGTGTTTGTCTATTTTAATTTTTATTTTTCGTTTATTTCACAAATCGATAGGAATACAATTGATTATTTGACTTCTCAAATTACGTATATACTTAATTAGGTAACAATATTTATTAGCTACAAATGACAGTAATTCACTAGAATGGATTCCTAATATTATTATTTTGTTTGAGGTCATATCTCCGATAAAATTTATAAAACGCATGTGTATGGACATAAATATTTTTTTTTGCTTGTTTTGTCGCAATGCGTAAGAATGACCATTAAACTGTGGAATTACAAAAATAAAATAACCTTTTAGGAGCAAAAAAAGAAATGCTGCCGTTGAACTTACACGATCTTTTACGCATTTTAAAACTATCTTTCACTAATGATATGTTTCTTTGAAATCGTTAACCATTACAGAAGGTTATGTTGTTTGTTTATTGTTCTTAGATATATACAGGCTGGTACATTAGTGTCTGGAAGCTGGATATATCTGCCACTATAAAAGTTATGAAAAAATAATATTAAGAAAAGGTGTGGAAATTCTTAAGTTTCACATTTTAAAATTAGGTGCACATATACAGGATGTTTCATAACGTCGTGCCAAACACCCATTCACCTCCTCTCAAACTGCGTAGCACTGTGCAACTCGAGGGCGTTGCACCTGATGGGAGCATGCGAAATCGAAGAGGGAGACTTACTTAGACTGGAGCCCTCTGACATCCTACACTTTCTGAAAGGAATATGATTGGAAGGCCACCTGTAAAGCAGCAAGAATAGGAGATACAACAGATCTTTTAGGTCTCAGTGTAACATCACCCTTCTATTTACATACATACATAACGTCGTGCCAAACCTAACTTATATTATTTTTTTTTTAATGGAATGCGTCATCAGCTCTCACCAGATATTGATCGGCTTGTACCTACTACTGCTACCTGATAAAATTAAAATTGAAATATAGCGGTGTAATAATTTAACCTCGGTTTATCCGGCGATAACACAATTTTTCATTTTTGATTTGAAATATCTAGTAAAGTCAAAAGAGTCAGGTATAGAAAATGGCTAACAAAAATGAAAGTGCCGATAAATATCTCTCGAAACACCATAAAAAAGTATAGGGTGTCCCATTTAAGTTTAATGAGAAAATTAGGAATCCGAGCCTTGACTCGACCTTGTGTACAAGAAATATTTCTTTTGTTAAATTCTCAAACCAGCGAAAATAGAAGACATAGCCAAACCAAGTAATGGTGCGAGAAAGGTGGTATAATTTTTCTCTTACCGGAACTAAAATTCTTAATGCACATCAATTTAGACATCAAAAAATTATCATAACTTTTAAACGCTGCTAGGAATAGATATGGCCCTACATGAGGAGGCTCGCAAAAGTAACCAGAAATTATAAACGCAAAAAAAGAATAGCATTCCATTTAAAAAAAATATAAGTTAGCTTTGGCACAACGTTATGAAACACCTGTATATGCACCTAATTTTAAAATATGAAATTTATAAACAATGAATTCCTAAACCATTTCTTAATAATTTTTTTTTGATAACTTTTATGATGTCAGATATATCGAGCTTCCACACACTAATGCGCCATTCTGTATGTTTAAATAGTGGGTTTCGTGAATAACCGTGTTTCAGGATACCCAAAAAAGCAGATATTAACCAAAACTACAGTATTGGTTACTTCAATTCATTCTCGGTATATATTAGTGATAGGTTGCTACGAAGCAAACTGCTATTTTGTCGCAGCTAACAAGTATTAGCAGTTTGTAGCAGCTATTCAATATCAAAAGAAGCTGCTACTTTTTGTAGCAGTTTCCTGATATAGTAGATAAGTACTAATGTAGCAATATACAGGTGTCCCACCGAACTGGGTCATTAGATTTTTTTGAACTTCTAGCAGGAATTTGATTTTGAAACTTACAGTATTGTCATGGCCCACCGTGGTCTATTTAAAGAAAATATTTTCAACTTTATAGCACTTTCGATATACAGGGTGTTGATATCAACTTTCTTATTTTAAATGGAATTTTTATCGGTACAATGAATATATCGAGTCATTTGCAATTAGTTTATATGAGGGTTCCCTATCCCTAAACTCAACTGTTTTTGAGATATTTGCATTTTTGTTGATTTTTTGACGTTTGCACTGTTTCAAGTGAAATTGAATAGCTGATGAGGTATCAAATATTTAGTGGTTCTACTAATGTCGATGTAAGTACAAAGACGTAGGTAGAAAGTGTTATGGCAATAATGACCAAATCACATACAGGCTGTTCGAAAACGCATCTCCAATGTGGATACCTTTAAACCAACAAAACTTTTTATTTCAAATAGAACATGGTATTCTTTACTACAGCATTGAATGCAGCGTAAAATTCTACATCGATTGACATTAGGGCTTGGTATACCTATTTTTGATAGTTTTTGAGATATTAGCATTTATTGCCTAATATATGACTAATTTCCACGTTTCGAGTAAATCAAATAGTTTTTTCCTAAAAACACTCTGTATATTATTTTTTAGAATGATGCGTTATCTTTTTTTGCATTGTTTGGTTTCCATACCTGAGATATTTATCATTGGAAGTTTTCCAATTATTAGCAAATTTTATGTAATTGTAATTATAACATATTAATAAGCCATAATTATTATGCGACAGCAAATTATATGTTAATATTTTTGCCTGCTTATTAAATACATCGAAAATAAGTCAAATTAAAAAAAAAAACTAAGAAACTATTATTCTGAAAGAACATTTATATTGGACATTTTCGAAGAAGTTTTTCGAAGTTTGTTCCTGATTTATTATCTGTCTGTATCGCTTAATGCCTAGTTTAATACAAAAAGCCAAGGGGCTGCGTTGTTTTCGGAGACTCCATGTCAGCTCCCCTACAAAGAAAATACCTGGTCTAGTAAGTGAACAATATTTGAAATATTATAGGTGTATTTAGGATATCTGCTTTAATTTCCCTTTGAATTTTATTGTTTTGAGGTTTTTATTCATTGCCAATAAGTGTAGGCATCTAATCATTGTTACATTCTTCATGAATGTAGAATAAGTCTAAAATGTTATATGTATATGTAACAATGTTTTTCTTATTTCTTTCGATTTACAATATTTTACTTGTTAGAAGAAAATGTGTGAAGGAGTGAAGATATGACTTGTTAATACTGCATAGGTTTATCACTGCGCAATTTAGTAAATTACCAACAACGGATATCACTTGTTTGTTAGCACATCTCATGGGCTATATATCTAACAATTAATGTACGTTCTCTATGACTAAAAGACATTACTATTCGTAAGAAACTAGTGAACGTTAGATATCTGAAACATAAATATCTAGATAGGCTAGCCAAATAGTACAGAGTGTTTTGTAGGAAAAAATCATTTTATTTGTTTGAAACTTGGAATATAGCATATTTTTAGCAATTTTTTGCAAGAAATGCTAATACTTCAAAAACTTTAAGAATAGGTATACGCAAACCCTAATATAATCGATGTAGAATTTTGCGCTGCATTCAATGCTGTAGTAAAAAAACCATGTTCATTTGAAAGGAAAAAGTTTTGTTAGCTGAAAGGTATCCACATTGGAGGCGCGTTTTTGAACACCCTGTATGTGATTCAGTGATTATTGCTATAACACCTTATAGCTACGTCCTTGTATTTACATCGACTTTAGTAGAACCACAAATAATACTGCCTATCTCATGAAATATTTGATTTTATTTGAAAGAGTGCAAATGTCAAAAAATCAACGAAAATGAAAATATCTTAGAAACATTTAGGGATAGGGGACCCTCATATAAACTAGTTGCAAATGACTTGCCAAAATTTTAAAGATCAATAAAAATTATACCATTCCATTTAAAATAAGAAAGTTGATATCAACACCCTGTATACCGAAAATGCTATAAAGTTGAAAATATTTTCCTTAAATAGATCAGAGTGGGCCATGTCTACACTGCAAGTTTCAAAATCAAATTTCTGCTAGAAGTCCAAAAAAATCTAATATCCCAGTGCGGTGGGACACCTGTATGTAAAAACTATTCACATAGTAGCAACAAACAACACTTTGGGGCGGTATGCAAAGTTGTAGAAACAGTTTATCTGTTTAATGTATACCGCTATTTAAGGAAAATTGCTACAAAAAGTAGCAGCCTTTTTTAACCTGCTAACCAAAAGTAGCAGAAGCAGGTTGAGTTTTCTATTTTTAAAATTTGTTATATCATATAAGAACACCTGTATATACTATAAACAAACAAAATATTCAAAAAATGCTAACTTAAATTCATTTTTAAATCGTGTCTTCTAATTTAGACACGTTTTAATACAAACCGCGATTATAAAACAACACAATTATTGCTTTGGAATTTAGAGCAAATTTTGCATATGTGGCTTCGAAGAAGGTCTTCCTTTTTTGTAATAATACCAACTTTTGGTACAGATACTAGCGTGAACAGGTACATACGTATTCATTATAAACTCTTACAAATGGCAGAAAAACGCCGATATAAAAAATAAAAAAATTGCAAACTTCGGCCATAAAAAGAATAACGAATACCGACGCGATCTTGTTACGTTATTTGCGGACGTAATTTTCGCGAAATATTTTTAAACAAAGATTCAATGTCACGCAGTTAATTGCACGTGGTCAGGTATCTACAAGAGAATTTTAAAACTTCGAAACACACGTTCACGACCCCAAAAATGCCCCAAACAAGAACATTCTCATTCATGCAATCTGCGTTGGCAAACAACACAACCAATGCCATATAGTAAAATCTGTCGAAATTCTAATCATCCTACTGGAAACTTACCACTTCTGTGGCGGAAGTCATAATGAAACCGTTCTGATTTCAGGGTCGGAATAGCATTTATTTTATTTGACGCACATATGTGTAACAAGCGTTGTTCGTATTGTATGCAGCGTTCGAGCGTGTCTGTGTTTGCGTCGTTTTGCACTTGTTATTCTCTGCGAGTCTGCGACGAACTGTCAATATCAGCTGGACGTGAAAACAACTGAAAGAGCGATTCTAGAGTGCGCACGACCGTCGTTTGTTTTTGTATCTCTATCTCGCTCGGGGGGAACGCATGTCCGTCCGCGAAAACCGGCTGAGAAATACCTATTCTACCGCTTCTCCCCAACAAAGACGGATTATTAATAAACCGCAATGATTTGTTTTTATGAGAGCTATCACACTCATCAAGGTCGCTGATATCTGTACTTATTCTGTGTGGTGGGAATCGCGACTTTTTTATTGTTTAGCGCGACCAACGTGCGTTATTATTATCACTTTTTTTATCCTACTTTGCGCCGGATTTACTCATGCGATGGCTTAGCTCAAACGTTTGTTATTATTGCAAGATTATTGCTGTTTGTTGTCTGAACGACAGCATTGTATTAGTCAGTGATAGTGGTTAGGATTCAACGTTGTCATTTGTTAACGATTTACTATTGTTTTTTGTAATGTATATTTCGCCAACATTAATAAAGGGAATACTGGCAATCAAATTATATTTACATTCCTTGTAATCAGTACGTAGGTACATACGTACAGTCCTTATAGTGTAATGGGTAATCTCAAGCAATCAGAATCAAATTACTTGGTTGAATTTTGTTGGGCTGCGTTCGAAATTTGGTATGCTTATATGGTAAGCTGACTGTACCTTATAGTTAGCTGGTCATCAATTCATACCATTGTTTATACCGGCGAAAACTTATCCCTAATTATCGAACATAGGAACACCTCCCACCAAAAATTGAAACATGAAATAAAACCCACTACCTATGAAAAATCGTTGAGCTAAGGCATTTTATAAAATAATTGTGAAAATAATACAACCTAACAACGATCTGTTCACAAATTCTAGAATTTGTCCTTGACCAATGGTATGCGCAGACTATAAAGAGTAAGGACAATGGATGAGTCATAGAGGTCTAAATTTCTAAGGTACTTCACTTCAAACAACAGCCTCCCAATATGGCAGTTTGTTATTGTTTACATTCGTACTTGCATAAATTAGTTTATTCATCCGTTTAATCTACATGATTTACTTGTTTTATTTATTTATTTTACGTACTTTATTAGTTTTAAATTACCTCTGCAGTTTTAAACACATTTAATGAACCTTGATAAGGTGCATTGTGTAAAAGGTAAGATTGGTGGCCATAACATTTACATACTTTGTTATATATTATATTGTCAGGTTTAAGTGAAATAACCGTGAAAGAAGACGCCAATGGGCATCATGCTATTGTGCCATTCGCTCTTGCAAGATAAATTTTGATACTAACGATGGTGGCAGTTTCCTAGGTCATATTAAATCAATTCATTTGTTAGATACTCATTTTAAACCGTATCGCTATTTATCACAATAACTAACTTAATTCATTTTATGTTTACTTTATAAAATAATGTGGATTTTTTAGTATAAATTTTAACCCTCACATTTCACATTTATTCACATTATAGGCAACTCAATATTATTTAGTCTAGGTCTGAAACTCTATCCACTTCTGCATCTCCGCACATCATTGTTGACCAGTGCAGGGTCGGATGTTAGAAATGAAGTAATCGAATACGTAAAACGAAACAGTCTTCTATATTGCCAGCACGATTAGCATAACTCTGACCCCTAACGCCTCTCAGGAGATGGTATAAGAATGTCCTAAGTAACAGTTGGTAAATTCGAACATAAAATTATAGAGCAGTTTAGTAATCCACACTCCAATTCTCGAACGACAAAGTACAATAATTAGATATATCTATACCAGTGTATTCTCGAACACAGCCTTGAGGTGTAAAGGGTTGGTTGACCGGTAATTCAACCAACTCTCTTACTTTATGTTGTACACTTTATAGTGATATGTGTTAATTTGTTATGTGTGAAATTATTACTGTTGAAGAAATAAAGTACAGTGGAACCTCGTTAAGTCGGACCCCATGAACCCGGATCAATTTTGACGGATAATTTTTTTTTAGAAATGCGCGTTGTATCAAATAATAGTGTATATTTGTTTAAAATGAGTTTAAAAATATAATTATTCGATTTGTTTTATGAGTGTATTTGTTTATCTACGAAAAACAAGGATATTTATAATAATATGGCAACGCGGTCCTGCAATAATATAAGTGTTCCTGTACATAAAACAAGCCTCTATAAGCGTAGTCTACACTTCAGATGCGTAATGTATTATAACGCACTGCCTTCAGATATAAAAAAACGCCACAACATTACGCTCTTATAGAAACTTATTAAAGGTTTATATCAGTAAGTACAGTATTTTAACGATGGGTCTCTTTAATTTTGTAATTTTATTTTTAACCTTCAATATAGATTTTAAATTTTATTGTTCTTTAACATCATATAACTGTGCTTTTAATATGTGACACTAATGTTATGTCTGTGTTCTGGCCAATAGTTCATTACATTTGTATTTGAATTTATCTGTAGGTATCATTTATGTTTGTATTTATTTTATACCACATTCCAATTTGTAGTTTGGTACGTTTTATTCAGATTTAAATTGTGTGTATGTGCTTTATTAACTATATTTTATATTGTATTTGGATACTGTCAAAGTTTGCATATTACAATTTTGCGACAATAAATATTATTATTATTAAATGAAGTCATTTTTCTATAAGTATGTACTGTCTTATTTTTTTTTACCCTAGTGTCCGTGCAACCCGGATTTTCGTTAACCCGCATTGGCTCTGGTCCCAATTGATCCGGGTTAACGAGGTTCCACTGTATTATTATCATTAGTTTTAATATTAGTTTACTCCCTCAAACGAATGAAAGTTACTCAAGAATTTCCATTACAATGTTTATCACACAGTTTATCCACACAAAACCTAAAACGAACTTATAACACCTACCTAAAATCACTATACACGTAAATCGAAACTACTACAAGCATAAGCTGACACAAAACATTAAATAAAAACTAAATAAAGTGTTCTAATCGATTTAAAAATAAACTGAAACTTGTTAAAGTAAATATAGTTATTTGGTAAATACATGAACAACAATGGCAACAGTCGAGTGATGACGTATCTGAGGGCCGCGAAAAAGACGAGTTTTGGTTTTCAGATGAGCATACCTTTATTTTCTTGTGTCATGGTATGATCGATTTGAATCTTAAATTCGTAAAGGAGGGGCAGATGACGTCATTGCGGAGCACATCAAAAACGACCAAATGCATCTAAAATCGTGGGAATAACAACGGTTGTTCTGTACGTAAATGTGTGTAGGTACGTGTATTTATCGGTATTTTTACAGAAAATAAAAGTTTTTTAATTGTTAACTTATGGTTTGCAATCGGGTCGACTTATGGTGGCGAAGCCGCTGAATTGAAACACTTCTATAGCTTGCATAATAGACTCATCCGACGACTCCAGCGCTCAAAACGCATATGAGGTAATTTATATTACTTAAATTGTGACTACTCCACTACCTATTACGATGCATTTTGTGGAAACAGTGGAAAAAGTGACAAAAAAAAAAAAATGTAATGTAGTTCTGTGTTATTTACTACTATCCGAGTTTTAAAAAAATAAAAATCAAATGAAACCCCAATTGGGTAATCAAAATATTATAGAAACAAAAGGTTTTCATTGATAGGTAATATTTTTTGTAATGACAACTTACATTTTTTTAAAAGTTTCGGGTAAAGAATGGCCTGGATAATAATATTTTATAGAGAAGTTACTCAAACTGTCCGTCGGATGATAAAGTAAACTCACACAAGAAATCAAAAAATCCAAAAAATTAAATTAATGTGTCGTACATGATCCACAAACTATATCAAAACAGCATTTATTATTTATTAATTGATAAATCTAATTGTTATCCACATCACACTTGAAACTTATTTTGAAAACTCCACATATGTATATCATTAAAATCGCACAAAAAAACATCTTAAAGGCAACAAAGCAATCTGATATAACCGTCGTTACATTGTAAAGTTTGAATCAGTTTCAATGCATGCGTATAGATCCGATAGGCGGTATATAGGGAGGTTACGTATACGTATTTTGATAATTATTTCGGCCTGGCCTATTCCAATTCGCTTGTTAGCAGGACTGGATAAAATACACAATATATTCCTAATGTATTTAAAATATAATCCTCATTAGTATTCGAAATATCAAACACAAAAGGGGAATATACATATATAATATTTATTGGCACGCCAGAATAGGCTTTTTGCGGTTTGCACGACAAGAAATCGCACACAAAATATTAAAAAATAAGCAAAACTATAATTTTATATACACGACAAAATAAGATAAAGCATAATAGAATAAGATAATGAACAACGTACGACATGCACGACAGAAAAAATCAGTGCTAATAAAACAAAATAATTTTGAGGGATATTTTCTTTTTTTCCGTATAAATATTTTTGTAACATACTGCACATAGAATTAGCGTTTCAAATACCTCTTTGTCAGGACAATAAATCTAACTGAATACAAAATACATTTCTTATTAGTATTTAAAATATGAAATTACCAATTAACAATGTGTTTTTGTACTAGATTACTAGTTCCTTTGATGTCTTTCTGTTGAAGGTACTAAGAATAATTGTGGGAAATTAAAATTTTGCTAAAGTTTACCACACCCATTGCGGTAAATAATCAAGTCCTTTCAAACTGGCATACTTTCTAAGGGCATTAAAATGTATTCTTATAAAATAAAGATACAAACTTTATATAAAATCTATAAAGATGGTGAAAAGAACTTATTTAAAAAATCGTAGAACAGCAGCCCTAATGTGACATTCGAGAAATTATTCAAAAAAAAGGAGAAAGAAAAGAGTAGCTGTTTCTTTAGATGTAAAATTTGAATTACAGTTATATGTTCTGCTGGATCATGGTAGGGGAAGGGGCGTAATCCCCCCATTACTTCCTACTCCTTATATACGTGCCTGAAATTATAAATATTATTATTACAATTATTTTTTGTGTCTATAGGAAGAAATGTTTAACGTTTTTCGGTTATTCTTAACTAGGCTGGAGATACCGCAGTTACCAACCCTATTATTGCATCTGTAAGTTGAAAACGCATAGAATCTAGAAAATCCGTTGAATAAAAAAAAATATGACAAAATATCTATTACCCCACATCCAGTATTCAAAGCTTGAATACCGCTGCGTCAGTAGTATTTGTTTTCGGTAAATCCCAGAAAACTGTTTGTAGTATTATAAAACAAAATATTTCAAATATCAAAATCACTTATGTCTGATATTACAATTAATTACTATTTTATGGTTCTTCTTACAATTATTTAATGGATTTTTATTTACTTCTGATTCATTTTATACATATTGCTTAATAATTTTACATGTTATTGTTACTAAACTTTTTCTCTATTCATTAGTATAAAAAGTTAAGTCTACGTTTAATCTGATTTTATTATTTGCGGGAAAGTAAAATATCATTCATTTTGATTTATTACCGATTGCCATGTTTACAATACTAAAAAAAAGTACATTGTATGTTAATTGGTGCATGTTTTGAGATAAAAAGTCAACTCCGTGTAATTGCGATAAAACGCACAAACAATAAAACAATTGAAAAAGATATCTTGTGCAGGATTGATAAGAAAAAAGTGCTATTGAAGTACACAAAGGACAATTAAATATTAAACTAGAAGATTGTGCATAACTGAACATACATGAGTTTCCTATTTAATCCAAAGTCCATTTAATACAAATAAACAAGTATATCTTGTGTTGCATTATGCAAAACATATTATATTACAAGAAATAGCATCGTCATTGCGGGTATATTTATCGTACAGGAAATTCGCTTCAACTATCCGCTAAATTAAAATGTTTATGCCCTTGTATAGATATAACTTTTTAACGCCAACATTGATAAATAAAGCACTTATTGTTTATTTTATATGTTATGTGTAAAATCTAAACTAAACGTTGTGCGTAATTAAAATGAAGTTATAAAAAAAAATAGAAGTAGCATAAGGTGACTTCTTTTTGAATTAGGTGATTAGAACTATATATTATATAAACAGTGTTCCTTTTTATTAGAATGTTTCTTTAACGTGCTGTTTATTGTAATCTGAGAAATGTCTCTATTCTTATACTTGCATTTATGTATTTACTTCGTTGATAACTATTCATTTAATTCATTAATCAATAGAATTGTACCGTTGTAATACGTGGCCTATAAAATAGCTTGCATTTCAAACCAGACAAGCTAATTGCCCGTAATTTAAAAAGCCTTGTGGCAGCAAACATATTTGTTTATTATTTTGTTTTTTTCATATTATTAATGTGTTCTTCTAAGTATAAACCTAAGCAGAATTCCTAAATTCTATTTGTATAAAGTACATTCTTTTTACATATACTAACAACAAGTAGCAAGTAAATCCCACATTAAGAATGAAAAACATTGTAGATATTTATATATGTATAAATTTAATAACGCCTACTATCTATATTTAGGTACATACTAGCATTAGTTATAGTTTTAAAATTTTATTAAAAACAAAAGTTCTCTATGTCGAGGGCACGCAAATAATCACTTTCATAACAATAACTAGAAAATTTAAATTTCTCGGCAACTACTTGAACACGATTTGCGATTTTATAGCTAGTGTAAAAAACGCTGAATGAAAGAAAAAAGGTTTGAGATAATAATATTTTTGAAACCATTAGTTTATTTTTAGAATTGTGTAAAAAAATAATTTAATATTAAATACTTTGTCCTCACTTGGTTTGAATGAATAATTTTTCCTGTATATGCAACCAGCTGAATGAACTTACCGCCGATAAAGTTGCATAAATCATAATTAGATACTTAAAAAATGTTTCTATATATAACGAATCCTGAGCAATCTACAAACATAAACCCTATGGAGATTATGCATCCTTAACCTTTTAACTGCTATTTCTGTTATATTCTACAAGTTACCTAATCAGTAATTGAAGGAAAGCTAAATATTTTGATGTTAATGTCTGGGCGAGTTTTAGGATATAGGACAAAAAAGGGATTTATTCACATCCATTTCATAGGCGCTTTGCAGAGAAGCCTGCGCGCATTACTATTCATTTCGATGCAGTGGCGTAACCAAACTTTACTGCGCCCGGAAACATTTGAAGTTTTGGCGTCTCTTCCGTCTTCTGCCAAAAAGCAAAGAAAAACATTTCATTCTCTAATTTCTAACATCAATTTGGCGCCTTCAGGATGCTGCGCCTTGCAACAGATGTTCCTCCTAGATGAGCTACGCCACTGGTTTGATGTAAACTAAAATAATAGTGAAATTGTAATTTTATAGCTACTTACACTAGTGTTTCTCGCTGAGATAAGTATTTTTTTTTGTAATTTGATGTTGCAATGACGCTATAAACACACTAGACGCTCTGCACAAAATTGTATTTGTTGATCGCAATTATTCGATGTAGAAATTGAATGATCTCTCTCTGTGAGATTTATCTTCGTGGGGAGAGGAAAGTGTGACGTATATATGGCAGCACTGAAAGGTGATTCCAAACAAAACTATAATAATCACAATCACTCACAAGTTACCACAGGATTAGGGATTTATAAGAGATAGCATGCGCGTAGGTCCATCAATCGTCTTCTCCACTGTAGCCACTAAGGCTTGTTGTAGAGGGCGGATGTTATCTCAAAATTTATAACAAATGCAAGTGACCAGACAAGTGACAAGACTATTCGTTTAGTTGATTTTTATATCGGCTTTTTTATGTTGCGCCTTTGTTTTGTTTTGTTGAAAATTTTGTTTGGAAACCTACAAAGTGTCTATTAAATAAACAAGTTGCAGTAAAATCCAGTGGAATTGAGGCAAGACTCATATTATACGATAATATATTATAATGCTCATTATAACATTCTGCCATTATAATAGTCTTTGCACATATGTATATACAGCCTTTCACCTTGCTCATCCATATATTTTTTAAATTTTACCGCCTTTCCGCGACTTTTCATTGGGATTGGATAAGAATTGACCTCTATCAGGTACCGGATATCCCGTTAGATGCCATTGATATGTTTGACATTTGTAATTGAGGTTGTGTTATGATATTCTACATTTATTTTTGAATATCGTGATTTAAGAGCGGTATGTTACTCAAATATGAGTCCCACATATGCTTTTTATGCGACAAAGGAAATAAATTCTGGTAATATTGTACAAGTAAGTAATTATAACAATTTTAACATAAAACACAGCTTTTCCGCTTACAAATGACGCATGCTCATTTCACTGTAAGCACACTAACTAAAGCCTAAAGCAAAGCACTTTCCACCTCCACTCATTACTGAGATATCAAAAGTTCGCATATGCTTGATGAGTAAAATGCGTAAAGCAAGTATGTTTGCTTGAATTGTAATTGAGGCAGCAAAAAGATCATAAAAGAATTACTTACCGTTTTGAATGGGTTCGTATGACGGCTTTGGCATCCGGACAGCATTATCAATCACAGATCACTTACATGATTATCAATTTACAGAGAGGGCGCTAATGCAGTCAGTGAGCATAACTGACAATAATTAAATTTATTCCTATTTGATTTTCTGCAGTAATAATATCGTTATTGCCACACAAGACGTACAGTGGCCGAACCAAATATATATAAATACGGCCAATATCTACTCTCTTCCCAGTGAACCAAATTCAAATTTCCCTCAATTATTTTTAGTAACTTCAACATTAAAGCACGAAACTACCTACAATTTTGTGTTACATTAGTAGTTATTTGAATACCTTTAAGTTGAAGTTACTAAAAATAATTGCGGGAAATTTGAATTTGGTTTATTGGGTTGTTTGCAACGTTCGGGCATTTTGTTCGGCCTTTGTACAAATGTATGTACCACCTTTAACAAATTAAATGCGAAATGAAACTTCACAAATCTTCGATTATTTATGCAACCGAAACTACAAGCAATGCATAATTCAAAATTGTTGAAAATATAAATATTTTCTAATTACTATTTCAGTGTGCTGTAACTTCGATTACATTAATAATTGAAGCTTTGTGGTGCTTAGATTCGCATTTAATTGGCTAGAGATGGTACAGCTAAGTAACTGTGTGGAGAGTTCTCTAATACGCAGGCAACACAAATTACAGTTACAAAGGAGAATATTAAACTTTCTCTTTCAGGCTCGCTTAATCCTATCGGAGGCTTAGAATTATTTTTCACTTCCAAAACAAGTTCTTACAACATCGCTTTATTATAGTTAGAAGTAGCAGATAAGTTTGTTTTCTCCAGAATCATTATTTTTGATTGTATCTCATTGCACTGTAAAATGAAATGAAAATTTAACTTTTTAGAAGAATTAGAATAAATAGCTTTTCTATATCTATCTATCATCAATGATGTTAAATGAGTAAATGTATACCAGTAGAATTTAAAAGTCAATTTAATTTAGATAGAAAAGTTTTCTTTGTTCTAGAACTTATGTAAATTGTCTAGTACTTAATACAATTTGTTTATTAAGATTGAAGTTAAATAATAAAATTTATTAATCATTAATAAAATAGTTTACTATAGACCTAGTAACAAAATCTGATCTTCCGGAAAACATTTAAAACTAACAAATATTTGTTACGCCAATTTTCAAACAGAAGTTGTGAATATTTTAATTTCATATTTCATGCAACAAATAGTCTAATGAATCTAAATCGATTGTAATTTTTAATATTATGACGATTGTGCGTTTTCAAAATAAATATCCTAATAAACAAAAAGCTAAACATCCCTATAGGGCTGTTCGCAGATGCAGTTCGCGAACGGTTCGTGATCACGTAAACCAATCAGATAACAAATTGGAGTGCTCGCGAACTGAAATGCGTTGTCTGATTGGTTCACATGATCGTGAACCGCTCGCGAACTGCATGTTCGAACAAACCTTATATTTATTTAGCAAGTACTAAATAATTATTAATAATAATAATTCTGTCAGAAGTATCTAGTTTTTATGCAGTAATGAACTTGGAGGCGGCATATGTTTTTATATCATTTGCAGTAAATATTGCCGAACTTCACCGCACAATGTAACATCTCACAACTGTTACAATTAAGCACCAAAGCAAGCATTTAATTGTTTACTATAGAATTATAAAGTTGAAGTAAAAAAATAAAATGTTAATTCCCTTAATTTTAACCCGATAGAGGCCTTAGCGATTACGAAATATCAGACTCCAGGCCTCTCTTTCAGTAGACGTCAAAAATGGTGTATAATAGTATGCTCAATACACGCGCGTATATAAGGGGGGGTGGGGGGTTAATTACCCCCCCATGAGTCAACGAAACCTACTTGTAAATCAAAATTTTGCATTTAAAGACAAACATTCATCCTTCTTTTTTCCTTTTTCTGTGTAATTACCCCTCCATGATGACACTATTCAAATTGTATCGAAAAAGAGTGGACCTTTTTTTTTTTTTTTTTAGTTAAAATAAAAATATCATCTCCCCCCCCTATAAACTCAAGTTGTATACGCGCCTGGCTCAATAGACTCCGATAGTATAGAATCATGGATTTTTTAAATGAATGTTTGCCGGAATGAATTTGTTTAGATACTCGAGTTCATTATTGAAAATTTCCAACATTTTCTCTTGATATCTTACTCATTGGATCCCTACGTTTCGCTGCAATTTGTGTTGCCTACGTTGTAGAGAACTGTCCATACATTTCTTTTAATTGTAAATGTAACGCAGCAGAAATATCTAATACCGCAGAGGTGCACAAATTCGATCGCTGGGGTGAAATGGATCAATCGTGATTTAATGGCAATTATTTAGTCTGGCACATATGGGAAGGATAAGAAAGTTTTGCAATACAGTCTTTTAATAAACTTTGTTTGTAACATATGTAGATAATAGCTGGCTTTTTTATTATGATGAATGATAACGAGTAATATTTCATGAAGGCGAAAACAAATTACTATTGTAGAATCCAACTAGGGCTAGGTGAATTTTCGAAAAGGAATAAAGTCAAAGTCAATGCATTCCTCACCGTTTCTTTTTTTTTTTATAAAGTGTTGGAATAAAAAGAGAGTAAGGGGAAAATTAACTCTTTTTGGGGCAATACCAATCAGTTTGAAAAGTAAGTACCATTGAAGTCCAAAAGGCTTAACTGCAAAATTAAAGAGAGAAATGTTGAAATACTGAAGAAACTTCAAGTATGAACATTAGGCTTATGCGCATTCGTGACGCTTTCCGGGAGAGGGTGTGGTTTATTTATGGAATATTTATTTATCCCTGTAATTTCAGATTCTCATGAAAATATTTATTTAAAAAATAAAAATAGATTTTAGTTTATTTTAAGCTTTGTTACATCACTTCCAAGAAAACACCCTTATAGGAAACTTCATAATATAAAAATATGATTTAATTAAAATAAAATAGTTTTCACACAACCTGCCCTCACAAAAATACATACAGTACGTTATTTACATTAGGTGAGATAGGCAATGTAACCGGAATATTTAAGAAAGAAAGCTTAAAAACACTGTGTCAATGTTGAATTTCACAGCCCCACTTTAGTATTAACCCTCGCATACTAAACGTTAAGTTTTATCTTTTCGTGTCTGGCTGGTGGCCACTTTTTTGTTCCTTTAGGTCAAGGTTAATCATTAAGTGTATTCGTTTTACGTGTTTGGTAACTTTAGGTTTTATATATATTTTTTAATAAAGGACCAAGCTGACCTAACCAAACTCACCCAGTAGTAACCATCCAAAAATCTGTATCAATAATCAGTTTAAATAGGTCCGTTCCGCTGGGGCTATACTTTCTGCACTGGCTCGTAAGTAAAACAGCACAAAAGATTCCAACAAACCTAATGAACCAAGTCAGAAGTTAATCTAAACGGTTTGAATATTAGTCACTTGTTTTAATATTGCTGGTTCTATCACTTCAATTTTTTGGTTTGTTCCGAGTTGTTGATTTTAACCAACCAAAAGTATAAAACGAATACAATTATTTTAAACAGCACTGAAGCTTAACAGGACTCCATTTGGGCGAATAATAAATAGTGATTTAACTTAGGATGCAAGGGTTAAGACACATAAATAAAATCCTAACAATAAGAAATACTGAAAGAGAGAAAATAAATTTTGTTATATATCATATATTATTTGTCTTAAAAAATATATGTTTGTCTAAAAACAAACAATTCTGATTACATTCCTATGTACAGTAACCATAAATATATACAAATAAATGATGCTTTTACAGTAATTATGTCGACCACATATAAAAATAATTTGTTTGCCAGAATGGCAAATATCTCAGCAGTGGATTACAGATTAACCCCAGCAAAGGTACCTTATTGCTCAAACAATTCAGGGAACTTTCGATTTTCTGTTTGCTGTAAGCTTCATAAAACGGAGATCGTAGTAGGTACAATAACATGACGAACATCCTGCGAGAGAGCTGTAATTTTTGCTTCTTCGTTAATATTTTAACATTTCCTTGCGTACATGAACGATACAGTTGCAAACTAATAAAATGAAAGAAAAAAACTGTTTAGTAAAATATCAATTTAATTAATCATCTACACTAACCTGGTAATGTCCATTAATAACGAAACCATCCAAGGCTTCCACGTATTAATACCAAAACATGCTGCAGCACTTAAATGCGCCAGCGGTTTCGATATGTAGATTATCTCTGCAAATAGCTTCCTACCAAGCAGTGCTTGTTGGTTTGATTCTTCTGATTCGCATTGCGACACGTTTAACGCCTTCCAGTTGCGACTTGTGCTTGGAGGTGACGAATCTATTTTTCTAATCACCTTACCAGAATGTTTTAAAGTAAACGAAATTGATTTTAATTGTTGATTTTCAATTTCTGACGGATCGGTCTGTACATCTGTTGTATATAATCTTACTCTATCTAATGCAGGTACTGGAGGAGCTGTAATAATCGGTTCCTTGTAATGATACACTAATATTAATCTTGCAATGCATCTACAAACGCAAAGATAGAAATTATTCGAAAATTTATTGAGTATAGTTATGGTATCAAAATTAGTTCCAAGTTTGGGATTAAGGAATAAGGCGAAGGTGTGTTTTCCAATTTTTAGGGAATACCCCAGACATAATCCAAGATAGAGCTTACAAAAATTGTGCAATACATTTTTTTGTTGCGCCAAATAGTTTACAAGATATTAAGTGGAGAAATTTTAGTGATAATTTTCAACTTTTATTGCAAATTGTAGAAAATTTGTTGAAATTATCAAAAATTGATAATATTGATATGTAAACAGAAGACCTAAAAGCGTTTTCATAGTATGTATAAATAACAACATATTAAAATGAAAATCCTGAGTATAGTGGCCTAACTTTTTAATTTAAGTTAAAATTTAATTACATTATCCTTAACGTTTCGATAATTCATATTTTTCAGAAGTTTGAAATTTTATTGTAACTCAGTGCATGCTCACAAGTCTTCTTTTTTAATTTGTACAATTATAACTTTTATCTGATGTCAAAGATATTTTTTTACTGTCGTCAAACTACAACATACTACAGAGAGTACAAGTTATAAAATATCTTTGACATCAATTAGAAGTTTTAATTGTACGAATTAAAAAAGGCTTGTCAACATGAACTGAGTTACAATAAAAAAAATTAAAAAAAAAATCATCGAAACGTTAAGGATAATGTAATTAAATTTGAATAAATTAAAAAATTAGGTCACTATAGTCAGGACGTTCATTTTAATATGTTATTTGTACATATTAAAACTTTTAGGTCTTCTGTTTACAATTCAATATTATCAATTTTTGATAATTTCAACAAATTTACGTGTGAAAATGAACTGCATACAGCCGTAAATGGATTTGGGAGCTCCGGTTCAGCTGCTATTGATGGCATTCCTACATTTTTGTTTTTTTAAATATGTAGATAAATTTGAGAAACCTCTAAACTCATATAATAAACTCTTCATTTTCGTCTGTTTGCTTCCCGGATAATTTAAAGCACGCCTTTGCCCTGCCTATTCATAAAAAGGGGTGTCCTAACAACATAAACAATTACAGACCTATTAGTTTTTTAACAGTTTTCACCAGACTAATTGAGAAAAATTGCTTTTGATAGATTCTCTTCTTCCAAAAAACATAATTTGATCAAATTTCAACATTAAAGGTGGTTTCATTAAAGGCAAAAGTACAGAAACTGCTCTGAATTTTAGGCAGAGGATTGCAATAAAGTACTATGTAATTTATTGGAGTATTAATCCTTTTAATGTAGTTTTTACGTAACATTTCTTGAGAGAGTCGGCGGGAGACGTTTAGGAGTTGCCAACATAAGAAAAGTATTTTACATGTTGCGGTGTTATTCTATTCTCTTCAGAACTGCTCTATATGACCTTGCTGATAGTATAGTGACTGCTTTTAAAAACTAGGAGGCATGCTGTGGTTTTATTAGATCTCAGTAAGGCCTTGCATAGTATAAATCATTAAATATTCTTAAAAAAACTTGAATGTTACAGTATCCGCCGCACAGCCATGTGGTGGTTCACTATTTCTCAAATCAGAACCAAACTACCACAGCAAACTACATTCATAAACACTGATAATAAAACAGCACGCTCAAATGATAAGATTAGACAAGGGATGCCGCAGGATAATATATTTGGTCCTTTCTTATTTATAATATACTTTAATGATATCCACAATATTCAAAATCAACTAAATCAATAAGCAATTAATTGTGGGGATGATACTACAGTTTTATTAAAGGGCAACTTCATCGGTGAAATTTGTGATATAGGAAGTATTTATATAAAAAATATTGACGAATATGGTAACGACTTAAAAGTTAATTATCATAAAACTAGTGTTTTCGTATCCTGAACTCAACAAGCAATCCTATTTTAATAGTGTCGAGTTTAACAATTGTAGCTACCAAACTGTAAGTTCTGCACATCAACATGCTCTGCAGTACTCTGAGCAGGTTGTGTTTTGCTATATGGCAAATCAAAGATTTGGTCAGTGAGCAGGTGCTGCACAGAATTGATACTGGTAGCTGTTATTCCAGGAGTAAGTATGGCATTATTGTTTGCGGAGGCAGTCTCGCCTTGAGTTGAATACTTGTTTTACCAAAAAGTTATTACGTAGTATGCTTATTTAAAAATGGAGGAGGTTTATTTTAAATATTTAATATATTCATGGTAAAAAATCTTTTTTGAAAATAAACACATACTGTACTTCACTTTAACACATAACTACAGTATTCGACACAAGGATTGGTAGTGTATCCCAAAACAGATTAACTAGAAGTGCAAATGGCCTTACTTATGCGCCATTGAAGTTTTATAATAAGTTATCAAGTAATAACTTAACTTACTTGGTAATTTGTATTGAAATTATAACCAGCCAACGTCCACGGTTTCCCCACAATTTCTTACTAGATATTTCTAAAAACACTTCACAATATTCAAGCACGGTCAACAAAATCTTTAACTTATTGCTGTCTTTAGATTTCTCCAGTTGTCTACCTTTTGTGATGAGTCGATCATTGAAAAGTACCAATAAATTTGATAAGGCATATATCAATTCTGATACTGCATGGGAATTATTTATTCTACCTGTACAATAAGAAACAGATTTTTAGGTTAAATGATGATAAAGTGAAGTACTCACCGGCTACAAAATACGATATCCATTTGACCGTGGTTTCAAAGTCGTTTGCTTTCTCCGGGTTTCTAATTATCCAATTTTTATATTGGTTAAATAAATCGGGCAAAGAAAATAAAAGGGTTGACATGTTGATTTAAGGTACTATGAGCCCAGGACCAGTTTAGCCAGATTACACTCAGTATTTCAAGTTATACTATACTAAAATTATCGGGGATAAAATTCCGGAATGATGAAGTGTATGTAATGTGCACGTTAGCTGCAACCTGTACCGGATCTTATAAAAAAATACGTAAATATTCACAGCATCTACAGGTATCATACGCGTACAAATGTTTATACATAGGCAACCAAGCGTGGTTCGGGCCAATCTTGTGTTACTAACTACGACACCGCCTGCTATATAGACTACTTGTTTTTACGGTTTTTACCATTTTTACCAGTTTACTTTTAAATTATCAGCAGCTGCAGTTTTCTTTTCGTAGTGTTTATACCATGTGTTTAGTTTCAGTATATGATGAATAGAGGTCGTGCGCTTACACTATTCAAAATTTCAGTATGTTTTAGTGATTTACTCAATTTAGAAATTTTCATTAGAATGAATTGGGAAAAAGAATCCGATTTTTCGTACTTGTTATGTTCTAACCCCATTAAATTATTTGTTTTATTATTCTTATACATATAATTGATAATTGATCAATGATTGTTTCCTAGATATCTATTATAATATAATGCAAAACTTGCTTCTGTATATCCATATTTATGTATTTATATTTACTTTAGGGTGTTCAAACGCTAGAGAGGTTTTATTTTTGATGATTATTGACGGAAGAACAATCATAAATTACACTTATTACACAACAATGACTTATAATATTGATTGCCGCGAAAACACTATTAAAATATAAAGAATGAACAATACAATGAACACACCTTCTAATTTAACTAACAAACTGTTTCTGATACGCACTCATACATATGATAATTGAAGCCAAAGCTTTGTGTTATATGTGACATGTATGACATGATTATACCATGTATTAATTAATAATTTTATTTACCAATAATAATTATAGAATAACGTGATGATTATACTATGATTATTAACTGAAGTTAACTTAATTGACAGGAGTTTTAATCACAACACTGAAGTTGTTTGCTTACCATTTTATCTTTTCTTTTTGTAATTATGTATGTATCTCTGTTTTCGAAAACACGAAAATATAACTGATAATTATATATTATCAGATTATAATCCTTGGTGAGAATCTTTCCCAATAGCCAAATTTAAAATTCCCGCAGTTATTCTTAGTAACTTCAACGTTGATACATAAAATTCCCCACCATTTTGTACTACGTTAATAGTTATTTTAATGCCTTTACGTTGAATTCACTAAAAATTGTGGCGGAAAATGTAAATTTGGCTATTAAGGTTGGGATATACATATAAGCCTTATTGTACACGTAAATTCATTAATTTAATTAATTAATGACATTATTTCACAAATCTCTTACTCACGCAAGCTTAAAATTTTTGGTTGTAGTCTCAGTTTCATAAATTCAAAAAACCGGTTCAGTACCTGCAAATTCTATAAACGAAAAATCGAAAATAATATTTAGTGTGGGTAAGCGTCGTAAGAACACATCATGACATCATCGTACATAAAATGCGAAAGCAAAAAAGCACAGGCGTCAATGCCGAAAACGTCTTATATCGCCCATCGGACTGCAAATCACACAACCATCGACGTCCTTGTCGGCTTAATCTCGTCTAGAGTTCTTGCAGGCTAGGCGCTGTCTGGGGTTTTTGTCGGATTAACGGCGTCTGGCGTTTTCATCGGCTTGACGCCGTCTGGCGTTTTTGTCGGCTTGATGTCTGCTGGCGTTTTTGTCGACTTGACGCCGTTTGGCGTTTTTGTTGGGTTGACGCCGTCAGGTGCACTTGGCAGCTTTAGGTCGTTGACGCTGGACGCTTCTCTTGCTTTCTGGGCGGCGCTATTGTCCATATTTATTATTATTTCGTTATTTCGGGTATATTACCAGTAGATTTACGTTTCAGGGAAATTAAATTTCGTAGGGACGCGAATAACATAGGGTATGAGGGTTTAATTACGGCAACAGGAATTAGATTTCAACCGGGCGATTTAGAAAGGCGAGTAGATATGAGGGGCCGAATTCATACCACGGAATTAAAAAGTATTACTTAAAACAAATCTATAGGCACTTTCGGGAAGGGTTTAGAAATTTTTACAGAGGGCTTGAAGAATGAAGGGGCGGCTTTTGTTGTTTATAATAGTAGTATTGAAATATATATATAATCAAAAGTTTAAATTAAGGGATCATTGCAATACTTTTCAGGCAGAATTAGTTGAAATAAATCAGGAAGTACGGTTATTAGCCGCGTGTGTGAACTTATACGGGACATGCAAATTATGACAGATAGCTTATCTGTATTAAAGGCGTTAGACAATTTAAAAAATAATCCGGCTGATTTGTTATTATATGTTACGGGAGGGGAGTGTAAAACTTTTTTCGACTAGGGCTCACGTAGGTACAATCGGTAATGAGAGGGCGGATCCATTAGTGAAAGAGGCTATGTCTTGGGGGATAGTGCCATAATTAGGTGTAGGCTAATGGGGGCTAGCGTAGTACAAAAAGCGATTAGGAATAAACATAATAATGATTAGCAGGGTAGGTGGGATAATACTTTAAGGACTAGGTGGACTAGGAAATTTATCGGTAACGTTACATGTTTTAGGGAAATCAGGGTTAATTTGTCATATCAGGCGTAGAAGTTGGGAGGGTTAATGATTCGCATTGTGAATATAGTGGGATAGATACAGATTTGAATATCTATTCACTGATGAGTGGCGGTCGTGTATGGAAGTTAGGACATTAGCTAAGGGGTTAAATTGACCGCGACGCGAAACAGATCCCACGTAGCATTCGATATCTTCTGTATATACGCCAACGATCCAGAATGTGCAAAAGATGTACTGAATGTGATATACATATATCATTCGATGGATATCTGAATTAACATTTACATTTTTTTTTCAAAAATGTATACCATGCTATGTATATATTTTCATGGATATACGTAATTGGGATTAGAAGCACATATATATATTATATTTAGCAATCGTAGGTAAAAAAAGCACTTGCCTACAATTTTATTCTTTGCGTAATCGTTGTTCCTTGTAGAGTAAATTCATTATTATTATGCTACCTTGACATTCAGTTACTATTCAGATTTTTAAAATCTGATCTCATTGTTTGTTATTTCATTTGGTTATTGATCTCTTCATTTTTTTTTCTTCTTCTCTGGATATAGTTTTATTTATTGTGCATAGGTATGCTTACAGTTGAAGTTCTTCCTACTTCCAGTCGTTCAGAATGCAACCCACAGCTTGCAACTTTTCACCCGGTATATCAGTAATTGTTTCCGCAACACAAAATAGCGACTGCTCTATTGCATGTTATTGATGTAGCGTTGCGTTTTTGAGACAAATTGTCATCAGTTTCGAAACCGTTTGAGAGCAGCTACGTATTCTGAAGGCTGCCAATATTTAAATTACTTTGTAACGAGGAAATCCGCGTTGTCACACTTAAGGAAAGCGATTATAACGTTTGCATTCAACCAGTGAACAGATAAGACAAGAGCATCATTTACTGTGAGGACGCTTGAGGTTTTGTCCCCAAAACAAAAAAAAAAGACTGCGGTGCTGCAGAAATGTTAAATACACCTTAATCATTTCAAAGGTCGTTGAATGTTTATCAACAGCAATGGCGCGGCTAGGATGCGGCACCTTTGATCTCAGAGGTGAAAAATTCGTGACCTTCAGTCTATTATTGGCTAGAACGAACTCAAAAAAGGTGACGATTGCGCGCACATATTCAAAATTTGTTACTTGCTTGAAGGTGCGTTTATAGGTTATAAGAACCTCGAAAACTATCAAATCATTGTCAAGAACCAAAAGCTCCTGTGCAGTGCTCAAAAAGCCCCTGAGTAGTGCTCAAGCTCCACACGAAAGTGGGTCAAAAGCTCCTGAGCAGTGGTCAAGTTCCACACGCAAATTGCTCAAAAGTTTCTGAGCAGTGCTCAAGGTCCACACGAAAGTTGCTCAAAAACGCCACTGAGCTTCAAGCTCCACACGAAAGTTGCTCAAAAGCTCTTGAGCAGTGCTCAAGCTCCACACGAAAGTGGCTCAAGAGCTTCTGAGCGGTGCTCAAGCTCCACACGAAAGTTGCTCAAAAGCTCCTTAGCAGTGCTCAAAAAGCCCCTGAGCAGTGCTCAAGCTTCACACGAAAGTTGCTCAAAAGCTCCTTAGCAGTGCTCAAAAAGCCCCTGAGCAGTGCTCAAGCTCCACACGAAAATTGCCCAAAAGCTCCTGAGCAGTGCTCAAACTCCACACGAAAATTGCTCAAAAGCTCCTGAGCTTTGAGCACAGTGAAACTCACCTTATATTATATTAATTCTTTCAAAGTAAGCGCAAACATGTAGTCAGTCTGAATTAAAACGAAAAGTGAAAATTATCTGTAAGTAACGTTTGCGAGTAAAATGAACAAGAAAGCCACTATAAATATGACTAACTAGTTCCGTAACTTTGATGAAGAAGAAGCGACTACACCTAGCGTCGGAAAAGACGGAGGCAGTCCTCCTCACCACGAAGAGGAAGATATCTCCCATTTGCTTCAGGGTTGGGGGTGTCGTAATTATGCCAGTTAGGGCAGTAAAGTGCCTGGGAGTGTGGTTGGACACCAAACTCACTTTTTCAGAGCACGTGAACAGTGTCATATGTAAAGTAGAAAAAAACTGTGGCAGCCCTGGCAAGCCTGATGCCAAATATTAGAGGACCTGGTGCATCTAAGAGGAAAGTGTTGTCTGGAGTTGTGCACTCTCATCTACTCTATGCAGCGCCAGCCTGGTAGGTACCCAGCAGTTAGCAATAAAAAGCTGGTGAGAATCCAGAGGCTTATGTGCATTAGGGTCACTAGTGCATACAGAACTATATCGGCGGAAGCCGTTGGAGTAATAGCGGGGCTCCCACCGATAGACCTCCTTGTCGAAGAGAGGAAAAGCAGATATGATGGGGAGTCAAAGGAGAATGCTCGATCGGATTGTCTGATGAAGTAGCAGGCGAAATTGAAGAACGGGTTATACGGAAAATGGACTTACAGACTAATCCCGGACATAGTACCATGGATAAACCGACCTCACGGTGATGCCGACTATTACCTGACGCAGGCCTCTCAGGTCATTGGTGTTTCAGGCAATACCGGAGAAATAGCGGAAATAATAATAATAATAATAATAATAATATACTTTATTGTCCAACGGATTCTCCAATAACAGGACAAAAATAAAAGTGTACACATACATAAGTATATAAACATAACATTCTAGGAAGAATTAAATACAAATTAATAACTAATGGTATTCATTAATTCTATTAAAAAATATATCACCGTAGTGCAAATTGGCGGCTCGACACATCGTGGATAACGGCGATCCATGTAGCACATTTGTCTACAAAGGGCAGAAGAAAGGTTGAAGTGGAACGCGAACAGAATCTTGGAAATAGCAAAAGAAATACAAGAAGAAGGTATGGGCAATCACTCCAACCGTTGACAATTTCCAATTAAACTTGGCTCCAAGAACTTCTCGCCGTGGCTCAGGGATACAAAGTTGTGGTCTACCAGCAAAGAGCAGTAATCAATTCCACGTTCAGGATATATAACCAGTCGGTTTTGAATGAAAGAAATTTTAAAAAGCGACGGTTGCAACTTTTTCAACAGATAATTGCTGATAAATATACTGCGGAGACCAAACTTGAGACGCATATTCAAGTTTACTAACGACGTAGGTAAAATAAAGTAATTTCAAAACAGATAAGTTCTCGAAGTATTTACAAGAACGCATGACAAATCCTAATGTTCTGGCTGCCGACGCACAGAGCTGAGTGATGTGGTAGGAAAAGGTAAAGCGTTTATCAAAATACACTCCCAGATCTTTAATAATATCCACATTGCTTAAGGTTTCACCACTGATAAAATAAACGGATTGAATTTTGTTGCAATCAGCCTTACGGGTATACGACACATGAAAACATTTACTAATGTTTATCTTCAGTTTTGAGGACGAACACCATTCAATAATATAATCTAAATTATGCTGCAAGTGTGTAACATCATTCCAAGTTTTGATGGTAGAATAAATTTTTAAATAGACGAGTACCCACACTGTGGGGCTACTGATGACGTGTATCACACATTGTTTGCGTGTCCCAGGTGGCACAATGTGAGGCAGATATACTTGGAATCAACCGGGATGCATTTCTCTGAAAAGTGTATGATGGCGGACCTTATAACTGCGAAGGAAACCTGGGCTAGAGCCTACACTGTCATAAGAGCTATTATTGAGAACAAGGAAAAGGAGGAAAAGTAAGCCACAGAGTTGAAAAAGCAACGCCAGCACCGAAGAAATGCGCGAGCGGATTCCGGTGTGAGGTGTGGAAGATGACCGGGGGAGGAGTTTTTAGTCGGTAAAAATCCGACATATCCCACCAAATGGTAGCGAGGGTGGGCATCTTGTAGAAGATTTTCCCCTCCTCGACAAAAAAAAAGATCCGTAGCTTTAAAGTATAGTCTGTCCATATATACCGTGTGTTCCCGGATGGAGTTGACAAGAGGAAAAAAATCTTTATTATTGGTTTTACGACAAACAGTCATTCTTTATAAGAAGTTCTGCTTGTTGAGTAGATAAATTAACCATCGGAAAATCTAAGATTAAATGTACAGAATGTCCACAAATTAAGATAACATAAAAATGCTTCAACAGAAGCGTGTCATTTATTGCATTTTAGAGTTTATTGTTAACAGAAAAAGTTCTTTAACAACATAAAATTAGTTAAAATACAAAATTTTAAGTCTAACGTTTGAGTCTTATGATTGTATGTTGGTAAGTTTAATTGAGGTAACATGTTATCTGGAAATTAATGTAGATATAATCATAATTAATCTTGGCCATCAAAGGTTGTTGTATTGTCTAATAATATTGAACTGCAAAACGTCATTAATTGTAGATTTGTCATTTTTTTCCCGTTGGAGTTGCAAAATGTTAAGTATCGAAGAAGGTATTTATTTGATTAAATGTTTTGGAATTGGAAACGTATCTTATCAATACGCTACAGACATGTTTCACGAGAAATTCTCAAACACTGCAGTACCGCACGATGCACTGCGCAAACTTGTGCATAAATTTTATTTAATTGGATCTGTAGTAAATGTTAAGAAACCCAAGAAAAAATACAATGAAGACGATACAGCTACACTTTTGGCAGTAGATTCAGTGATAGAAACACCAAAATTATTCTTACGGAAACGATCACAAAGACTGAATATTAGTAAATCTCATCTGCAGAGAATTTTTAAAGAAAACAAAGTTCGGCCGTTTAAACCACAGTTCCGATATACACTTGAAAATGGAGATGAAGAGAAGCGATTGAATTTTTGTTTATGGGTTGGTGAGGATTACCTCGTAGATATACGTTTTCATAGAATGATATTTTTTACTGATGAAGCAACCTTCTTCACCAATGGTCGCGTTTCATCACAAAACAGTCGCTATTGGGCTTTTCATAATCCAAACTACGTCATTCAAAAACGAAGTCAACATTATAAAAGAGTAAATGTTTGGTGCGGAATTTTTTACGATCGAATCGTTGGACCATATTTTGTTGACGAGAATTTGAATCAACACGTTTATGTGGGTGTTTTAAAAACTTATCTATTACCGTTTCTAGATAATTTACCGCTAGAAATGCGGCGTAACATTTTCTGGCAACAAGACGGATGTCCTGCTCATGCGATGCTTTTGGTACGGCAGTGGTTGACAGATCAGTTCGGAGAAAGATGGATGGGAAGATTTGGTCCTATAAGTTTTCCTGCTAGATCACCTGACTTGACCCCTCTTGATTTTTTTTGTGGGGTATTTTAAAGCAAAAAGTTTACGCAAATAATCTGGCGCATGATCAGGAAATACTAAAAGCATGAATACAGGATGCGGTGAATGAGATAAATGTACCACAAACCATGCGCAAAGTCTGTGGTGAATTTATTAAAAGGGCGGAGGTATGTGTGGAAGTTGGAGGTGGCCTTGTAGAGCAATTTTTGTTTACTTTAATTAATTGAAATTTTGTACTTAAACTACAAAACATGCAATAAATGATACTCTTCTGTTGAAGCATTTTCATGTTATCTTAATTTGTGGACATTCTGTACATTTAATCTTAGATTTTCCGATGGTTAATTTATCTACTCAACAAGCAGAACTTTTTATAAAGAATGACTTTTTGTCGTAAAATCAATAATAAAGATTGTTTTCCTCTTGTCAACTCCATCCGGGGACACACGGTATATAACGAGTTTAATAATGATGTCTACCGGGGATTATCCATTACCTGCTGCAACGTAAACATTTCTTTTCTGGAGTTCCGAGGCTAATGGATGGATAAGTGAAATCGTTATATCCATGAACACATTATACCTGCCGCAACAGGTAGTGGATAATCCCAAGTAATGTTCAATAGTCAAATCCTTATATCTATGGACAGACTATAATTAATACATGTACCGATAACGTAGCAAAAACTTTGAGTGCAACTTTTAAGTTCTGCTTAATGATACGATATGATTAGGGTCAGTAATCTTGTTTGTTAGTCATGATGTGATTTTAAATACAGCTACTTTTACTGCGAAACGACATTAGTTAGACTTAGTACAATACTGAGTCAAAGTTCCAGTCTCAGTTCCCATCACTTCGATGGTGGTTGGGAAATTAGCACAGAGAGGGTCTTCAAAATTAAATTGCGCCTGAGGCCTCCAAACTGCTAGATTCACCGCTGTGTGCATTTTAGTTGGGATTTATCACGACATAGGTATAGTTTTATTACTTTAACGTTGATGCTCAAATAACGCATGCAACATATATCTTACCCCATAAGTAAGATAAAAAAATATTGCTCTTGTCTAACAATTGGTTGATTAAGCTACATTTGTCGTCATATTTACAGTTTCCGTGTACACTTTTAACATACATATTTAGAAAGGTTTCTGGTTTAATCTCGTAATATACATTCCCATACTAGAAATTAATTTTGTTTACTTTTAAATATTTAAAACACTTTTGCTTATGATAATTTATACACGGTATATATTTACATGTTCCTCAAGAATAGTGGAGCATGCATACATACATATGTATCTATAAATTAATATATTTCTCTGTTGAGTCGTGAACTTTTTAACTACTCTACAGTTTAAGAAGAGTCTCAGAAAAGTTACTGATAAAGCGTGCTTGACCTATTTCACTGTAATAGTTTACATATAAATGAAGCATGAAATGTTCTGCCCTTCAATTAAAATATTCTTACTTCATTCATTTATCAATTTAAATTCGCGTTTGTTTTTAATCACATCGCAAGTTATCGAATGTCATTAAATTAAATATAAACATTATGTCAGCGCGTATCACAAAAATTTATAAATACGTTCTAATTATTTAATGTTTTCGGTAATTTCATTCTATTTACCAACAAGATTTAGGTCGGAACTGATGAAATATGTTGTAAATGAACGGAATATGGATTGCAGTTTCTAATGTTTTTCTTTTACACCAAATAATTTGGGAGTGAATGAAAATAAAGAATTCCGTATGTGCACAGATAAAATGGATTCTGTAAATCGAAAAAAATATAAGTATGCCGTTTTCTATCAGTTATTAGATATTTCTTTTAGTTAACATGTCAACGTGCATTTCTTTCATTGGAGTATAATTTTCAGTTGAAGGAAATGTATATTAACTGAAGAAAATGGATTTTTAAGTACTGGCACAGAAATATTGTGTTGAATTAAAGAATCCTTTTTCTCTGTGTATTGATGTATCGTAACCAAATAGTTTTGTTAACACATATTTTATTATATTAAATTATTAAGTTAATTTTTGAATGAAAAATATGAAAATTTATGCCTGTATTAAATCAAACAAATAATTTGGTTGTAAAGTTAATTTGAAACAAACACAGTATTTGTTAATTTAACTAATTTAATTAATGGTATTACTGCCTCTGGCGATGCCACCAGCCCCCAGAAGAGATAGAAGAAGGCGGGCAAGATGGGACATAAGCTTTAGAACACTGCATCAGGATTGCAATTTGATATACAAGGTCTAGTACGCTTGTTGTAATCTTTAAACTTTCTGTAATGGATGATTTACAATTTTTCGATGGCTACTCTTGATGTTGTGAGAAAAATTTTTGAAAAGAAATGTATAATACACCACCATGGGCCAAAGGGGTCCAGGTGAGTTAAGCATGCGTCTACCATAAACTAGTAATAGGTAAAAAAAAAGAGATTTAAAATATTCTTAAAAAACATGCAGAACAGCTTAAACTCTTTAAAGCGGAACTACTAAATAAAAAATACAATAACGATAAGAATAAGAAACTTAACCTTCACAATTGAATCACACGTTATTCGCACAGTCTCCAGGTACCCAACCCGCCAGCCATGGCATGTATCAATACTTCCCCTTATAAATGGGCATTTACAATGGCGTCATCTTCTCCTCATCAGAGAAACTTGATATTTTCTTGACATTTTCTAAAATCTTATCTCTTTGCTTTCCTTACAATTTCGGCTTCTTGTCTCTTCTGTTTTCTTCTTTGTCTTTTTTTTTCTTTAACTCTCCCTCAGCATTCTAGCTGCCTTAGGGATTCTCCAGGCTTCTATTTTTTGTAGGCAGAATTTTAACGTTTTGCTTGTAAGGATTGTTGTCTTCCCTTGTTACGCTTTGATTGAACCTGTCTTTATTCCTAACAGTGAGAATTAGGCATTATGTCTTCGACGAAAGCATAATGGCATTCCAGGCATAAAGGACCAGACTGAAGATGAGATGTTGTGTCCCATGTTGCCCATACCAATAGCCTATCTTGCTCTTTTAGGACATTTTCTGGTGTATGTTATAATAACATATTAAATATTTGAAATAACAAATAACACACTATAGAAAATACATCCAATACATATCCAATTAATAAGCACAAAAAAGTGTAGTTGTAAATAATTTACTTATGCTTCCGATACTGGCCGTTGAATCACCATCAAAATAATAACGAAATTCTGGAAATTGCGAAAGTTCACGCACAAACAACAATTACTTTTGTTATTACGATAGTAAAGTTTCCTACATTTACAACACCATAATACAGCACATGTCAATATAGGTACGCTATTTACTTGACAGTGCTTACTGCCGTTTTGTTTATAAAGACGATGTCCCCATCATGCCTCGTGGCACCATCTTGTCCACCCTCCCACAGGTTCTTCTACATGTGTTAAATATGGCTCACAAGCACTCATGGAGAGCAATGAGGAACTATTGAAGGTTGCTTTCCGTATCCAAAAATCCTGACGGGTACTTTCGCTGGTTCGGCATTCGTCTCAAGGCCAACCAGAAGCGAAGGAGGACATCGGAGGCTAGCCGCAAAAATCATGAAGTCTGTAAGGAGGCACTAAGCAGATTTTCGCTCTTTAAATCTGTGAGCACGATGCTTACGTTTTACATGCTTTTATTTCAGACGATAGCGCACGAACTTCAATCATTGTATTGGCCCCGCCTGTGACGTATGCACCAGCCGCCACTGACGTTATTAATAAATTAATTGCAAGAGAAAATTCTAATTCCTGCCAATTCAGTATGACAAATTAACGTTACTTTTAACGCAAACCTCTAACAATCACATAGAAGATGTGTGTTAGGTTATGCTCAATGTAAGATCGGTGCTGCGAAGTAAAACGCAGTTAAAGTTAATAAGTGTTGTGAAGTGTTTTTCTTTATTTTCACCTTCCGAGGCAACACAAGAAGAGACAGAGTTCGAAACGAGGTAGTAAGAACAAATTTAAAACCGATCCAAAGTAGTATAGATGAGAAACAACTAAAGTGGTTTGGACACTTAATTTGACTGGAGAACCAGAGGCAAACAGCCGCAGAGGAAGAGAATAAGAGGGAGATCATGTAAAAATGGGACGACGTGGTGGGTTAGTGTTTGGAGGAGAGAAGCTTGGATTGGAACAGCGGAAAAGTGCTAGCAAGGAACAGGAAATGTTGGGCAAGTTTGTATATCAGTGAACAGTATTAAACACCTTACATCTTGGGTATATACAATCTATCCATATACGTCACCTCTCCTTGTAAATGCGTAGTACCTATAGTCAAATTTAATAATAAAAAATCTTTTTTTTTATGTCTGTGTATTTTTTTGTGTTCATTAAAAACAATCTTTGTAGAATAATATAAATATATAGATTTATGATTGATGTTTCGATTACTTTTACACGAAGTTCCATATCTTTGTTTCATAATAATGCTTTCTTCTTGAATTCTCAGTAATTTGACTTGCAAGTGCTTTACATTTGCTGATCCATTATTCACTTCCGGAATTATTCGGCTTATTATAGATTATTCTACAGCCACGTAAAAATTTTGTCCACACACTTCTGGTAACTACTGTGTGCGTAAAATAGTTAAAATCCTTAACCATATACTTTTAAGATTTAGTATTTCCATGTTTGAACAGATATTCTACCCCTTAGTGCTATTACCGTTTGTCTTTATTGCTGTATGAATTATTGTATTTGTTATGTGAGCACCATATCCTAAGGCAATCTACATATAAATAATTTTACGAAAATGTTAAGAAGTAGTTCAAATGATTTTGCAAGTCAGGTCTATTTCAACTACAGAATTCTTCTTACAAAAACACAAATAATCTATTTGTGTCATATACCTTTTGATTGCCTATTTCACAGTTAGTGCTAGTATTAACAGCTAAAAGTTGTTATAATAAACCAAAAGCTAGCAAATTCTTGAAATCATTATTCATTTATTTGTATAACTGCAAGGGATCGTATGACGTTATTTTATTCCATATTACGTAGCGTTTATAACGTACACTTATCGGATACAGCATACCGCTTCACACTGAAATAACGTAAACCCGTTATATTTGTTGATAACGTACGCGTTATTAATATTTTTGGATTGGATGTGTATGTAAGTAACCGACGCTACCGGCGATAAGGGCGTGGCTTTAAGTAGTCTCCGACAACGAGCTAAAAATCGTAACAACCAGAAATCACTTTCACATCGCATTTCAAATATCTGAAAAGTTTTTGTATTGTCGACTATGTATTTAGGGGTTTGTAGCCTCTATTTTATTTAGGCGTAAAATTAAAAATTTTGATCACAGTGCTAAAATAGCTATTTATGTGACAAGTTGCGAAATGGATGTGTTTTAGGCACGCGACGTGATATTGTCAACACGTCAAGCGCCTAAAACACTTCTTTCGTAACAAGTTATATACATACGTGATTTTTTGTACAATCGCCAAAAACTTTTATAATAAATTGGATATGTGACATTGTCAAAAGTTCTTGATATTGTCAAATTGACAGGATTGTAAATTATTTTAACATTAATAATTGAAGATACGAGTGGATGAAGGTGTTATGTCGCATTTTAAAAACTGTCTTTTTTGCATGAATCAAGGTGTTTTGTACCCATCTTTCACATAGCACCATCCAAAATTCTAGAAATTGAAGAACACTCGAGTCTTGTGGATGTGTGAAGGGGTTATGTTACACTACTTTTGAGAAAAATCACATAATAAAAATTTCTGAAAAAGTTTGATTTTGTAACATAACACCTTTATCCACTCGTATCTTCAGTTATTGAGTACAACCAGTACAACAAGTATGCTGCTTTCCAGATGTCTGAGATCTATGATAATTTACTGCTAGTTTGTAGATCCCTTTGTGAACTCCAGTTAATAAACAACCTTTCTATTTTACATTGTCATAAACTGTCACTTTTGGCAGTCTAGCTTAAAGCGATCTTAGTAAACTCAATTGGAAAGATATTTTCACTGAAACAAAATAAGTGAGTGAGATCTCAGACATCTGGAAAGCAACAAAAGCCATTGTTGCCAAAAAATGAGAGATTCCGCCATTAAAAGATACTACGAGGCACACGTGTTGTAAAGTATTATACTTTACCGCACTAGTGCCTAAAAGTATGTCATTTCGAAACTATAATGACAATCGAAATATTGATTTTATATGTCGATTGTAGAAAACTAAAGCCTTGTCACAGTATATATGTATATCTAGTAGTAGTTTCACATCGCCGATAACATGGGTTGCAAACATGGCGCCCCCAGGAAATTCGCGGTGTCGCATATGTGGGTGAAATTGTAACTAAAACTATTTGAATCGTTTTTAAGCAAAAATCTAACCTTACAAAACCGTTGATTCTGTCATTTTATTATAGAAGTGACAGATGTTGTGCGATTTCTGTCAATTGTCAGTCTGTTTTGTGTATTAGGTTATTTCGTACCCACTTGCAATTATTAGTTGGAAACATAGCCGCCAAACGCCATCGCGAATTTCCTTAAATTAATAGACAAAACATCAAAGGCGCCGACGCTTAGTGAAACTACTCGATAAGGTTTATACTGTGGCCTTGTTTTGACTAGGAAACAATTTGCGCAAACATTTGCGGAAAGTATTTGCAGCTCTGTTCACACTTGTGCAAAAAAATAAATGCAAATTGTTGCTGCAAGTGGATCGCACGACATATGCAAATTTCTGTGGCCCTACTTGCTGCAAAATATTGCGTAGCTATTCACATTGGCACATGTTTCTTGCATCGGTTTGATTTGAAACTTCTAACAGTTAAGTTTATATGTCGTCCGTGAAAGGAATCGCTGCTGCAGCAGTAATGCTTTTGTTAAAAAGGAAGAGGAATAAAACAAGCAAAAATAAGAAAAGGAAAATATGGGTAAGAGAATGGATACTTCAAAGAAACGAATTGGGTTTCTATAATAAACTTCTACAAAAACTGAGAAATGAAGATGACCACAGTTTTGTAAATTTCATGAGAATCATAGCAGAAGATGTCCGCGATGAGTTCAGACATTATTTTGTATCTACTGATGGAGAAGTTTACTGATAATACCAACACGTTTAATTTACTTATTTACTACTTGTTTACAACCACCAACTTACCAGATTCTTTATAGTTGGCGAGCATTCCATGTTTGTAGAAATAAATTTTAATGATTCAAAAAATTCCCATTTACTTTTATAATTATACTAATTGTCTGTCCACTTTTTTTTTTCTTCTTAATACGTCGCACTTCCTCTAGGAATTGTGTGCGTAGATTATGGATTTTTTTTTGTATTTCATTTTCACAAATATTTAGCTCTTTTGATATCGTTTCAATAATGCTTTGTTTCCTATTGCGATTTTTGTAATCAACATTTGATAGCTCCAATAATTCGGGATTAGATTCATAAATTGCTATTTTATAATTTTTGGGTCAACTCTTTTGTACACGCAAATTTGGCCATCTCGTGCAAACACTCTCTTGCGATTGACACCTGCAATCGACCGTCGCAAGCATGCAAACAGTACGAGCAATCAAAAGTTATCTGTTCACACTTACGCAAGATATATTGCTGCAATAACTTGCACCAACAACATCTTTTTGCTGCAATATGTTTTTTGAGCAGTTCACACTTGCAAAAATGGTTTGCTGCAATCAATTTGCAGCAAAATGTTTGCTAGTCAGAATATAGCTTTAAGATTCTAGAGATCCGTCGAAGTAACACCATATAACTCTCAGAAAGAAAAATTCAGTATCGGTTTCCATACGGAAGACCTTATGATAAGTATTTGTTGTATTAATTCAATTATTTTCGTATCATGACGAAAAGCTTTGTTTCAGAAAACATTGCGTTGGATTATGAAATTTTAATTAGCGTTATAAAGGTTGCGTTTTGCGTTGCAAGGTAAAGGGACAAAAAAACAATGCTATTAGTGTTCTCTTAGGTAAGACTAAGAATTTCGTCGGAAAAGTTGTAACTCTAATACTTCTTTTCGTCACTATTTCATTGTCCTAACTGACATTCATGATCTTTGGCTTCATCGACATTCTTCGTAACCCTATATCCGGGATCCTATTTGTGTGCTTTGTAAATCTTTACCCCCCCCAGTCAGAGAAAAAGGAACGGAAATATAACGCTAAACGAGGAGAAATCCCCTACGGGCCGCGACACAATTGTTATGTACCACGTAGTAATACGATATATCAAAAGAACCTGGGTACCTGTGGTGGAAGAAGAGACACCAAACCGCACTATCGTGGTGTGCGAGTGCATGTGGCGGGAGAGACTTCCACATGAATGGAGTCTGGAATCAAATATTAACTCAGTTGTAACCGCGACGTCGAGAAGTGCTACGGTTGGACGGCGTCTTAATATGCGGCACACGCGATTCTAATCAAGCGTATTAGATTTAAAAAAAGTTAAACGAAAATCCGAAGTGCTCGATTCGTAAATCGTAATTTGTGTCAGTTTATCATTAGGAACGTCCAGGGATAGAGTACGAAAATGTAGGATTAAAAATCGAAATAGATCGAAGAAAGATTGCTTATAAAAAGAAAATCTCGTACGGCTTGTGTTGATATTTTTTTTAATCGTGCCCGAAGTGTGATAAGAAATCTTTTCGCTGCTGTTTCCATTGGGAGCAATAGAGGTTGGTTTATATTGAGAAAGATTATTCGTGAGAAGTAAAAAAGTGGATTTATTCATGTTAATAATATCTATCGTTTAATCATTTAATAACTTAAAAAACAATTTTACTTTCTTCAATTATTAAACTTATCATTTTAAACGCACTTGTATAACATCAATAAAAAGTTTGTAACTTTCACAGTTACGTATTGTGTTTATCGTTTCTCTGTGACACTTTGAAATGTCGTTGAGTTCATATTCCTGTAATTGCATACATTTCTGTCATGATTACTATCCCTGATAAGGAAGTTTGTGCAGCAGGGTATATTAGAGTGAGAATAATTAGTATCCGAAACCAAAAAATTGTCACCATGGTAAATGATAGAAAGTAGTATAATTATTTTTTTTTATTTATCCTTCATTGTATTTATTTATTTACTAAAATCGCAAAGACTTTTTAAATTTCTATTCATTAATCTATTTTATAATAACCAGTTTCCCTATAAACCATCTTTCCTGTCTGAGACATTTCTGAAACAACTATTATGATTTATGAAATGATGTAAATGATACTATTTACGTTTACTCAAACATCCTAGACACTGTTAATCTCCGTCCTAGAATATATGTTATACTAAACGTACATACAGAAACGAATTCTTTAATATAGCTTCTGTAAGGTTCCATTTTAGAGATTACAGTAAGAAGAATTTTCGTACTTTCAGAAGAATGGTAAATCTGTAAGAATTGAAAGTGTTCTGTTGAAAAGTCGAATTTTCAATAAAGATACCCAATGTATTTATAATTGATAATTCCATTGTCAGTATTATTTCTATTGAACATTCAACTTTTCCACATGATACTTTGAAAAGCAACACTCCTGATCCTTACAGAATACCCATTACCCCTTCCACACACACGCATATACTGCATACGGCATTTTTAGGGCAAAATGAAATACAAGCAATAAATAGGTAAATGAGTTTGCAGTATTTGGTCTATGTGGCATGAAGTACAAGGACGTAAACATTTCTATATACGATGGTTTAATACCTACTCTATGATATTTAATTACAATTTTTACCTGACGAAGATGCGCGTATAATGCAATCAAAAGTCACTATTATACCGCCAAATTTGGTTACTGATGCTATATGGCAAAGCTATATCAATTTATGGTTGACCCATTTCCTTCGTATTAGCATTAGCTGTGGAGTTTTTATAGTTAGTTTCTCGAAAAATTAAAACACTGTTAACGTGGTTTTAAAATACTTTTTAATTTAATACTAAATTAATACAAATACATCTCAAAACGTAAAACATTCTAATACCACTTCAGTAGCAATATAACAATATATTATTAGAATGGGGACGTTGTGTGCAGTTTATCATTGGCGTTACTTTCGTGGCATGGCAAGTCTCACATATGTGTACCTCGCACGTATGAGATAGGCAGAATGACCGAGTGGTGTCCTTTTTGCTATATTTTGTTACTGTACTTGTATTCTTCAATCCCTAATGCTGGTGGTACTTCCCACAATTCAGCTAATACTGATAGAGGAACATTATCATCTGCCGTAAATTCATCTTCTGTGGACATGGTTTCTTGATTTCCAACAATAAGCCCAGCAGTTTTGAATCGTTTGTTTTGATACTTTGTCCCAAGCGTTCTTTATAAAATAAATAGCATCTAAAATGTTAATGAATGTGCTGCTTCATGAGCTGAATTTAAACAATCAAATTTTGCTAAAATAGTCTTAACGACAATGGTCCTATAGTGCACCTTAAATGTTTTTTATTACACCCTGGTCAAGGGGTTGACATACAGATGTGCAGTTAGGTGAAAAAAAAACATCAATTTAATGTTATGCAATTCTACATATGTTTCTTGGATGCGAACAGACATTATCAATAAATAGCAAAATGTGTCTCTTTTGTCTTTGCATTTTGCTGTTTAGTTCCTTCAACCATTCCGCCATTATAGTACCAGTCATCCATGCCTTGCTGTTAGCCTTCCAAGTAACCGGCAATTCAGTAACTTTTATATAAGCTCTAGGTTTGGCCGCATGACCTATAACCAACAACTTTTCTTTGTCATCAAGCATGTTACCACAGTGCATGATGGTGACTCATTGTTTTGATAATTTGCCGCCAATGCATTTTTTCCTGTTTTAAATGTAAAGTCTTGTCAGGACGAGCTCGAAAAAACAGCCCGGTTTTGTCGGCATTAAATACATCCCTTGGTGAATAATTTTTCTAAATTGACGGTAATTTATTAAAAAATGTTGCTACATCTTCCACTTTAACACTAGCTGCCTCATCAGAAATAACTTTGAAACTTATATTATGGCGCTTTCTAAACTTATCTAACCATCCATAAGATGCGTTAAATCCAGTATAGTCTACACTCTCAGCAATTTCTTTAGCTTTACTCTGCACTATGGGCCCTTTAAATTTGAGAACATTAAAATAAAACTTACGTTAGTATCCAAAATTTTACGTGACCGAGAAATTCCTTTACTTCTTGCTTTGCTAAACCACTCCTAGCACATTCTGTCTACATCTGCACCCCTTTTCTTAATAAAGCATCGTTTCTCATTAACATTAACATTGGAGTGCCGCATTTTCAATAGATCGTCTCTATTTTTTATGATATTAGCCGTCTGTGTTTTACCAATGCCAAAACGTTTAGCTAACTCACGAACACTAAGTTTTTCACTTTTGTACACTTCTACTATTTCAATATTTTCCTTGAGTGTTAAATGATTTCGTTTATAGATGCCATTTTTATTGCTACGTATATGCAGAAACACACGACTGTATGAATTCGGAGTCTCGGGGAAATCCCTATCTACTAACTAGCGTGCGCGCGAATGCCGTTGCGCATACCGATTTAGCAGCCCCCTTCGTATACTTTGATGTGCGCTGCCCGCACAAGAGAGTTTTTTTAAGGAAAACCGACTGAATTCTGCTGCCCGTGTCCGTTCAAAAGAATGTGATTTATTTGTAAGTTTCATAAAACGAATTCGGGGCTATCACAATTTGTCCGTACAAAGGAGATGTCCGCTTAAGCGAGGTGTCCGTTAAGGGAGATTTCACTGTATTACAAAATAAATGATATCTATATGTGTATATACAGTGTGTGTCACGACGAGCTTCCATTAAAAGTTTATGGAGAAGCAAATAAATGCGAGATTTAAAATTTTTTGTAGTGAGCCTGTGGGTGTAGGTTAGTTTAGCTAAAATATTTTCGACTTCCGGTAATGTTCCCTAATACCGGAAAGTAGTTGCCAACTTTGTTATTTCAAATGGAAAGGTAAAATTTTTATTTCAAATTTGGATTCTACTCTAAATTTTAGGTCAAGTTTATCTAACATACTATGCCCTCAATCTTTATGCTTTACAAGATATTCGCTTCTTTTAAATAATTTTGTATTACGCAGTGGTACACGAACTTTTAAATTGCTTGCAGTTGGTACAATGTAATTTTTTCATTTTCATTGTAAATAATATCCACCAAATGGGGTATCTATTTCCAACAAAGAAATTAAGAAATATTAAACTGACTGGCAGGAAGAGAGGGGGGCAAAAGAAAAGATCTTCAATTTGTGATAACTCATTTTTTTTAATAGGCAACCCCTATGTTCTCTGCGCCAATCGATTGACCGTTCAAAAAATACGTATAAATGTTAAAAACCGTTTTTTAGGTGAAATGAATGGTTTAGGAGATATTGCAGAAAAACTGTCGGCAGCATAATCATTGCGAGTAAATGTGGTCGGTTCTAGGTGGCCATGATCAAAATGCCAATAACTTCACTATATAAAAATAAATACCATAGACGATGGCATCAGTATCTTGCTCATTATTACATTATTATTTTTCATTATTACATTACATTGTTTGATGATGGCCACCTAGAACCGACACATGTACTCGCAATGATTATGCTGCGACAGTTTTTCTGCAATATCTCCTAAACATTCATTTCACCAAAAAACGGTTTTTTAACATTTATACGTTTTTTGACGTCAATCGATTGGCGCAGAGAAACATAGGGGTTGCTATTTAAAAAAATGAGTTATCACAAATTGAAGATCTTTTCTTTTGCTCCCTCTCTCCTGCAGTCAGTTTAATATTTCTTAATTTCTTTGTTGGAAATAGATACCCCATTTGGTGGATATTATTTACAATGAAAATGAAAAAATTACATTGTACCAACTGCAAGCAATTTAAAAGTTCGTGTACCACTGCGTAATACAAAATTATTTAAAAGAAGCGAATATCTTGTAAAGCATAAAGATTAAGGGCATAGTATGTTAGATAAACTTGACCTAAAATTTAGAGTAGAATCCAAATTTGAAATAAAAATTTTACCTTTCCATTTGAAATAACAAAGGTGGCAACTACTTCCGGTATTAGGGAACATTACGGAAGTCGAAAATATTTTAGCTAAACTAACCTACACCCACAGGCTCACTACAAAAAATTTTAAATCTCGCATTTATTTGCTTCTCCATAAACTTTTAATGGAAGCTCGTCGTGACACACACTGTATTATAACGACTTACAGTAAAGCATAAAGCTACTAAATAAAAAAACACGATATTTTGCCTGATACGCGCAAATTAAGAGATAATAATGTTCAGTTATTATTAACAAATCATTAACTACGTTATAGATAGGGATAATATTTGTCTCTCTCATCTCTTCTGAAAAACCTTCTTCAAGAATTCCCCGGATTTATTTTAGATGGATTTTATCAACAACAGTAAATAAATCTTCATAACAAAAATATTTATTGACTCACTGGGAATATAACGCTTACGGAAACAAATTAGTAAATGTTTTTGCGTACCACTAATTTTTATAGAGCATTGATAAGGAAAATATAAAACTAGATAGAGAAAATCTTATGCCGCCATGAATGAATATTTACCGCAGTATGGGGAAATGCATTCGGGAAAACGTAACATTTATGCACCTAATTTATAAAAGTTTAACAATATGTATTTCTAAAAATATACGTAAATATTAAATAAAGTAGTGAAAAGAAGTTTAAATTGAAAGTAATTAGTATTTACAGCCGTAAGTATGTGATACATATTTAATGAATTCAGTGCTAAGTATATGAATGTTTTCAAAATGGGTAAATATTGGCAATTATTAAAAATTGAACAAATAAAATTTGACTTTAAAACATTATAATAAAGTTTAAGCTTGGTAAAAACACTTCTATTGTGGTAAACATGTATTTTATTATCATTTGTATTACATTGTTTTTGTTTTTTCTTTCGTTCGAAAAAAAATCTCTTTCATATAATTTACTCGGTATTCGAAACAAAATAGACTAATATTTTGTAATGTAGTATAAATTAAATGTCATGTAACGACTTACTCATAGATATGGCCTGTTGTTGCGGAAATTTTGGACTCATGTAAAATAATGTACCTAATTTAGAAGAATTTCAAACAATTTTTCAATTACTTATAGTATGCTTTTTAATTTAAGTTCAACGACTAAATACACTAAATGTCCCCGGATGGACGGGTTGTTTGAAGCTTCACACAAAAATGTCCATCTTTATAAAAAAAATTGTTAAAACCCCCAATTTTGAAACAAGCATCTAAATATTCTTTCCAGTAAATGAGAAAATTTCAAAAACACAAAAATTTAAGCAAAAAGGTTTCCAAGTTTTTGGTTAAACCAGATTATTCTGCTATCTCCCATGATAACCTAATAAGTATATCAAGTTACGTAATATTTGTCAATGTCATTACGTATTTGTGAATCTTTACTGAGACTTACTTAATAGTAATGCTAATTTTAGAACAAAGAGTTTACCTTGTTCAATGTTATGGAACTGATGGGGCTTCTTATAACTTTGCAGTTCAGAAATTTCAACAGAAGTTTCCTAATATTCACGTATGTGTTAAAATTTTATGAAATTTGGTAGAGAAAAAATTGAATGGACAGGTAGCATATATGACATCAAGAAAAGATGAAGAAGATATTGCAACAATACTGGCTCTAGATTCTGTAAAAACAAATCCAAAATTATCCTTACGAACTGCACAGCAAAATCAGTTAATAGCATATCACATTTACAAACGATTTTTAAAGAAAATAAAATTAATCCATAAAACCAATTTTTGTAATGTGACTTTTGCTTATGGGTATTTTGAGAAAGCCAGTCTGTAAATCGAAATTTCTGCTAAAACATTATCTTTCCGGATGAATCAACCAATGGGAAAGTTGCAAAGTAGAACCGTAGATTTTGGTTGAGAAAAAACCCTGATTTCAAAATTACTAGAAGACAGTATTACAAAAAAGTTAAAGTGTAGTGTGGTGTATGGATGTAGTATATCTAAAGATAGTCTGTATCTCATATCGATTGACTCCAACATTAGAGAGAAATATACATATAAATGCAATCAAATATTATTCTTTCCATTCTGATTTATTACTATTAAACAACTACATGTTTCGGCTGAAATTGGCCATGTTCAGGTTCTTATAACGTTAATGTAAAACACAAATTAAAATATTTTTATTAATTAAAAAATAAACTACAGAGAAAGTGTCGTCTAATATAAAATTACTGCTCTGTATCAATTTCAATAGAGAAACGGATGTGAAGAACTTCTTTCTCGCAAAATTCCAAATATCTCAAAAGCGATTTAGGGATAACGAATCCAAATACACTATAAATGCGATATGAAGTAGAAAATATTTTGGTCTAGCTCTAGCAGATCATAGTCCCTTCGATAGGACCTGTATATATAGATATATTGTTAACATAACAGAAAACTATTAAAACAACATTTTCTTTAACAATTCGATCGGCTTGTTATTTTTTTATATTGTGCGTATCTCTAAAACTAATTTTATTTAGCATTTGGTACTATTTCTTCTACAAAAGTATGTTTCTCAAAGAAACATAGATAGCAGCGAAATTGGATATGGATAGAACATTTTTTTCGTCATTTGTTGATTTGATACAACCGCATAATTTGACACTTTCTTCCTATTGCGGTTTTTGTAGGTGTATACTTCTAGTATCAAGCATTTTAGATATAGTAGATAATTACTGCTTTAGTTACTGCTAAAAAAATAATACTTTTACTTTACTGTCACTGCAAGTTTAGTTAGAGGTACAACAAAAGACACAATTTTTGTTCTTAATGCATTTTACTAACACAATGTGTTGAGAACAGGATTGATGTATTGTTTGGATGTAAGACGTTGAACCACATTCCTTATTAAGTTTAGAAGGATTGTATATCATATAGACGTGAGCCGTGAAGGCAATTCTGTTTATTTTGAATGCTCCGAAACGTAAAAAATGTTATGTCAGTCGCAGCCTTGTCAACCGAAATGAAATTGATCACTTGCCTTTCAAGTTCGTTTGTATATCTTTTGTACGGCAACTGAAATAACCGTTACGCACTTGAAGAAAGTAGGTAGTACATTGAGGCATGTTTATGAGGATAGAACTTTAAAATTTAATACTGGCTTTACCCGTACAAATATAACTTAAAAACAAATTCATTTCATTTGTTTAATAGAAATTTCTAGAAATGATTTTAATGAGGAGTGCTCAGGATATTTTATAGTTATTTTTAGCCCAGGTAATTAAAGTTCCTTTACAAAATATTTCAATTACAACCGGAAATCCTGAAGTTATATGCATGTCTATTCGATAAGTGTTCATCGAAGCGGATTTATTACTAGGTATACACTTTGTGTCTTTTGATAAGAAAATGCATTATCCTCTGGGTTGAAGTGTGCCATAAATTATATGTTAACGAACTCACGCTTCTCTCAGCAACCTTGATTTCCGTAGATGGAAGAAAGGAATTAGAAAAAGAATAATTTAGTCATTCGTCTATTTTTAACGAACAAGGACAAATTAAGTTATCTATGAGTTGAAGACTAATTAACATTATTGTGTTCAGTATTAACGTTAGTTGGATAATTGATTTAAAATTTGATTTGAATCATAAGTGGTAATTTATATACTATATACATATTTCAAAAAGCAAAAAAATTCTTGGTTCTTTATGCATCTGAACTTTTTTCTTGTAACAGTGAGTGATTCGAAAATACATAGCTAAATCGTTGTCATCTTTCGTTATTATATAGTTTAGGTGACAAAAACATGTTAAGCATGTATTGTGTATGTTTCTTTTTTTATGACATTTCGACATATTTTATTTTATGTCTTTTTCAATTTGTGTAACAGTAGAATAGCGCAATAATAATAACAATAATATTTTTTTTCTCTTATATATTTTAATGTATTACTTCATAAATAATTAACTAACAGATAATTAATGTTTAAATTGTTATGGTTTGTTTAATTGCACCTTTGTGTAACTTACTTTTACCTATTAAAGAAAGGATATAACAAAGGAAGGATATAAAAATATCACAATATAAAACGACAAACCATCCAGGTGGCGTAGAAGACTTCTGGCAGTTAGCAAATAGTTCATTGGCGTTCTTGTTCATAATTTACCTCTCAGGAACTAAAATTCATCTCTAGCGAGACACTTAAAGATCGAAATAAATCATAATATTAAATATGTAAAGTAAATATTGACAAATGAAAGTTTGGATCGTATTTATTTTGAAAGAATATGTTTTTTTACACTGTATTTAATCTTGCATAAATTTAATTTAACAGGAATTTTATATGTATTTTAATGCAATTTTATTTATATGTCAACTTTAGAACATAAGAAAAATTTCTGAAATTAGGTTTTGTCCAAAATTGGCATGAATGCAGGGTTGCATATACACTGTACAGTTAAACAGTTAAGATTGTTATTTATACGTAGTAATATTTACTGTAATTTTTGCATTATATGTGTATACTCTTACGTGTATTTTAAAGTATTTTAAGTAAATGGAAGGTGATTCCATAATATGCAATAATTATTTTTTTTAAAATTTAATTTATACATTTTATAATTAGTGTTATAAAGTACACGATCTGACAACATGACAGTAATAGTCATATTCGCCCACATTTTCGACGTCCTTAATGATTTATATACTTTTTGTTGTTACTAAAACCTATAAACAAACTCTCAAAGTCTATGTCTTACATTTGTATTGCACATTAGTCAGATAACACCGTTCACAAGACATCTTAGGAAACCTATAATTTTTGTTACTAGGAATAGATATTTTCATAATAAACCATAAAAAAAATTGTTAATTATGAATAAAATTAATTAGACACATATGTTGTTGAGGACGAGGATTTGGTTATTTCTTTTTTAGTTTTAAATGTCCAATACACAGGCATTTAAGTTGTTCAGGAATGAATGAAACTACAGGTTCGTTCGCGACTGTTAATATTTTTAGTTTCTATTTTATAATCGATTTTCCAGTGAAACTTATATTGTGCCGAGAATCAAAAATGAGATTTGCTCATTAATGCAAAATAATATTCTTTTACTTTAAATTTATTAACGAGCAAATCGTATTTTTAATATTCTTCCTATCCTGCTGCAATGATTGAGATATTTGTGTTTGTACATCTACCTACTTGTAGTGCGTGTGTGTGTTTGTGTGTGTGGGCGAGGATCATGCTATTTATGAGTTAAAAACAGTAAGTTTGTCTAGTTTGTTAAAGCGTGTTGTGATTTGATCACTTTAATTTATGTGTTATTATTTTTCTTTTTGTTTTTTTTGCAATGAATTAACACTACGTATGAAAACAAATGTCGACGATATCTGGAAAGGAATGTTTACAAATAAGAAATTAAAAACAGGAACTATAGAACTAAATAGATGGATAGTGAGCGAAAAGTAAACAAAATAAATATGGTTGAAATCGTTACTAACTAATTGCAAATAACAAAAGTTGCCATAACAAAATAAAATAACACAATAAGCGCACCTATTCATCACTTATTTCAACGACCAAAATAACCAATAAGGAAAAATATCCAACATTTATTAATGATGAAAACAAAAAACCAAATGGGTTAAACAAAATTTTTACGTCAAGGAAAATTGAAAAATTCTTAAAATTTTATTATTGATTCACCACTTAAAAATACTACACACAATGTTTGATATTTATTGTTTTAACACTAGTAATGTTGTAATGTTTCTTCTTTATGTATGCCATATTTTTTTTAGAAAGACGACATGTTTGAATAGCAAAAATTTTAAAGTATCGTCAAAGTTCTCACCTTCTTTAATCCTGAAACAAAATGTAACTGTTTAATTTAACCATACGTATTACATCAACATTTTCTGAAATAATATTTCCGTTTCTCTTTTAAATTATAATAGTTTAAAAACCAGAAAAAATTGCCAACTTGAGCTAGTTAAATTTGTGTGGAGCTTGATGTTATTTGTAATAGCAACTACGCGCTAATCAACTTGAAATTCATGGTTGTAAATTTGCTTGCTTTTTGGCATTGATATCAATACTAAAACACGAGATGGAATTTTCTTTTGGCGACGTAGTTTTGCATACACTATCCGCCATAAATGTTTACCCACTCCAACGTGTTTCTATGAGTAATTCGTTTTCCCCCAAAGATTTATATGGTATTTTTTTGAATTATTATTTATTAGATTAGAGTTTGGATGGCTCTCAGACTTGTTTCACAAAGATCTTTTCAAATCTATTGTGATCCTCTTTTTCTTAGAAGACGCTCACTAATTTTGCTCTTTTAATTAGGTCTATCATCTTTGAGAGCTGCTCCTTTGTGTAACTGTTAGCTTAGGATTCTCCACCCCCATTACTAGAAACCCTGTCCTTGCCAGGTCGTCGTATTGGCACAGCAAATGAACTGGTGTTTCTTCCACACAGTTGTTTGGTTGCGCAATTTGTAGTTCCAAACTTGCACGTGTTGTTGACTTTTGTGGACTTCGTTGGTAAACAGCACGAACACGTTCCACTGTTTCTTCTGACACACGAGGTCTTGCCGGACTTTTGCCTTTACATAAACACCCTGTCGTGTTCGAAAATGTCGTTGGACAACAGTTACGCAGTTCGTTTCGGTAAATTCAAGCACGCAATATGCTTTCTCAGTAGAGTTTGCAGCCATCGTAGCTATTATGCTTGCGCAGTCCTACCAACTGTACTATCGAAACTTCTAACATTCCTCCACCTGACAGCGCAAAAATGCATGTTGATATCACAAATAACTTTTGTTTTATACAATACCAAAGTGGTCTATTTCTTTTATAGTAACGCTGTATATATGCCTATTTAATCTGCATGACCAGTCAGTAGATCTACATGATTTTTACTTTAATCAGTAGATCTTCAGTAAATTCAGGCCTCGGCGCCTTTAGAAAATCTTTTGCCAGTCCCTGTCTTGATGTCTTTAGCCACCAGTTTCTGGACATATGTATCCATTCATTGATGGACATATCAATTTCTAATTTAGTAATGCCAAAAGAAAGGCCAGCTTCCAACGAATTACCTTAATGAGCCTGGCCTGGCCAGATCGTCCGCCACATCATTTCCCTTCATGTTTGAGTAGCTGAGAGTGGGCCAATGCTAATTTGCTTTGGATAGGCCATCTTATTGATGGCGCTTACAGAGTCCCATATCAGGTTAGAGCTAACACTTATGGAACTAGTCGCTAAGTATGGACTGACTGTCAGAGGAAGTAACGACGCTTTTACCTAACCTCAGCCTGAAGTCTTTGCTGAAGGTTCCCGAAAGAGCCTTTTTTGAATTGGGTAAACTATGGTTTATTTGAATAATTTAGAAATGTGCACGTTGGTAAACAGTTATGGTCGGTAGTGTATATCATTATCCGCTTTCGATTGCCTTGAAAATTATGCTGCTCATTCCATGGACAACAGTACGGGCATAGAAAATTTCCTGTTTTGCTTGTCCGTGCTCCAAATGCATACAAAGTAAGCCAGAAATGTTAAACTACGTGAAAATTTATGCAGACTGATTCTAAAAGTAGTAATACATACGCCGAAACATTTCTTACATGTTTGGTGAATCATTCTACATGCAACTAAAAAGACGTAAGATCTTTGCGACATCAGGATGATACAACGGAATATAGCACGTACTATTGTATATCTACGTAGGTGCTCTGGATGCGCGGTTATTTCGTAAATGTATTCGAATTAGACGTTCTATTTCGGTGATTACCGGTGGAATATGGTCTAAAATTAGCGGATTGTAACCGATAGAATGCCGCGCGTCGGCTTGTGTAATTTTCTTTCCGAAAACGAAATAAAAAGCGTGTTATATTTGAATACAATGCGTCGCATACTTAGCGCGCCCCTCTCATGCCATCACCTATGCAAATTTTTCGAACGCAACGCCCTTTGAATATTTAAAGGTGTTTGGAAGGTACTGGGCGAATTATCACCTCGTTTATTTGTTTCCGAAATATATTGAACGTGGTTCCTTCCTCTTTACATGTTTATCGGCATTGAGAAAGTATAAGTGGACAAGCATGCCTACATATCTAATGTGTGTTTAGTGATGGTAGTAAAATACTAATGGAGTTATCTTGTAATAGTAAATCTCTAGCGATCTTATCTAAATGACACTATTGTTTCAACGTGAAGCAACATTATGTAGTAATTTAAATAAATAAAAACTACTTAATTAAACATTCTTGTCAAGGAAGCTGTTGAATCGTGAATAAAAAGTAGTTGAGAAATATTTATCTTTTACATACATTAGTTATAAGACTATTATTAGCCTACTGACAACTAATATACAATAACTTTTTTTCTATTTCTCATATACAGGGTGTTTCATTTGGGAAAATTCCTCTATAACAACTAGTAAACCGTGACAGATATGTACGAAAAGAAAATACAAATTCTTACAGAATTATATAAATTCGGTGCAGTCTTTAATTTTGTTTTCTTAAATACAATACCCCCATTATTGTTGCATTTTTAAAAATATCAGTGAATATTAAATAAATAAGATACAACATACTGCTGTGAACTGATGGTCCAAGCATATAAGTACAGAAAAATTAAAAATGACAAAATTAATTTAGCTAGCTCAGCAAAAATGAATTTAAAAGGGCGCCAGAGATTCTTAAATCTCAGAGAAAATTCTTTAAAAATTAATAGTGGGCTGTTGCAAAAATGACTTCATTAAAATTCCCAAAAATTGAAATGGCAGATTCAAAAATTAAAAGAACTAGTGATTTTTAAAATGATATTTACAATCATTAAATTTATTTTAAAAAAAAAGAAAAAAAAAACATTTGATACAATTAACAGGATAAAAACCGTGAATATAAGATTCTGGCATAAAACAAACCTGCATAAGATTCTACAAATTAAAAAGGACAATGCAAATCCTTTAGCAAACAAAATGGTGATTCGTTCTAGAAGGACTTTCAATACCACAAAAATCCACGTGGTTTAAAAATTCAAGGCAAACTAAAATTTAATTCAAATGACGTAAAGAACAAGGCAAAATAAAATGAAATATAAACAAGCTCAACAGCTTCACTTCACCTACCCCGAGTTGATAAAATAAAAAATTAATTATGGCTACAAAAAAAAAACGGAAAATTTAAACTCTAAACGCGCTTACTTCTAAAACGAATATTAATTAAAAAGCCTTACATGTAATGTGCACAAATATATAATACTAATTAACAAAAGAATTACTAGATAGACGATTTTTAATACAACTTCTTAACTGAAAAGGATTACCATTAACGGTAACCAAAAACTACACAAAACACGGGCTCGCTCTATCTGATAACTCTTCCGGCCTCTAGGGTAACATGCAGATATTGTGTGAATTACAAACTCGTGCGTTCAACGCACAGCCGCAACGCTATAGGAAAAACTATCAAATATAACTATACAATACAGGAGTACGCAAAAATGTACAAATAAATGAGATTAATAATACAGCAACTGTCCAAAAAAATTATGCAAACAATTAAATCAAAATTCTTAACAAAATTACAACAATAAGAATAAGGAAACTCTATCATTTTTGACAAGGCTGATATGCGATAAATAAAATTACCATTTAAATTTCGAACCCGGGGTGCCAGTCCAACAGCAAATACGGTTATGGCCTAACCTTGTTTACGTCCAAGATATCTTTGATTTTCTAAAAATTATGTCACATTGTGTGAGAAAGACGGTTGTAATTTGATTCGCCCTTGGAATAAGTGAACCAAATTTTGAGATATCTTTGAAATATATCTGAGCTACTTACATTTTCAGATGCGTCTACACTACAAGTTTAATATACTGGGTGTTCGTTACTACAATAAAACTTAGACAACTTCAATTGGAGATATTTCCTTTTTTTTAACAGAATGTATATGTTTGCTACTAGTAAATGCTTTCTGCATCTAATGCGTCTATACACATCTTCTAGGAATTTTACAAGAAATTCATTATGTGTTTTTGTCATTCTTGACAATCGTTTCATATGTTCTGCCATATCAAGCAACATCTCAATAAGAACGGGCATATATCGTAGCGTTGGCACCTTTCATCTCAGGGAGGAAAAATTCGTGACTTCAGTCCGCTTATTGGCTGTTTTGGCTAGAACGAATTCAAAACTTGCTAGGTGTCAGGTTGGCACGATCCTTTACCACAGCTGTTACTCGATTGAATGTACGTTCATAGGTTATAAAATCCTTGAAAACTGTCATATGATTGGCAGGAACTGTTTTAACAAGAGCCGAGCTTGGCTTTCTATTGTTTAGAACGAACTCAGAAAAGGTATTCCGCGCAATTTGTCCATTCTTGCTTACATGTTTCTTGGCTATACTCAGAAGGCTAGCACCTTCTCTGACAGATAGAGAGATAGTGAACTAACATATTGGCAAGTCATGGGTTACAAAGTTACAAGCCGCATGTTCTATCATTTTCCGACGTTTAGATCCAATTATCAATTTTGTGTGACATTTGTCTACAAACTTCGAATACTGCCAAAACGATTAACGGACCCGTTAAAAATACCGTTTTTAACACAGCCGCTAATTTAACTGCGGAAAAAATATATCTTTTGAAAGTTCTTTAAATAAATAAATTATATAATAAGTAGTGTTGTAATGATGATGTAATGGTCCTGCTGAATTACGTATTTTAGTTATCAATAATAATGACGGAGTGTTAAATTATTTTTGAGATAAGTAGGGATCTGTAACCGCCATGTTCAGCTATAATCTAATAGATTGTCTTGACAGCCAGATTACAGTTTCCTTTGTTGTTGAATCTTTGAAATGAGTGTATAAGCAAAGGCTGTTTCCACTGTAGCCAGATTCTTTACTTACTTGGTTGGTGGACTAGACGCAGTTTTGTATCGTATATGGAATCAAAGAATGTATATTATTTAAAACATTTTTTCCTTCCAGCGATCTCTGTGTTTCATGGTGTAATCCGTCGTAGTTAACTACATTGATAGCTATTGTACAATTTAAGGCAACATCTTTTGGAATAATATTACATAAGAACGACTGATAATTAATTATAAACGATTGCAGTCTCTCCATCGGTTTTCGATCACTCTTTAAAGCCTCTTCTTAATGAAAACCACAATCTACTTAAACAGTAGAACAAGTAGATGTGGGGCATGCTTAAAAAAATCAAAACATTTGAAAATTTGATTCATTAAGTTTAAGTAACAAGTTTAATTATAATCGTTTTTCTCACACAACGTGACGTAATTTCTTGAAAATCAATATCTTTGAACCGAAAAGGTTTAGGCTAAGTATATATTTTGTTTCTTCAATTAACTGAAATTTCTAAAATAGAATAATAATGGCGGTATTGCATTTAAGAAAATTAAATTGAAGGCTGTACCAAGGATAAGAACTCCTTGTTTAAAATGCTGTTAATTTTGCGTTACAGCGGAATCATAATCTTACAAAAATTTAGAACACTTTTTTTTGTTTGTATTTGCTCACTGTAAAAAACTTGCAATCTTTGCATATTTGCCGTACTGCCGGCCTTTCAAGATCTAATATCGACATAGTTTCGGTAAGAGCGCTCCAGCCTCGTCCTCTAATAGCTTAATTGGTAAAGCACCCGCCCGGCAAGCGGGAGGATGTAAGTTCGAATCCTGCATGAGGAGGAAAAAATTTTTCTTGGGAAAAATTACTCCTAATCATTACAGTTAAAGGCAGAAATACATTAATTTGTTATTTCCTCACTGTAAAAAACTTGCAATCTTTGCAGAATTAATGTTGTTAGTGATGGTTGGTTTTGGATAAGTAGAATTAGGTATATAAAAGTATATAAAAGTATTTCAAAATCAACAGTTCTAAGGGTGTTGCAAAAGTTTAATGAAAGTGGAAATGTTAAAAATCGGCAAAAAACCGGTCGACATAATTGCTACAAATGAAGATAATCTTCAAGAAGAACCAAAAACGTCACTAACAAAACTGTCCTTATATTACTTTCCTGATCCTTTTTTCTTGTCTAAAAATAAGTTTTATCCGTATAAAGTACATTTAGTAAAAGAATTAAATGAAGATGATCCTCGTAGAAGGATGCAGATGGAACTAAAGATGTTAATAGCCAACGCTTTATTTTAATATCTCAAGCCGCATATCCACCAAGCCGTATAACATTGTAATTCTTGAAAAAGTGTCTATTCGAAAATGTGAAAAGATACAGGATGATCCATTTAAAAAAAGTACCGCTGGCGTCATACCTCGAAACATGATAGTTGTTGGAAATCAAAGTATGTTACGGATTAGAATAAAAATACTACAAAAACTTTTCTTAAGGTTATTTTTTAATAGAACTCATAATTTAGCCAGAAATCTGGTGTTTCCACACATTTGCCTGACCCTGTATAATGAACTAAAAGTTGTTTGTTTGGGCAAAAGTTATTTTAAATATAGCATATTAGTTTTCATGGTTTTTATTCTTTTTATTGTTGTTTAAATACTTGTTTCTTTACTACTGAACGTGTGCTACGTAAATGGTGATGCATTTAAGGCTTTACCTGCATCAAGCATGAATTTCCTGATGGAAATACGAAGATACAGTAATTATCTAGACATAGCTTACAATTTACAACGTGTTGTTAGCCATATGAACAGAAGTTAATACCGAGAAGCGGTTATAATGGCCAGGCTATGTAAATACCACTAATTCTAAATTAAATAAAAAAGAACTTATGTGAGTTACAACACAAATATTTATCCACAGATAATAAAAACAGTTTGCCAGATTTAATTTTTAAAGTTGTAAATGTTTACGTCTACTTTTTCTTATGTGTAAATATATATACAAGTTCAATAAACCCCTTTGCGGATGAAATCGATTTCAAACACTTTTAGAGACTGCGCCCGTAAGTTGTAAGTATCGATCAGTGTTCGATTCGGTTACTAAGCTAATAATTCCTCGATTATTCACAGCTGAACTCCCAGCGATGTCGTACGTTTAATAGTCGTGCTAATTACCAAGTAAATCCAACATTGTTTATTCTACCTCGAAGGAAACACTCGATAGAAAGATACACAGACCTCGGGGATCTCGAACAAAAGCTTTCTTAATGCTCAACATGTGCCCGCACGAATAAATACCGTACACGCGTATTCTTAATGTGAGTTACTAAACAGAGGTTCGATATCGTTAAATCTGCCTGTATAGAGGTAGGTCAGTGTGCATGAATTTGCGTGTATTCGCTAAAGAGAATTATAAATAGAATTATGTTTTTATTTCGGTGTATGCATTGTTTATTATTATACGCCGATGGAAAGGTGAAAACAGAATTTTCGAAGCATTTCAAAAGAGATTTCTTTTCAGTTGATTGTTTAGGGAACGCGTTACGAAAGCTTTTGTGTTAAAGAAATTCGCTTTGGAGAATTAGTATATTCAAGAAGCAAATTTATAGTAGAGTGAAATTTATGCAAGCAATTATTTGTTTAGATGGCCATTAAAGAAACTAACCACGTTTGTTGAAGTTTACTTTCTAACAACGCGGAAAAAATTCTTGGTTTAAAAGAGGTTGATTTATTATTAACAGTTTGACGAATACATCTAAAGATTTTTCTAATCGAATTATTGATATCATATTGTTACGCGCATTGTTGTTATTTGTTGAATTTCGAATTTGAATTTCAAACTGCGCCAGCAGGTGGAGCTACCTGTACGCAGCGGAGATCATCTTAAATTATTAAACCGCTCGTAGAGGGCGCAGATGTATGTTTCATACTTCCGAATTTCTGCCACACATGGTAATTGGAGAAAAGATTAAATCCGAGCTGATTAGAGTCCGATAAAAATTTAAAACGCGTGAGTGGAAGAAAGATAGAAGTTATATTGGACACAATAGCAGTTATTAGTGATAGAAAATGGTGTTGTGAAACGAGTATTAGAAGACAAACTTGGGACTAACAGGCAGTTTCGGATTGTTGGTCCTAAGGTGAGAGTGCCCGTAGTGTTAGAACTTCTATGGATGGAAGGTCGCGCCTTCCAAGTTTACAAAAATGAAGAATGTTACACACAATATAAATCAACGAAGCGGCAGTATTTGAGATTAAACAAATTTCGAATGAACGGTTTATTGAACAGTCACACAACAAAAGAACGGCAATGTGAAAGGTTATCAATAGGTAGACAATACTCACTTGATTAATGCATCCGCTAACATCACAGCAAATAGTTTGAATAACTACTTTGGCACCATTAGAGAAGAAATAGCGAACAGTGTCCAATCAGAACTCTCGCAATAGAACTCATTCATAATTTGAAATTAAAAAATGTAAATGCTTTTTTCTTCAGAGCGAACGTGCTCGATCTCCCTAGATCAAATCTAGAAGACATAAAGTAACTCACAATCTGGAATGACATCATACACATGTAACATAAAATGTGGTGTTTTACAAGGATCTATTATCGGCCACTTACGTTTTATTATAAATTGCGTACCAAAAAAATGCAATACCTTGAATCAGCTGAGTCACAAAGCTGAAATTTTGGCAAGCTTCAAGTAGTAAATCATAACAATTGGGGAAAAATACCAATAATCAGTAAAAATTTATCAATAAAATGTCACATCCCCACGATTGATTACCTAACTATGCGGGCATGTTCTGAATGAGATCGTCAATGGCAACTTGTGGGATCTTATCCTAGGCTTGTTGTAGATGACGACGAAGTTCCTGCAAGGTATTTGCTGCTTGTGGTAAACGCCTTACTTATCATATCCCATAGATGCCGAATCCGGTTTAAATCCGGAGAGCGAGCAGGTCAGGAGAGAATTTTTACTTCGTCTTCGTGTATGAAGTTTTGACAGATGATTGTCAGCGACTTCTTACGTGCAACCATAGTTATTTTGTTAAGATTTTAGCTTTGCGACTAACCTCATTCAAGGTGTTGTAATTTTTTTGACAGGTAGTTTGTATTTAAATGATCTTTCTATGCATGTCCAGTGCGTGGAAGCAGAGTCTGCTGTCTGGTACTTACTATGAAATACGCAGACAATAGGCATGTAATTATTTTGGGGCTAGAAATAGATGGAACTATATATCAATTCAGACTCGCATGTACCTAGGATTCAATCGATTACTTGAAACCAAAACCCTGTCAAATGTTTATATATCAGCCCTGCAGGCCTAGTGACTCTTGGCTCCGAGATCTTTCACTCTTCCTTTCCACCTTCCTCTATCCTTTGACTCATTTTGCCAGTCCTTCACTCCCACTGTCCTCAAATCTTCTCTAGTCTCATCCAGCCTGTCAAATGTTTACTGGTCATTTTATTTTACGTTTGAAACGTTTTCCAGGGAGCTTGACAATAATAGATGACAGCACATTACAGAGTTTTGGTTCCCAGTAATCGATTAAATCCTGGGTACATGCAAGTCTGAATTGATATAGTTACATTTATTTCTACGGCGATGGAGTGTTATATCATTCAGGAGTACATCGTCCATATAAGGCAGGCGTCAATTCGAGTACTATCCCTCTTCCCTGGTTATTGCAGTGTTTCTTTCTTTTAGTTTTATTTGTGATTCATGCATATTCCCGTCTGTGTTCCTGTCATCTATATTTATTTTATTTTTTAATTTTTATAACATTGTATTTCACATTATATTATTATTATCGAGAGGACATCTGGGAATCCTAAAAAACGATGGAAAAGGTTCGAGAGCTATTCCATGGGTGAACTGTAAGAACGACATGAGGAAAATGTAGATTTTACGTTGCTGCTAGTGGATCTCATTAAAGGAGAAAAGTCGTTATGAGGCAATACAATCTCGGTAGTCCCTTTGAAAGAATCGCAATGGATATTGCTTGTCCACTTCCTATGACGGAAAATGAACCGGATGTCCGAGTGGGCAAACTTCCTGAGGCAGAGCTTACTTATGAGGAGTTTATGAGAAGTTACGGAAACTAACGTAAACTTCGTTGTGGTGCAAACGACGGAGGTTCAAGGGGATCTATTTTTGGCTCCTGACGGTTATGTGCTTGCCTATTGTGCTGCCAAAAACTTAAGAATGGGGAGAGGAATAGCTACCGTATTCAAGTAGAAGTTCAGAGATGTAGAAGATGTTCGAAGTCAGGATCTGAAGATCGGCAAGACGTTGTACTTGCGGGCTTCTATTTGGTGACTAAAGAGAATCTTGGAAACCGACCTACATATTTTTTAATTGGAGATTACTAAGATCGAAATACCAAAATTAGTCTGCTGACTGTATGTTTTAAATTAGACGGTCGTAAGAAGTACGATTGAAGAAGTCTTCAGATGGCAGAAGGGAGACTACAGAAGGCAGCGTGTTATTTCTTCTAGACGTCGTTATATAAAAAGAAAGGGAGATGCATGAAGACAGTAATTTTTATTCCGGGACGGAGCAGATCAAGGAGGGACCAGTGTTACGTACTTTTGTTTGCTAACAAGTTTGCAATATTTTTGGTATTTTGTTTGAGTTCCAAATGGTTCATCTACATACGTTTCTGTAATTCTATGTAAGACGTCTAAGATGTTTAATGCTATGAAGATTTGCGTTTTTCTGCTAAAGATCATTCTGATAATTTTGGCGGTACTAATAATGCATTTGTATTGATGGCTTCAGATACGAATTGGTCGTGGTTTTTAACATATTAATACTGCACACCATAATATTTGCGCTTTTATAAGTTAGGTGTTCTAAAAACTAAAAATATTATATGCTTTTAGCAAATAACGAATGAATTGCCATATACTCTTGTCTGTGTGACCAACAAGCTGCTGGAATTGGTTACGTCCGACGGCATGCTGGCGATGCCCTCAGATATGATGTGTACTCGACCAATGATCGATGCATACTTCAGTACCTCCTTTCCAAACATAGATGCAACGAAAGAACACTGCCGTAGGCAGATACTTGCTGGTTTACACACGGTTCTAAAACTGAGCAGGGTGTGGGCGCAGGAATATTTTGTTGCAGTCCATGAGTTAGAAGATATTACAACCTATAAACAACAATAGACAACTATATTTCAGGGTGAAAGCTATGCTATTGAGATGTGTGCGTGAGAGATTTTGGATAAGAACTACGCGCATAAATCAATAAAGATCTTCAACGCCAGTCAGACGGTGTTAAAAGCACTAGAGGCGCATAAATGCAACTCGAAACGGATCTGAAGCTGTAAGCACACCCTCAACACATTGGAGATGGCAAATAATTTATCCCTAATCTGGCTACCTGGGCACTCATTCATTGTTGGAAATGAGGAAGCAGACATCCTTGCCATAAAGGATGCTGTGGAGCATTGGACCAGAACCTGCCATTGGCATAGTATCTATGGTAGCTAACCAGTGTATCAAATTCGGGCAAACCAGAAAATGCTCCAGTATTGGAACAACTGTCCTGGTTTGGTGCATGCGAAAGAATGTATTGCACCATGTCATGTCAGAACCAAGGAATTGCTAGACCTTGACCGTAAAAGTGTCAAGGTGATTGTCTTTGTCCTTACAGGTAACTGTAAACTCCTATACATAATCGGGCTCTCTGATGAAACTGAATGCGGCCTATGTTTAGAAGATGAGAACACAGTTGAGCATATTTTCTGCCACTGTCTTACTACGACAAGAATCATGGTATGTAACCTTCAGAAAGGCTGATCCTTCCCTAGAAAACCTGCAAACAACCTCATTTAGCAAGATACTGAGCTATTTTAAGGGCTTGAACTTGTTGGATGAACTCTAAAATAACATCCGCTCTACAATAGACCCTAGTGGTCGCAGTGGGTGGACGATTAAATCAGTCATGCGGATGCTATCACTTACTCACTTAACTAACTAACTACCATAAGAAAGAGATAACAGATTAAAATGCTGAATTGGCCACAAAGTGAAATTAAGTTGCCAATATTATAAATATTTATTGTATTTGTATATAAGTATGCATCATATAGCTATAAATTGCTATGGCATTTCAAACAATACGCCAAACTCAAGAAATACCGTAAAATTTGTATTTTAGTTTAATCTAATTAGTTATTTACCTATCAATTTATTGATACGTTTTTGAACGACGAAAATACTTTGTAAACACCCAGAAAATTTCCTAAAATTGTAGAAATAAACGCGAACGCTACTAGATGGCGACAAGATAGATAAAGTAAACGTCAACCTAAACAGGCTTTCTAAAGCAAAACTGCATTTGAATTATATTAAGTAGTAGTTGCGAATAAATTTGAGTTTCTAACATTTTACTATTTATTGATATATTTACCATAAAATGAATTTGGTTGTTTTTGACGTGTTTCGCAATGACGTCATCTGATCGACCTTGACGAATTTGAGATCCAAAACAAGCATATGGTATTATTTGTACCGTATTACTATTTATTGTACTTTCTTATACAACTAAAAACTGGAGAAGGTTTTAGTAAAAGCAAAGAATTAGATAATAAAGAATTTATTATTTTATAAAGTGTTAGGTGGAAAGTTCTTTCACTAATAAACTAAGTGACTTGGGAACCGATATTAAAGATTGTTCTTTAATATACAATGTAGAAATGGGCATAAATGTTGCCACTTGTGCTATTAAAACGGAATGTCGTAAATCATCGACTTATTTATGGCACACTCTTAACATTCTATGGCCTATTTTTGGGTTCTTTATTTTTCATACGAATCCAAGCCTCTCTTTTACTTGTTTATGCATTTACTTAAATTTGAGTCTACTTAAATAATAAAAAAAAAAGATATCAATCAATATCCGTTAGCATCTGTTAAACGGTTTCTAAATACAAACATCAATCACCAGCGCAAACAGATGCGTATAAACACTTTTCCACGACTCCATACATCAGACGCGCTAGAGATATTTATATATTTTTTTTTATTTCACTAATTGCTTCTCACGAATAAACTCCTCTTCGCAACATAAACAAACCGTAATATCTGAAAGGCTGTGGTAATAGCGACGTATGTATGTATGTACTCACAGCGTTCGATCCTCATTGATTCCACGCCCCCTCTCTCTAACGGAACCGTCGAAGGAACGGAAAGAACAGAAAATGATGAGGACACCCAGATGATGCGGCTCAAATAAAATATCAAAAAGAGAAAAAGAGAGACGCCCACCCAATAGTAGAAGCAGACGTAGTACAGTGTGCCGGACATGCAGTAAAGATGACAGTGCTAAAGATAATACTGTTGGTATACGTGGTGTGTGAGTCGTGTCAGGCTTACCATCGTTACGGTAATCTGAAATCGGACCACAAGAACTCGTTGTGGAGCAATAAATTATATAGTGGTGCCCCCTCTTCTTCCACCGCATCGTCTTTATCGTGGTACAGGAGTAATCATCGCTATGGTACCACGACAACGACGCAGGCACCACATCATATCAGGCATAGCGGTTACGGTTCGAGGTATCCGAAATTGGACGGCGTTATGCACCGGCTGAACCCGTCGAAGAAAACGAACCCCGTACACGGCAAGAAGTCGAGCGATCACCTGTGGGATAACTATTATGAGGATAATGATTATGACGAAGATGACGTGTTAGAAGAAGCGGGGAAGGAAGAAGACATCATTACTGAGGATGATAGATGGGTAAGTCACAATTTGATGCTTTTTTATATTCCTTTGACAGTGTTCTGAGTTTGATTATTTAATTTTTTTGTTGCGGCACTAAACTCAGTGCGCGTAGTTGAGATTTGTATTGTATTTATTTCTATTTAAGATGTAAATAAAAAGAAATTTAGTATTTTTTTTAAAACCGAGAGAACATAACCGGTGTGAACTTGGCAAGCGACTTTATTAAAAAAAAATAAACGTAGTACGGTTCGATTGTACTTCGTTTGTACCCGTTTCTACCACCTTCAGTTTTGTTTGTACCTCAAAAGTTGAAAAAATAGAAATGGTCAAAAAAATTTCAGCAAGCAAGTACAAGATATTCAAAAACAGACAACGTTAATCCAAAGAGCATCGTTTGTTCCCGTTTATACCTCCATTTAAATCGTTTGTACTTCCACCAAACCGGAAGTAGAAACATTTGAAAATAAGTAAGTCGGCTTCGTTTGTACCCGTTTGTACCACCTTCAGTTTTGTTTGTACCTCAAAGGTTAAAAAAATAGAAAGGGTCAAAAAAAATTCAGCAAGCAAGTACAAGATATTCAAAAACGGACAACGTCAATCCAAAGAGCATCGTTTGTACCCGTTTATACCTCAATTTAAGGTAAAGTCAGGTAAGTGTGTAACCGGGGCAAGTGTGTAGTTTGGCTACATTTATTTTCAAAATTAAAGTATGGATGTCCTCTGTTATATTACTAATACACTAAACTTTATACTAGTTTTACAAATAAAAATTCACATCTCCTAACGTGTAATAACTTAGATATCTTGTAAACTTATCATACCTTATTAAAAAGACATCGGTATAGTATTACACTCTTGTCCGAACTAAAGGATAATGCTATTAATATATAAAATGCGGAACTGTTACACACTTGCCCCATTTTGCTGGGTAAGTGTGTATTATTGACAGTTTTTAAACATTATTTTCTTTTCTAGTAAACCGTTCATAATTATAAAAGGCGTATCTATTGAAGGCTTACAACTGGGCATATATTACGTACTTCTATGAGTAAAATTTATCAAAATGTCTGATGATGTGAACAGTGTTACATTTTCTTCACACTATGCAATTTTTACTACACACTTACCTGACTTTACCTTAAATCGTTTGTACTTCCACCAAACCGGAAGTAGAAACATTTGAAAATAAGTAAGTCGGCGAGAGAAGTAATTTTTGAGATATCGGAAACGCCAACGCTATTTTGTACCCGTTTGTACCTATTTTTACATTGTTTGTACTTCAACCAAACCGGAAGTAGAGCCAATTCAAAATATGTCAGAGAGAAATTTGGCTATTTTTTGAGTTATCAAAAAACGGCCAAGGCTATTCGAAAAAGCATCGTTTATACTCGTTCGTATCTCTTTTTAAATCGTTCGTACCTCAAAGGGAACCTGAGTAGAGACATTTGGAAACATGTCGGACAGAGAAATGTTGCTAATTTTTGAGATATCGCAAAGTGGCTAACGCTATTCGATAGAACACGCACCTTTTTTGAAATCGTTTGTACTTCAGCGAAGCCGGAAGATTTTTTTTTTAATTTTTTTGTTATATTTTTGTATTAATTGAACAAGGTTCCCATCTCCTATTTTAGAAAACATATAAAGACAGATATTCTGCATTTTTCCAAATTGGGTCAGACAACCTAGTGCGTCCCGCGAAGAGTTGCTTCAAAAGGGTAGGGCAAACAGGTAGGACTGTTTTTAACATCAGAAAACACATAGAGAAGTGCATTGTAGTGGGTGGGGTGCATTTCGAGCAGTTGCTCTAAATAAGTTATTCATCAGTAATAAAACGGATCAAGATATCAAAATTGAACATGTATTTTTCATATAAAATGTTTATGTGATTTTGCATGCACAAAAAGGATAAGCTTCGATTTACCTATTCAGCTGGGTGTAACTAGCGCCCTCTATGATCAACGGTAAAAGTAATGACAAATTCCCATTCATCATGCTGAAAAACGTAGTAATACCAATTTTCCGTTGATTCTATGTAAACTTGCTGAATTATTGCGAAATTTTGAAATAAAATTATTAACTTGAACATCCTATATCTTAAACTAGCAACATTTGTATAAGGCATGTTGCGCTCAGTCCCCATGTTTTATGCTTTACTATTCCCAATTTCCGGATTTCTCATTCTTAACGACTTACACTGTATAGTTACTATTAAACCAAATTTTGTTCATGTAAATAGGATTTTTTTTTACCAAACGTCAAACATATACATGTACAGCGGTGGTCTGAATGAATGTCTCCCCCTATGATGGGGAATTAGTAAAAATATGGTAGTTGTATGTAAACGATAATAAGTTTCTATATGCTTTCTAAAGAAGGTGTCTGTCTATGACATTCAGGGACCATAGTTTTGATACTCTCTCCTCCATAAGGGAGACATTAAATAAAACCGTCACTGTGCATATTAAGGTAAACATTTTCGCTTATAACTCTTCTTGGAGTGTTTAATCTATGGACAATCTTACCTGATGCCTCAATAATAGCCAGCCATCATATGTATGTACATCGAAGCGTTGATATCGTGTCTCCACGATCTTCAAATCATGGTGGAATTGCTCAGCCTGCTCATCACTGACTGCACCAAAATTGTTCGAAAAGTCAGAAAAATGGCTATACAGAAAATGCACCTTGATGCACATGGTTGAACCAAGTATTTTGAAACTCTCCAAGAGCTGTTGGACATTTACGGTGTCATTATGTACTCCTGTATTCCCAAGAAAGGTTTTTGAATTCCAATCCAGTATTCATTTGGAGTCTGACATTGTTCCGGTGAAATGTTCTTTAAGGAGTTGCCGAATCTGGGGACCGTCAAATACATCGGCTTTTATCTTTTCAAAAGATAACTTAGGAAATACTGATAAGTCTTCTTCCAAGCTTTGCTGTTCGCAATAACATGCAATTCTTATTGGAATAGATCCCAATTTTTAATTGGACATAGTTTTGCCAATCTTAAATGTAAATTCCTTGCAATTTCTAGATTTGATATTTTTTTCTATGAACAACAGATGTCGATCTTCAACCAGCTTAATTTTGCTTTTTGAAGAACATTTGACAAATCTCTTCTTGTTTTTACCGGCTTCATTTCCACGAATTTGGGAAACACATTTTTCATCACACATTTCTTTAATCCGCAGCGATAGTAATAGAGTTGAGTTTGATATTTTCAGAAAGCCCACACACACTAATAACTACATAAATAACGGTTCATCGACGTTCTACAAGTATAAAATTTCGATCTTCAATAGCCTTTTTCTTTAGACTTTTCACCATTCCTCCATCAAAACAAATTTTGAGAAAAAAAACATTTACTTACCATATCGGCCATTTAAATGGGTATAATAATAATTCCAGATTTGTTGCCAAAATTGACAATAAATTCCAAGATAAACAACACAATTAGAAACAGTTTAGTTAATTGTAAAGTTAAGGGAATGGAAGACCCAATGACAAAGCAGGTATTCACAGGATAGTTTGCAGCTCATGCAAGAAATGTTATGTCGGGCAAACAAAACGTAATTTGGAAATTAAAGCAAAAGAACATCTGATAGACTTGAAGAACACAGATATAAGTACTTAGAATTAGATCTGCTTGGGCCAGCCATTTTGTACAGACAGTACACACGTTTTCTGTTAAAGATGTAAAACTTCTTAAACATAGCATAAGTAGTAATCTAAATATGTTAGAGGCTATTTTTAACAAATACAAAAATAATTTAATTGATACAGACTTGACTCCATTAAACAATAATATTTTACTAACATGTATAGATACTGGAACGTAATGTTTCTATTTTTATTTATGTTTTTTTATTTATACTCTCTTTTTATACTGATTGTGAGTTGTATTTGTATGTTTTTGGGCAGTGATATTTGCTTGCTGACGAGTTTATTTCGTTTTTAGTCTGTACCGATGATGCGTGCAAAGCACGCGAAATGTTAACATATACGATTACAATAAAAGAAATTTATTGTGAAAAAGAAAGTGGCCTTTTTTTAATTAATTTAAAGTTAATTACCATATAAAATTGTTAGTTTGATGAATTGCTTCTGATTTTTAAATCAAATTAAAGATTTATTTTTATTTCAGTAGTATTTGATTAAAAATAACATATGAATGTATCTTACAAACACAATCAATCTGAATTTGTTTTTTAAGATATAATTTTATATTTTATATCAAAGTTGAGTGGAGTCGGCTGTATTGGAATGACGCCAAAAGAAATGCTGTTTAAAATAGTAGATGAAATATGTATGTACACCTTCTTGAATGATCATCCAACTCAAATAAATTTTGTTATTCCCCACTATATTATGTTTTATTAAGTTTTCCATAAAATGCGAACTTTATAGCTAAATACAAACGCTCGTGGACTGCATTTTATGTTTTTTGGCCATATCTTCTTTTCGGCGAAACGTTTGAAAAAATATTTCTGCCGATATAAATTCGGCGGCTTGGTATTCGTTTTCTGAAGGCACTTAAGGCAATAAAATCCGCGGAAACGGCGTTCTGTGTCGCTTCCCTCTTAACCAGATTGCCTTCTGTTGTCGAAATTCGACAGGACGCACACGCCGCTCGTGTGTTTGTTTTTGCTGGAAATAAAGCGAAAGAAGAAACCACATTTTGGCTCCCTTGGTGTTATTAAATTGAATTTTGAAACGGGTTCTAAACGCAAATCTGTTCGTTTCGCAATCCGCCGAATAGCTGAGTCGCTTGATTTTTTTTAATGCCTTTTCGGAGATAAAATCATTGTTACGACGAGCAATATTATTCAGGCCTTCAGCAAGCGCTAGCTTTCGCAATTGTCTGTTGATCGTTTCTTAACGGTTATTTACATACTACTCCGAGAAGGAGGTCCGTTTCTCAGTTATCGCTTTATTAATGGGTTTACATATTGTTTAAATTGGTGATCGTTTGCAGCCGGGCTTCACTAGCTTATTAAAGTTTTACTGTTGAAGTTTTACAAACGTTGTTTTTGGAAAAGAATGAGGAAGTGTTATAAAGAATAGATATATGCAGGTATGCAAATGATCATGAATGTTAAGAAGTGAAGAGATCTTTGTTTTATTGCATTTAGAATCTTAAACACTATTATTTTCCATCACCTCTTGTTGGTATTCGAAAAATCACGAATTCTATCAACTTTCTACAGTATAGGTAATTTACTGCTAGTTCCTCCTATGTTAATTCAATTTTCTCTGCAATTGCATTTGATTCCATACTTTCTAAATTATATATCCCTATACTTTGTAATAAAAGTTATTTTCAGTAATAGATTATTCAATAAAAGCAGGAACATATTACTCTATAATGTTTCCCAAGTACTTTTTTATTTCGTATTTGTGTTCTTGATATACATTTGTCCAATTTTACTCCAATACTAATTAAGTAAAATTAAGTAGATCGTATAATAACATTTTTAATAGCAATAACATCACATTTTCTTTCTCTCAAAGTTACATAAAAAACTTTATTACTTTGCTTTTTGAAACTTTGCTGAATGGAAAGCCGCCCAGACAACAAAAGATATTCCTAAACTAATCTTTAAACGCGTTTTTAGGTATTTATACAGGCTGTTTCGAAAGTAATCTGAAATATTGTTGTGGGCGGTTCGTCATTCAATATTAACACGAAAAGTTACTAGAAACATATGTGATAAGTTTCGTTTAGTGGTCTTTGGAATTTTGACAATCTAAAAACCAATGCATCATTCTAATTTCGTTGTAGTACTAGTTCTGCTTTCGTTTGTGTTCAATTTAAACTTTTTGACGATGCTAAAATGACTAATATGCTTTTTTGTATCAATTAGCTAATTTATTGACTTAGAGGCTAGACGTATGTATGCCCAGCACTATCCAAATAACCGCTGACCATGTTCTGAAACGTTTACTAAACTACATCTTCATTGAACCGATAGAATATGCCACCAGGCGGGGCTCATGGTCTATCTTAAGAATCACTATACTAGCAAGAGCAGTGAAAGAGAAATAACACTAGGAACGGAGTCGAGTTTCTGCTTATCAGGCGTCATCACTGCTCCTCCGAATGTATAAACCCACTTTCATCGCTAAACGCATCTCAAGCTTTACATACAATCATCTCCTCGGTGAAAAGAGTTCAGTTTGTCTAGCGATTTCAATCTCTCTGAATTATACAGTCAAGCAAAATTCACAAATTCAACGTTTTTCGCGTCTATCATAAACGATTCCATTTAGAAGTTCTCTAAATATTTCTCCAAGATCAGTGAACGCTATACTGGCAACCGTGATTCCTTTATCCAAACTCCAAACTTTGTTTACAGGTTGAGTAGCCTGACTGTCAGTTTCATTTATCAAAGTTCCTATATCGATATCATCTAGTTAGCTAATTCATGAAATCCTAGTTTCCAACCTCCAACCGAAAGACTTGGTTGACTTGGTGGAAACTTGCCTTTGTCATTTTATCTATCCACTGCTTCTACTGCGAACAAGTTTCGAGTGTAGTCATAGTTTCTCAACTTTTGTCAAAAACACATTCCTGGTAGGATCTACATGATAACAACATTTAACTATAAGTAATAAAAAAGAAATACATTTTATTACATGTGAAAACAACTTAACCTTAATTATGAAAGAATTCATGAAGTTAGTTTATGTTTGTATGACTATTTTTGCATAAAAGCAGCACAGGTATCCAATGTCAACATTCATCATTGCTTTCCTGCACAAAAATATGGCGATGCAGCTTCCTGCATCTTGTATAGTTAGTGGAACTTACCGTCAATGCTTACATCCTGATAGTTTTCAGTTTCATCATGACATGGTGAATTGTTATCTATTGCTAAAAATGGGCATTTGTGAAATAATGTCGCTTCTTGTTTCGTTCAATTTTTTTTGAGCATGTTAGAAACAGCAAAGCAGTTTTATATGGTTTTGATTTTTATAGCTCGCCAGCTATTAGTAAAAAACTGCAGTGCCCGCAAAAGGTTTTTGCACTAATATCTTTGGCAGTCGAGGAACTTAATAAATTGTCATCAATAGCCTCCACTCTGTAATTTACCAATTTTCCACGGTACAATGTCTTGAGATTTTTCATTATCTCCATGTTCATTGGTTGTGCTAATGATGTGGTGTTGGGAGGAAAAAGTTCAGGTTTTATATTTTGTAAGTCGTCCAAATGTGGATGTGCTGCACAGTTGTGAACAAGCGTCATAATCTTTCTTTGTTATATATGTTTATCTTTCGCTATCTTGCATATGTATCAAGCATTGTCTTACTTCTTGATTTGCGCCTGTCACTGCTCAAGTTAAATCTATCGAGCTAGACCTATTATAAATTTCGAGCTTCAATTTTTGTCTTGATTAAACTGAATATTGTCCCAAATATCCGATGTAAATTACCGTTTTCGTTTTTATAGTAATAATAATATATATTTCGCCATAAATCACAACATTACTGATATTAGCTTTGTCAAATCATCAAACAATTAGGTTGCGACACAAATATAAATACAAATGCAAAATACACAAGTAAAACTTGTTGCCAAATATTACCCTAACCATGTGTTAGGGATCCAAGAATTCAACAAATGAATAAAAACAGCTTTCTAAAAGATACCATCTAACAGAGGTTCCAAACAATCCGAGGTTTCCAATAGCCCTCAAATCAGTGGTTAATTTATTGAAAGCTTTTGCGGTCCTATACTCCGGTCCATGTTCATATAAGGATGTTTTATGAACTGGAATACGTAGTAAATCTGAGCATCTGGTTTGCATTGCACAGTAAATGTCGTTATTAGTTATAAAAAGTGAGCGATCGTTGAAGGCAAAGACTACTAATACCTGTATACTTATATAAACAAAGTAGTGGTAGTATACCCAACTCCTCAAATAGTGGCCTACACGACGTTCTAGCAGGCTTCGCCAACATTCCACGGATTACACGCTTTTGTGATCGGCATACCTCCTCGCAGCAAGTAATCACAGAACCCCAAAATCTCAAACCATATTTTAAATTTCTGGGAATTTTCTGGGTTTTTTACGGTAAATAGAATTGAAATATACATAGTTCTGGCTATCCTCAGGTAGTAAATAGATATCAAAGAAGAGGATGTGATTGAAGACGAACATTGTATAAAAGAAGCGAAGGATAAATTAAACATGCGTCCAATCAAAGGTTATATTTTTGGCTAAAACCAACGAAATTTGGATGTGATTCAAGGCCTGAGAAAGAGCACTATTATGGTGATTTGGTCTTTTTGGGAAATATGAAATGTATTTTTGTATAATCCCAATAAATAGATATTATGATTAATATAACATTTTTTTTCAAAAGAAATAAAGTAACCCTCCTGTGGGTTCCGGGTCACACAGGAGTGGAAGGAAACGAAATAACGGATAACCTCGCAAAAAAGGGACTGGAATGCCTTTCGTAGGGCCTGAACCCTTTTGCGGGTTAAGTAGCAGTACAATACTGAAGAAACTAAAAATAGAAATGGAGCAGAGAAAATCCAGTTACTGGGAAAATCACCAGGGAATGACGCAGAGTAAAATTCTTCTGGGAACTTATAACCAGAAGAGGTTTACAGAATGCATCAACCTGAGTAAGAACAATGTTCGCATATTAACAGGAATACTTTCAGGCCATTGTAGACTGAAAGGACACTGAGTAGCTTGGATTGGAAAAAGATCCTGAATGCAGATTTTGTGGGAACAGATGAAACACCCATCCACCTCCTCTCAAACTGCGTAGCACTGTGCAACCCGGGGCATTGTACCTGGAGCATGTGAAATCGAAGAGGGAGACTTACCTAGACTGGGGCCCTCTGACATCCTACACTTTTTAAAAGGAATAGGATTGGAAGGCCAGCTGTAAAGCAGCAAGAATGGGGGACACAATAGATCCTTTAGGTCGCAGTGTAACACCACCCTTCATCTACATACATACATACAATATAACATTTTTAGCACCTCAACAGAATTTTTTTGCGAATACTCAAAATAGCGTAATGACAACTATTCATCTTTTTCTACAATTTTTGTGATGGTACCAACGTAGCATGCAATCGAAGTTAATTCTTAAGAATTTTACGTGGGGTACGCATTGAATTGTCTTACCGTTTAGTCTGACGCAAACACTTTCCGATTTTTTATTTTTAAAATGCATTAATCCGGTTTTACTGTTGTTTATTACTAAGCTATTATTCCTGCAGTAATTTGAAAAAAAAATCATTATAAATTTCACTGCCCAAAATCGAGAGAGTCCTGAGATCATCCGAACTGACAATACACGAGGTGCCATTTGCAAATTGAAAAATTCAAGTTTTATTCATGTAATTGAGCAATCAAGTCAATAAATAAATTATAAAAAGTGTTGGTCTGAGTATGGATCCTTGTGGAACACCTCATACTATCTCGTCTATCGCCGACGTATAAGTTCGTCTTTTATTATTAAAAAAGCTATCTATACATACTTGTTGTCGTCGCTTAGCTAAATATGACTTGAGTAGACATACATTGCTTCTTATCCCGATACTATAGCGCTTTTTAAAAAAAGTATTTGATGGTCAATTGTGTTAAATGCCTTTGATAAGTAGATAGCAATTGTTTCTTTTCCTCTATCTAGATTTTCAAGTAAATGATGCAAAAAGTTATAAATTGGGTAGCTGGTACCAAACTATAGGTAGACAAAAATGATATTATACGGTTGCGTAATATTTTTTTCATAAATTTTTGAGAACGCCGGTAAAATAGATATCGGTCGATAATTGTCTACATCATGAACGTCGTCCTTCTTATGAATAGGAACTTTTCGCGACAGCTTTAAGAAATCAGGGAATATTGCTTCCTTAAAACAGCAATTAATTATGTTCGAGCTCAGCTAGATCTGTTGGAAACAAACATTGATGAAGCAGCGTCCAATCTACAGCACACATTGTGCGAAAAACTATTGAAATCTATTTCGACTAAAGTGCTTTAAAAACAAATCACCTAGTAATTGGCCATCAATCGTTATAGTTTGAATTCTGTTTTTTTTTTAAGATTTGATCCAAATAAGCGACTGTGACTATATTTTCTGATTTTACGAATGGATTGTAGTTACTGCGATTTCAACAAAAATTGGGACATAATAAAAGAAGTGTTACTTACTACTACTTGATTTTCCATACCATTTATATTTGCTAGAAGGCAGAATTTCAGCCAATGTTTCATAATGTAATATATGGTTAGAGGTCTGTGTATATGATTTTATTGCTTTGTCGGCTTTGTTTCCAGCGTCATCTCACTTATTAAATCCTAATCAGTCTGCGACCGTGGTGGTCTAATAATCAACTGCTCTTCATACTGAAGCATATGCGTATTTAACGATGAGATTGCTTAACCAGCAGTTTCGTTTCTCCTATTTTAAACTGGCGCACTTTATCATTATTATTCTATGCTTATGTCTCGTTGTCAATTTTCACCTACATTTTCTCGATTTCTTTGGATTATCGCGTCGATTAGATATTGAAATACTTATTTCATTTATTATAGCTTACCTACTAAGACTTACATCGTGGGAAAACTGAATTTCATCTAGACAACATAAAAGCTCTTCTTTACGCGTCCATTCGTAAAGTTTCAAGGCTATCTATAGAAATTAGTTATAGATTATTTTGAAGTAAAAAATCTGATTTTGAATCGATAACTTCTAACTTCCTCAATGTAATTACTGATAATAGTCTCTAATGTTTAAAAATCCATTTAGATGTGAATTACGCGTATGGCATCGTATAGTAATTAGAAATTATGGATAATGGATAAAAAAAAGCATGTTTATGCTAGATTAACACACACAATATAAAGCCAGAACCACATCCTTCTCTTTAGAGTCCACAGTTAGTGCTAGCGTACAAGTAAAATGAAAACCAATATTATTCTCAATACAGTAATTATTTTATGTGTAGTTTTAACAGGACAGGTAACAGCCACTAATAAAATACCAAAACAACATACGTAAAGCTCTATTTTTAGGAGCGTATCTATCGTCGATTGAATTACTTACATCCTACTTGTCGTGAGCATAAGAATGTTTCAATTTCATTGAACAACCTGAAGATATATCACCCCAATAATGCAAACTCATACATTTCGTATAAATTAAGGTTGAAGAAGGTTTTGGGGCCGAACTTGAGAATTACGTTTCAGTCTCAGAGGTGTACGGCTTTAGAAGCGCCCGATACTTGTGAATACATACACGATATGGTCGCTGGTTTCTGTAATTTAATTAGCCATGAAGGTCAGTTCTATTCCCCTGCTGTAAGTTGCTTGAGTCCAAAATTTAAATGTCCTTTGCAGCAGGTAAGTTTACGAAATGTACGAAGGTAATTTTAGCTATGAATAATTTTATTAGTTGTACTAGTAGACTTTTAAGTTAACAAATTTTGTTAATTTCGTACTGTACAAAACATGCAATCTTTGCAAACTTTTAAGTGTTTAATATTGCAGAGGGTTTATGAAGCTAGGAATTGTACTATTGCTTTGGAACGCTCAAACATCTTTTATAGAGATAAATATTATTGGAATGTAAAGGGACTTCTTACAAACAGTAAGACCAATGAAGTTCACTTCTGTGCTTCTTTCCAAGTAGGAACTGCCAAGCCAAGTTTAAACTGAAATCAAGTTGTCTTATTTTATTTCTATGTTTAAAATAATTACTTAATTTTGTTCCTGTATGTTTCTGTCTTTTTTTTAAGAAGAATACATATAAGCAAATATTGTTTTTATCATTTCGACTTATACTTCACGTCAAAAAAGTATTTAATTGATTTACAAAATATATAAAACCTGCTATATAATAATTAAAGCACGGACAAACGCGTTCGGAGAAGCGGGGAAGCGGAAAACTCAGTGGCGTTGCCTACACGCAGTCTATGCCTAGGAACTTGCATATGTATACACTTACATATGTTCAACCTACATAGTTTTGCGAAGTCAGTAGAGAATATTATGTAATATTCCAAAAAACCAGGCTCCTCCCTTTGTAGAGATTCTTTGTATTACATGAGTTTTTCATTATATAATAAATTACCTGCTTCCTTTCGCCACTAATTCGCCAACTCAAAAAATGTTCCAGCGCCAACTAAGGACCGTACTGTTGGAACAAGCATTTTATTCCATTGACGAATTTTTAACATATGACTTTGATACATAATTCTTATCTACCTTATACTCCCCCTTGTGAACATTGGTTTTATATTTTAAATGTAACACAGCTTCAGACATTAGTCCATCAAATTACATTACTGTCAATGTCATTATGTTTATCTACATTGATATTATTAGTATATGTTTATTTATGTCTGTTATATGTATTGCCAAACAACACCTAGTGTTTTTTATGCGCAAATAAAGTATTAAAGTATTAAAGTTCTGTATTCACATGTAAGACAACTTCATATTTACAAAGGAAAATCTAGAAAGTATTATGTGGTTACAAATTTTAAAAACTTATTAAATTATAATGAACAGTAACAATAATTAACATAATTTACTGAAAAGAGCTTGGTCTATTTTTGGCCTAAGTGCATCAATATTTTGAATAGAAGTCTTTGAGGTACGGGCATTGATTAGATTTATTAAGATTTAATACATTTTGTTGATAATCGTTTAAATTTAACGTGCCACTAGATATAACAAACTTACCATCATTTTCAAATGTATTGTTGTGGAAAATTACAATGTTTTGATATTAATAATATGTAAATTATTTCTAATCAATGATAAAAAGACTTACCAAGTTTTTGTTTTATTAGTTTAAATAGTTAGTGACTCTTTATTCCTGCTTGTTTCATCTTTTTTTTAATAAAATACAAGAAATAAAGAAAATGTCACTATTGCCTATTTAAATAAGTAAAACAATTATATATTTTATCTTGTTGCAGTGCTTAAAACGTATTCAAAATAGAAATTATTTTAGCAATTCTTACTTTTCAATGAAAGCCTGAACGGAGATATTTGAGTGCTGCACAAATATAAATAAACAACTACATCTAAGACGCCGCCAATTCGTAGAATATTGTGAAAACACAGCTGCGTTGTGGTTCGTGTCGAACAAACAAGTTATGTATATATGCGTCATCGCTGTGCATTGAAATATTCCACGTGATTTACGGGGGCATGTAGTTTTTATACATGAGTGTGTTTTTCTTACTCGGTCAAAACAATTAGAGGATTTATACGGACAATCGGGTAACTTTCTATCGACACCCGTATGTGCCTGTGTTCACTCGGAACGCAAATCTGCTTGCTGTGATAATGAATTTAAAAGAATACGTCTTTGAATTGAATTATACATTATATATCATAGCTGTTGAAAGAGCCATACAGAATTGGTTGAACAACTATCTAGCCTAGATAGAAGGAATGTGGTGGTTGGTATTATCTACAATTATATCGAAAACTTTTGATGTAGTGAATATCTGTTATTGCTGGAGAAATTAAATCGTTTTGCATGTACGCTGTTGCTTGTGTTTTATTCTATTTTTCTCAACGAGATTGAAAGGAAAAGTAAAGACGAATAACAAAGATGTAGCCAGAAATTACTGCTGTTGTTGATTTAAAGTGTGGCATTACTCAGGGTTCAATTCTGGATCCACTCATTTTAACGATATGTAACCAATTTGGTGTCAATGCTGGCCAAGTGTACATTAGTTTGTTAGTCTACGACATGGGCAGTTGATGGGACGAAATTGGTTTAATATCTAAAAAGATACGTTAACACATAATGTATTGGGCTAAAATAACATAGTAATGTTAACCCAAGTTATTGTTGTTTATATACAGTCCGATTTTGGGTCGACCTAACACGTTTTGTGTAAGGGATTTAAAGGGTAAATCCTTATCGAAAAGATAAAATACAAATTCTGTAGAGCTGATAGTCCATAAAGTTTCAAATTTTAGGCTGATTGCAATAAGTTGTTAAGTTATCTAATCTATACAATATGCAGTATACCTGTATTGATAGAATTGATTTTTCCAATCAAAGAAAAAAAAGTAACTTATTTCTTTATTTCAAAGCGGATTTTTTTCAAATCAACATTGTTTGCACTAAACAAATATATAAAGATGTTTACTACATTAGAATGATTTTTCATTTTCCGTGAATGTAATTTTCAAACTTCTTTGGTATATGATTTTTTTTTAATAAGTGAAATATGAAATAATAGTTATTTGTATCACAACACTAGAAGAAATTTGTTGTATTAACATACCTTGGTATCTTTTTCCTGATACCGGCGTTGTGCTCCTGATGTGGCACTTTTTTTCTGCAACATCTTTGATTTGTCACTGTGAGGACACTCCATTCTGAAATATTTTGGGGGATATGTAAGCTGATGTTCGAGGTATCTTGTTCAAGTAATATAAATTTTTGTGTAAATAAATATTTAACATTTTGAAAATTAACTTCATATTTGTAAATGACAGTTGAAATTGAAATTTTAATATGTATAGATTGGTAGACATGGTTGGTGGTTTTGTCTTATGATAACGGGAGATTTAAAAGTTATTTTGAGAACTTAAGAATCCAAAATATACTGGATAGTAGTTGATATTTGATTTAAACATTCCAAATAAGTATACTCACCTTGGGTAAGAGTTCTTATACTCTTTATATGTTTTTGATACGATTGCAGAATTTTGCGTATTATTGATATTTACGCTGTTTTTATTAATAAAAAGCATTTGATATATTTAATGATTAAAACTAGACAATAAATTAAATATTTAATCAAGTGGAAGTACCGTGATATATAAGTTATTCATTTAGAAGGCATAACACATAGAGCCAACTCGGCAGCCTACCCACTATTGATATAAAATATAAATATCTAACTGCTCATTGGTTAAAAAGAGGGAATATTACTAATGCGCATGTTTTACAGTGGTGAATTTGAGACATATCGGGCATATTCATAAACCCATAGCCATCTAGTGAAGAGGGATTTTTGAATATCATTAAACATAGACCGATAGGTATCTGTAAAGAGAAGGCAGATTAAAGAATAAAAGTTTTGTTTGTTATTGATAAAACATTAGCCGGGCAATCTATTATAAAAATCACAGTAGTATATTATTATTTTCAGTAACTATACGTACCTACTGTTAGTTAAGCAATACGAATAAAGTGATGTATGTAATTATATATGTATATCTATAGAAAAGTGCCAAACTACGAGTTCTTCTTACCCATTGTACTTCATGAAACCATTAAATCCATTAACCTTTTTTTGCCGACTTTCGAGCAGTAATCGCTTTCCTAAGAGTACCTCTTAACGTTTCGTCACTTTTTTCCAAATCAGGACGCATACAAGGAATTTGCAGTCAGCAGTCGCCGTAAACGGCCAATAATTAAAATCATGTTGAAATCGTACGTTGTATAATTAAGAATATGCTGTCATATACATAATAGGCAACAAGAAATGGTTTATCTAAATCATCCGACCTTTTAAGCAAATCAATTTCCTATCTCCAATTTGAAGAGTTAATAATAGATAATTTATATTCTGAATTTTAGAAAAGACCGTAATTTACTCCCACTTTCAGGAACTCAAGTAATCCGAATAGAAATATAACTAAAACCAAGCTCAAGTTTTCGTCTGTATATTTATCGATTAAATGACTGTTGGTTGATTGGTAGATGAAAGAACGAAGAAAATTGATCGATATTGCGATATGTTCAAGTATGTGCGTAGCGTAGTTATCTAGTAGCCATAAATGACAAGTCGTTTTACGGGTTTTTATGATAGTCGGCATTCTCGCGCGATGAACTTGCACAAGTCGAAAGAAGAGGTATTATATACTTACACATAGTAGAACAACTGGTAGTACCGCTAGGGATATTTCGTTTTAATTTGTTCTAGTTGGATATACGAAATACATATATAGAAACACCTACTCTTTTCGTAAGAACATGATATTAATGAAACAAATCTTTAAGCAATGAAATATGATAGGAAGAAAGTCATATGTTCTAACCTAATTAGTTTATAAAAGCGATAAATGACACTTAATTGGTTTTTTTTTTGCACAACCAGAAAATGCAATTAATTATCTAAGCTATTTTTTTATTATTATTCACGAATTATTATACATCGTATCTGACTGCATGTCTTAAAAAATATTTTCAATATCAAAGTTGTATTATTTTAAATGCGCATCCGGTATTTCATCGAATATTTGGATCGCTCATTTTAAAAGATTCAAATTAATATAAGGTGCTAAATGATTTTGATCGTCAGTTGTTTAACTATTTGCTGTTTTATTTTGAAAAAAGATTCAATTTTAAGAAATAATCATTCCGCCAATTTTAAAGGTTAAATTTTTAAACTTCGACAAAAAAAATTCTGTTATTTTAGATTTTACGAGGCGTATACCATGTATGCAAATGTATTTTTTTTCTTTAAAATCTTATATGAAAAAATATATCGGTTATATCATTTGCTTCGTGTTTTTATAAGTTTTTAATTGGTGTCGGCTTTATTAGGGCTTGGCAGGAGAATTACTTTTTTTCCTAAAAGAAAGTTGAATATAAATAAAATGCGTAAACAACATTTAGAAGAAAAAACGAAAGACTAAATGTTATCTGCCAAAATCTATCACTATAATTATTAGTGTGTATAAGAATGCCTAATTTTCTTTTCTAAAGAAGAATTAATTATGGGTTTGTATTTGGAGGAAGTTGCCAAAAAAATATATGCTGGCGTCTCGGATTTATAAGTAGCGGAATGCCAATACACAACATCCAACCCAAGCATCCAGGTGTCAGCTTGGGGATTTTCGCGGTATACTCTGTCTGCCGCAACGAACATATCCTTATGAGACGTATGCAGGCTGCTATCGACAAAATCGTTGACTGGTCGGAGCGCTGGAGGCTTCGTATAAATCCGAGCAAAACCGTGGCCATACGATTTACAAGGAGAAGGACAATTCCCGATTCTAGAATTAATATCGACGGGGAAATTATCCCCTGGACCAACGAGGCCAAATACATGGGGCTCACCCTGGATCGTGACTTAACTTTTTACCAGCATGTTACTAGTCTCAAGACCAAATTTCAGGCGGCAAGGAACAACCTTATGCCCCTGCTGTCAAGACGCAACCAGCTGGACCTTAGATCCAAAGTTCTTCTGTATACTGCTTGCCTGAGACCCATTCTAACTTACGGGGCGCTCTTCCTCATTACTATGGCCAACATCCATTTTAACACCCTGGAGGTCCTTCAGAACCGTGTCCTAAGACAGATAGTGGGGGCCCCATGGATGGTTCGTAATCAACGTATCCGCGACGACCTGAACATTTCATGTCTTCGGGACTGAGGGTGAATGCCTCCTCGAATAGGCTGGTGGCCTGCCTGGTTGAGCCCCAGGATAGACGTCTACCCAAGGTCGTTACAAAAGAGCCCGGGACTGTTTGGACACCTTTGGGCGGGGTCAACACAAAAAGCTTAGGCTTGGGAAATAGTGGCGACTAATTATTTATTCAGTAAGATACGGCCCTCTACGGCCGGATTTGATAACTGCTTATTTTAACACTTCTGGCGGAACTTTGCCGCCCTAATTTTGATAAAGATGCCCCAAGAGACCTCGGTCCGGCACTAGAAAGACGAGGAGACCTTACATATACAGAACATCCATAAGCAGAAGCGTTTTGAGGAATACATGAGCGCTTCGAGGAAACAAAACTGATGGAATACAAAATTGTAATAAGTAATAAAGTTGCGACAAACCCAGGAATAATAACAGAAGAAAGTGAACTCATTAGAAGTACTACATACTTGAAAGAAATTGTACTTCATTTCAAGAAATATACCGCCTGAATTAATACACTGACTAATGATCCGTAAATTTTCATAAAGATTTTTAAAGCATGCGTACTGTATTTATATCGGGTTTAGAGATGTTTCTTTACTAGCGGGTTGCCTTTATAGATATGTTTATCGATATACCTCTTGCTTCCTTTGAAATATTCTTTAATAATATCTAGTACATATAAAAATTAATAAGCAAAAGTATGTTTTTGAATACAGTTAAAAAGAAACTTGTTAAATATAAAATACAATTCAGGTTGTTTAAGGCGACAATTCTATGGCGTAGAAGCATTCCGTTTTCCTCACAACTCTCAGTTTATACGAACTTTAGAAATACTAAGGTATCTTTAAGAGTCATTACATAATTTTTCACAAAAATTCGAAGCTTTTTAAATAAACTTCTTTAAAAAAGGATTTTTGTGTGAACCTGATGTATAGCAATTCTGTTAAATTGGCTGTAACGATCAGATATGTAAAGAATTACGCAACAGATGATGTAGTTTTATCTAAGACAGGATGTAAATTCGCTACTACTTTTTACAGTGCAGTGTGTCAGTAAAAATTGGACTCAATTGGATGTCTAATTTACCAAAAATGCGATCACATAAACGACTATTGAAAGCTCGAAATTACTGATTTTTCTCCTAGATTCGTCAAATACATGGTCCCCGAAAAGCACTGTGGCTTGCAGGCTTATTCTGCTATGTCCGTATTTCGCATAACCCATTCCAAAATGGTGGTCCTTTTTTACTAATCTTTACAAGTGCCTGTAAACCTAACTCGTATGGTGCGTCTCTGGGTCCCCTTTCGATTCCCCAATTAAACCTTGCTTCTTGCAATGCATCGCAGTTATATGGTATACGCTTAGCTGTTTCTGGTTCTTTTCCACGCGGAGTCTGCAGTTTGAGGTTTCATTATACACGACTTACACGGGCTTACACGGGTTGCACTCGCCTCGCGCTATGCAGAACGTTTAGCCATAGTATATCTTCAGGGCAGTAAATCACTTCCTCCGATTCGTGTGTCTAGTATCTAGTATCAGTGTAGTCGAGTCTTAATGCGAGTACAATTCTCCGTTAACGTTTTACGCATTGTAAATGTAATACAATGTCAGGCGTAGAAAATTCCAGAAAACGACCATTGTTTCATAATGTAGACAGGTATATCGTTAAACTCCAAGATTTACATTATGCTGGTGCCAAAATAGTTTGTACAGTGTGCGATAAACAGTTATCGTGCTGGTACAAATCGGACTACACATTGGTGGTGGTATACCTGATCCGTTTTCTACCTGTAAAGATTATTTGAATTATGCGTGTGGTACATCCGTAGATGTGGAACTGTCTTTTTCAAAATATAAGCATGTTTTATCATCACTATGAAAGCGGTTTAGTGAGAAAAATCTTGAAACATTTAATGTTACAAACTTTTCAACAATCCTATTCCATTTACTTAAATAAGGTAAGGGGCTACATAATACATAATAATACATAATATTTATTGTTAAGTAAATAAATCATTTTGCCTTTCCCGACACTGTATTATATACTTGTGTAAAGGTTAATGTCACATATATAAAACTTTGTAATAACCTGGCGCGCAGACGCAAGTTGACCACTCTAGTTATGACCCTTAATTCCTTTGCCACTTATAGTAGGCAATCAGTAAATTAGAAATTCGTATCAAAATGCATTAAATTATTTAAAACGAGAATTAAAAAAAGAAAGTCTGGAAAATAGTCTCCGACACGTCTGTTAGGTAGCAAATGAAGAATTAACCTATTACGTCGTACTACATCTGATAACTTATATCCTTCTTGACATATTTATTTTTATTTACTTCCTTATGTTAAAAATATTTTATACTGTTAAGGAAACTACTTATTAATCAAGCGGATTTTTGCAGAAATGCAGAATGATTAGTTCTTGAGATTGTTTACGAATGACTATGTTTCCCATTCTGTTCGTCTAAGTAAATTATGTATCTACATTTGTGGAGCTTATCTGAAACGCAATATCTGACAAAAACTGTTTTTCGAGAAAATTGCAATTAAACTCGGCTCAGTAAAAACATTTTTTTTTGAAACTTACGTTTTAGAGTAAAAGGAAAATTAAGATCTCTAAAGCAAATATTCGCGAAACAATTTGCTGAAAAATTATATTTGTAACAAAAAACAGAGAAAAATACAAACTTCAACTCACTTTTTTCTAAAAGGTTTTTGTAAAAAACAAACTTCTCGACATTTTTCCACTCTTCGTCATAGAGTGTCATCAGGGTCTCAATGTTTTTCAACTTAAGTGGTTTTACTTTATTTTCTAGCGGCAATTTCTCAACAGTCACAGAGCTGATGGATGCTTCTTTTTCCATTATGGTCATAAATTCTTTTGATATGTCATCATTTCGGTAATTTTCTTCCATTTTCACTTTAATTACTTTATTTTTGTTTTTTGTATTTATTTCCTTTTTAATAAAAATTCTTTTCATATTACTAATTCCAGTAAGTTTTTTACAGTTAGCGTCACTCATCTTCTTAATGTCCCAGACCACTCACTCTTCTCCCAAACTTCTAACTCTTCCTACTTCTCTAAGAATGTCTTCATAGTCCTCTTTTAACATAATCTGACTTCTTTTTCTGTATTTTCACTTTTTTCTAAAAGATTTTTGTAAAAAACAAACTTCTCGACATTTTTCCACTCTTCGTCATAGAGTGTCATCAGGGTCTCAATGTTTTTCAACTTAAGTGGTTTTACTTTACTTTCTAGCGGCAATTTTTCAACAGTCACAGAGCTGATGGATGCTTCTTTTTTCATTATGGTCATAAATTCTTTTGATATGTCATCATTTCGGTCATTTTCTTCCATTTTCACTTTAATTACTTTATTTTTGTTTTTTGTATTTATTTCCTTTTAATAAAAATTCTTTTCATATTACTAATTCCAGTAAGTTTTTTACAGTTAGCGTCACTCATCTTCTTAATGTCCCAGACCACCCACTCTTCTCCCAAACTTCTAACTCTTCCTACTTCCCAAAGAATGTCTTCATGATCCTCTTTTAACATAATCTGACTTCTTTTTCTGTATTTTTTTTCTATTTGACCAAAGATAGGATCTGTAGGCATGTAAGAACGCCCCCTTATGGGAAAAATTACGGTTATGTTGTCAAGGTTTTCAGGAGCATCATGGTATTATAAAAAACATATCGAATGTATAACATAACAGTTTTTATTTTGCTCTGCGCAACCGTCGGCAAAAGATCGTAAACTTGTTACGTTATCTAGTAATTTGGGCGGAATTTGTAAAATAACAAAAAAGCTATGCTATTTTATACGTAAAGATATTAATATTGTTTGACTAAACCAGAAAAAACGATAACTAGTTCCTAGAAATTGCAATTTGAAAAAAAGAATGCAAAAAATGCGATTTGAAAAAAATAATAATGTAGATATTGCAGTTTGAAAAGAAAGATAAAATTAAGACCTGCTGTGGAACGGTAGTAAATGCGTTTTGGCTAGAAAGAATCGAAAGAGACCGACGTAAGGAACCTAATGTGTTCAAAAATGAAAAAAAATTTTTTTGCAGAAATTGCGTTTTGAAAATAAGCTCCACATTTATTATATATACAGCATGGTTGACGTATGTTGTCAACAGTTGTCGTGTGGAGATGAAAATTCGTTATTATACAAGGCGTATTTGCTTCGTGTTTTGATCCCCGACGCGAGTACGCCAGACGAGTCCGTCTGTCTTTCCAACCTGTTGTTTGTACTAAACTGCACAGTGGCCGTCTTCGCGTAATGTAATTTCAAGGACATCCGATGACATTTACCGCGGGCTCCGTTAATATTATAACGCGCACATAAATGCCGCCGATCAGGCTGTTGTACTGCGCTTACTCGCTGGGCACCTTACTATAGGCATAGCTCGCTCGCCGCATCGTTGTAAGCTGCATTCGCTGTCATCGCATTGGGATCATTGTGCATGTTATCGTTAGCGCTAATATCCCGTGACCCTGCTTCAGTCCGTCCGCTTATACCTGAACCGTAATAATTGCGATAATTGGTACGCAGTGACCAGGACGTATCGAAGAAATATGTTGATTGATCAAGGAAATTAGTATCTTGGTTTTTTAAAATATTATTGATGAAAAAGTGGATATAAACTCAAAAAAAAAGAATAGTATTAGAGCAAGTATGGGCAACCTTTGACATATTGTGGGCCAAACGTTAGTGTGCAAATACGTTCGCGGGCCGCGTTTAAAAGTAGTGCATTTTAGAGTAGTGTTTTAAAGTAGTGCGAGTTTTTAGCGATAGATAATCAGACATGAAATAATACGACAATGTTATTATAATGCAATTTATTAAAATAAGAAAATGAAATGAAAAAAATAGGTACAACATTATAATTAAATCGTGAAATTTGGAATTATTACAAACTACGAAAGTTAAATAGCGACAACGAAATCAATGAGATCCTTGAGCTTGAATTTGGGAAACTAATCCATCGATGTTTGTATGAATTCCACTGATACAAAGACGTAAAGAATTTTCCAAATTATCGTCAGTTAGCCTTGTACGATGTTTGATTTATTAACTTTCATCATTGAAAGAACTGTTCGCATTTATAAGTACTGACAAACGCACAAATCAATATTCTTGCGAATTTCTAAGCTCCTGGAAATGGTCTTCTTCGAGGTATTTTTTGTAGAAATCGCACAACTCCACGTCTTCAAATTAGATTTTAAGAGTGTGTTTTCTTGAAGCTCGATCAACTCCATTTGCAAGTGTATTGCAGCATTTTGTACATTACTTTTTGTTGGAGTAGCTAATAAATTGAAACTGTCTACCATGTTTTTAAAATCGCTAAATCTGTTCGATAATTGCTCCGACAGTAACTTGAGTTCTTCAGCATATTGAGCATAAGCAGTATTTTCATACGCAGAGAGCGTGGTGAAATGGTAACTGTTACCAGACAGCAACTGTGCCTCCCACAAGCGGATTTTGTTTTGAAACGCTTTCAAACGGCTGTACAAATCATTTACTAACTGTCCTTGTTTTGAAGTTTCAAATTAAATCATTCAAATGGCCTGTAAGGTCGACCAGAAATGCTAAGTCACATATCCATTTTGGGTCACTCAATTCAGATAGTGGTTTATCTTTTATTTGCATAAAATCAGCTATCTCATTTCTAAGCTCGTAAAACCGTTTTAGCATTTTTCCTTTGCTTAATCATCTGACTTCAGAATAATATGTTACGTCGTCATATTCGGCTGATATTTCATCCAAAAACGCCTTGAACTGACGATGGTTAAGCCCTCGGGATCGAATAAAATTCATGGTTTTTTACTTCGACATTCATAACATTCTGGAGTCGAATGGACTTAGAACACAAGTTCTGTTGGTGGATAATGCAATGAATCATCTTTTTTCGCATTTAATTCAGTTGCTTTGTCATACAAAATTCCGATGAAACCTTTACGTAAGCCGACCATAGAAGGTGCACCATCTGTGCATACACCAACTAATTTTGACCATGGCAAACCAAAACTTGTGAATACCTTTTCAATTTCATTAAAAATGTCCTCTCCTGTAGTGGTTCCTTTTAGCGGCTGTAAAGCAAGCGATTCCTCAGTAACAGTGAACTCTTTATCAACACCTCGAATAAATATAGCCAGTTGAGCTGTGTCAGACAAATTGTGGCATTAAACCTGTCATTATCAATTTTGTAAAAAGATCGACAAAAAATGGTTTTTTTAGTGCCAAGCGAAAACTGAAGGGGATGAAAACCGTTATTAGGGAAGATCTGACCAGAGAGTGGGCATTGGCGGTGAGAGAATTAACTGAACTTTATTCTAATAAAAATGTTTTCACAAATAATGCGAAATTTCCTGGGGGTTGGGATTACCTACCAGGCGCGTCCTTGAGGTGGCGGATAGGGGAAAGGCCATCTTGTCAGGGTTCGCTCAAGACTAGATGGTTAGTGGCGGCTATAAGTTCGTCCTCTCTGCTTAAAACCTGAGCAGGGTGAATGAAGACCGTTACCGTGAACCACTCCCCCTTCGCCCGAGCTTTCGTGTCATGGCTAAGGGCTTGCACGGGGTTCTACAACGATGCCAGTTGTTGCTTTCGGCTATCGAAAGCCCAACTGTTAAACCAGGTCCCGAAAGGGATGGGAGGTCTTGGCTTAACTGCACGGACCGAGAGGAGACAACCTCAACAAAAACCTAAATCCTAAGGTGGCGGACTAGGCTCATGGGATAAGTGGCTGGATAGAAGACCAGTCTACCAGTCCAACCTTGGGGCATCTGGCGCAACCCATTGTATTTAGCCTTACCTCTGCATGCGGGGCTCTGTGGAGGCAGACCTTTTCTTCCCTAGCTACTCGTGGGATCAACCATAGAGGAAGGACGTTTATTAGTGGAACGACACCGGTAATAAACAGGAATTGGAGCAGAACCTCTATAAGAAGCCTTCCACTTCTAAAGCGAGAGTACCTCACAAGGAAGGAACAAAGGGAGGAGCAAAACAACTGGAGCAGATTGGGGAACAGGATAGCATCCATCCCCTGTAAAATTGCGTCGCACTGTGCAACTCAAGGTCGTTGCACCTGGAAGTACGTGAAATCGAGGAGGGAGACTTACCTAACCTGGGGTCTTCTGATATCCTACACTTTCTGAAAGGAATAGGATTGGAAGGGCAGCTGTAAAACAGCAATAACAGGGGACACAATAGGTCTTTTAGGTCGCAGTGTAATATCACCCTTGGATTGTATACCTATATACTGCTATGATATCTAAGGTATGGAATTTGAAATTTTGAATTTTAAGTCATTTAGAACAGGTTTCAAAACTCAATGATCTAGTAATTCAAAAGTGAGGCGTGTACTCAGTTGCCTACTTTACAGGCGAATTATGAATTTGTTAAAGATAGTTATTTAAAATGAATAACATTAGCATTAGATGCTAAATATTGCCTTTATGTAATGTAAACTGTATTTTATGTTAATTCAAACTGACCTGGTATCTTTTTTATGTTTGTTATATTTTGCTCGGAGAGATTTTTCTTTCCTCGGGATGTTTTGTTTTTAACGTTTGGCGTATTCCCCTCAAACTAGAGAAAATAACGGTATTTTAATGTCGGTTAGCGATATCTTTCAAAATTCAGGGTGGCCGACCTGCAGCGATAACAATTGAAGGCTGTTAACTGAAATATTTGGTTTGAATGTTCATTCTGTTAGCGGCTACCAGAGACGACGGTTGTCTTATTTTCCTATAACGATTTTTATGCCACAATTTTAACAAATTTATCAAAGTTCCAAGAAGTATTACCTAAAAAATGTATCGATACAACCCCTGTTTATGTAATCCTTATCGAATACCTGTAATTTTGCCAAGAAAATATCCTATAAAAATTTCCCACGAAGAGTTCCCGACCAGAATTGCCTTTCCATGCCATTGACCGAGACCGGGGGCCCGTCTAACTGAACCTCCATTCCAGCACCGGAGTTTGCCAAGCGTCCTGTCCTTTTCAAGTTAGTATTCCATTGAATTACCACACCTAAAACAGAGAGGAATTATTTCAATTTCCATTCAAATTTAAACAGAAACTTATATTTTTATAATTTATTTCACCATACAACAATTTGGGGTTAAATTTATGTTCAACCGCCATTTAGTTTAGTTATTTTAGGAATTTTAATATTCAAGGGTTATAAATAAATATCACTGAGTTTGATCTGTGATAAAATAGCTATCTTTAACAAATATTCGATAATCATAGATAATCGTTTGCTTTAAAAATTTAGTATTTGCTGTTTACGGGTAGATGGCGCCGTTATTTATTTGAATTTTAATTTATTATATGACGCTTCCATAACCTCATTTAGTCTTTAAAAATGCCAGGAGAGTTTAAGACGTGTTTTTGTATTAAAGATTGTCTTATATAGTATTTTACTGATTTCAATTTACGTACCTTGTGATCATAGAGTCTCAATTGATGATGAAACATAGCATTTGGGTAAATAAATAAAGATTTAAGCTTGTTTTGGTTTGAAACGTTTCTTTTATTTGTACAGTAAGTGTTTTACATCGATTTTCGATAATTATTTATTTCAAATGTTAATAAACCGACAAGGGGCTTTGAGGGTGCGCCCGTTAGGTGAGAAAATTGCCTATTCGTTAATAAGCGTCCGGAGTACGATTCTGACAGACGATCTAGTCCCCTTTGAAGCGTGCCACCTAGCAGGTAGGAAAAGTCACTTTCCACAGTTTTCGTTCACTTACTTAGAGAGGTCGCTGGGTGTATTGAAACCACTATTTTAATTAAATTGATTTTATTTAAAAAAAAAAAAATAAATCATAAACGGACAAGTTAAATAAAAATAATATAAATTGAATATAATAATAAATTGGTATTGAACTTTAAAAAAATAAAATTTTGAAATCCCGGGCATTGTGTTCTGAAAAACAGAGCAATACATACCTACATGCAAAATTTTTATGATATCTGAAGTTGCACGACTTTCATTTATAAACTCATTATATATACATTTTTTCACCTTTTCATTGCTTGTTTGTTTTTTTGTTCTCTCTTAATGTAAAGTACAGTATGCCGTTACTAACCAAAGTGTGATTATGGAATTTCGAAACTAAATTTTTGTTTGCAAAAGGAGCAAGTAACTACACTACTATAAACAGCGCAAATAGCGGCATCTGTAAATCACGAAAGGAACTCTAGGAAAAGAACTCTTAGTGATCGCGTAGTCTTACCTTCCTTTCCTCTATCCCACAAAAATTATATGTCATGTCATCTTTTGCTTTACTAGCGAGTACCGCGGTCATTTCATTCCTGTGCTGTACCTTCCTTAAAACAATAGTAGGTAGGGATAGAAGTATTATTCTACAACATTTTAAAGGGATCAACTCCCGCTCGTAATATTACGATGTTACGCCTTGCATTCATGAGAAAGGCATGCGATGGAACAATACTCCATTTTCCTTATCCGATTACCGTCATTACACCGCGGAACGTCTTGAGTTAAATTTTATAGCGGTGACTGTATGTGGGAATTGAACATAAACTGTCCGCACTTGTTTGCATACGAGATATAGGGGAACGCTCGCGCAAAAGACCGAAATTAATCGCGTCACTCGATCGGCGGACAATGGATCATAAAGTCGGACGAAAAGAAACCGCAAAACCGCATGGCACGACACCCAGACCGCTACGCACCTTCGATTTCAGCGCACGAATTCAGTGAATGAACTTGAAAAGAAGGCGACTGGGAACGCGCATCGCGTTGCGACCGTCAGACAGAGTGCATACTGATAATGATCTGCTATTTAGTAGACGGTACATGTCATGTAGTTCACGTCTGGATGTGCACAGACAGCGCGGTCACTGTCAAGTATTGGTTTCTGCCTACGAATGTTGTTTATCATTCTTTTTTAATTCTTAAGAACCTTTGTACATATATAGTTTTAATTATTTATAGGACGATGAATATATAAAAAAAAACTGTGGCATAAAAGAAAGCTAAACAACCGGTTATTGATGGATGGTGTTCGACGTGGAAAATATAATGAATGTCAACGGGTACTTGAACCAGTTGCACACCCATATTGCCGTCGAAATTAATTCGAATGATGACTTGGCATCATCTGTAGTTCCACGAAACAACCATAGGAGGGACAATTATCCCTTTCTTTAAACTTCGTAATTATTAATTTAGGCCTTTGAATTCTTAAAGTATTTGAGTCAATTGAATGAATCTGAGTTCTGTATGACATTTGTATGGGTTTTTTTTATATGTGAGTTTCGAATACAAATTATTCAAGGGTCCGGTCTTTCTTATTTTAAATTTTATTTTATGAAATACATTATTATTTAATTTATTTATTATTTATATATATAAATAATAAATAAATTAATAATTATTGCTGGTCTCTGTCTGGTTGATCGAAGTAATCCTCTAGGTTCATTTTTAGCTTGCCAAAACTTGCCTAACTTTTTGTGTTCAGGGCCTTGCATTCATACAGAATGTGGTAACCGTTCTCTGTCATTCCATTACACGATCTGCAATTGGTATCTCCATTGTTGTCCCTTCAGTGCTTGTAAAAAGACCAATTATAGTGCGAATATGATTCCTACTAAGCTGCAGTAGTTCTCCAGTCTTCTTCTTCGATGATCCCTTAATAAAGGTCTTTCCATGTCTTATCCTGGTTGTTTTATCCCAGTGTGCTTTGTGTTTTATTTTGCTCAGCTTCTTACGTGTTCTCGTGCTGTGTTTTTGGACACTCTTACACAGGTTCTAGACCTATGTATGAAGTCGATCATCCCTTCCTTGCCAACTCATCTTCGATTGCCGAATGTCTGAGCACCCACAGCAAAGTCACTTTATTGCGTGCTGTCGGACTATTCAGTTCTAGAATACATTCCCAAACAATTCTTGATTGTATTTTGGGGTTCACTAATGCCCTCAGTATCGCCCGGCTGTTTGTTGCAATATAGATCCGTTTGTTTCTATAGGTCCTCTGATCGATTTCAGTTGCACAATGCAATATTGCACATGACTCTTGCTGACATGAAAGACCATAAAATATTTTTCTAGGGTAAGGGTGGTCATTGTATTTCTCACCTTACGATAAATTCCAGCTCCAGTCCTGTTCTCAGCTTGTTGATCCGTCTGCAAATCAGATCAATTCCCCGAACCTGTCTCTGTGGCTTGATTGATTTCAGTTTATCTGATCCGTGATTTCCATCTCGAATTTTCTATTAAATGCAAAATCCTGCATCTAGATGATGTAAAATATTATTATCTCCCAATCTTGCATATTTGCTACTTGATAGTTCTGAGATGGCTCGTTCTTGTCTTCCCTATTATCACCAGGTGGAGAACTTACTTTACTTACTTAGCTTTACCATCATCTTAAAATTCTTCAAACTACTGTACTAAAATATTTTCGCCACCTCTCTTGCCTATACGAACCGATCTTCTTCCAGCCATGATTACTGAACAAATAATGACAGGTGTGATAGACATAGCATAGAGAAGCACTGTACACAGAGACAAGTAGGGGATTTTCGGTAGAAAATGCAAAACTTTTATTATCCCCACAATATTCGGGGAAGCACCTCATAAGTTGTCATAATTGTTTTGCAACGAATTTATCGCTGCAAAACAATTCCTTATGAAATGAATTATATATGAATTCCTTACCGAATTACCGGTAAATGAAAAAATCGGTAAATTTACAATCACTAGTCGGGAGATCGCAGATTTTGAATGGTGAGGGAAGGCAACCTAACATGAGCAAACCTTAATTTGCTATCTTTCTTTATTTTTGTAAGTTGTCTTTTGGTGTTCTCTTTTAAAATCGGTGAAAAAAATCATTTTATTATTATTATCGTATTTATATAGCATACAGAGTATATCAGTAGCGCCACTATAGATTCCCTCTCCCGCTTTCGTTCTTTTATTCTTGTATAACTCCTTTGTCTCTGAAATCACGTGGTCAAGAAAACTCCCTGCTCTGCTCGCTCGAAGGAATGAAATTTGAACGTAGCAAAACAATGTCGTGGACAGTCTGTCAGCCGAATTAAATTTTAAAAATAATTAAGAATTTGAAATTAGTATCCATACTATAAAATTATATTTCTTTTAACAACGTTTTGTGTGAAAATCTCTAATTCATATTCAATATTTCGTCACATAAAATGGCATTTTATAATTATTAAAATTTATTTATGCAACCAATCGAACCAACTAGGCGATGATTTGCGTTTCAACGTGACATGGTAAAACATCATATTGGTATTACTTTTTTTGACGAATTTCTAACGGAAGACGCTTAGTGTTTTCATGATGATAATAATTAGAATATATTTTATAGATTTTAGCATTTAACGGCCATTCATTCAACTCCGCTTTTAAAAAGCCTTACCGACATTTCGTAACGTTGCATATTACGTAACCAAGGAGGTTTATTTCTACATATTCACACAAATACTGTAGCTTCTATGGGTTTAGTTATGGAAGCGAGCAAACATACACTGCCAAGTAATGAGCCACCAATAACATTATCTTTATTGCCTGTATATAGCGTGTATTTCCTAAAGACTTGAACATAACATGAAATAAGATACCCCACGTATTCCTTTCACCTTTCCGCATGTTGTAATAATCGTACGCGGTACCTCCCAGAAAGACTTCATAATGAATTAACGATCCATTAAAAGATTTTCTTTCCGTTGTGTTAACTACGAACTTGTAGCGACGATTTGAGTAGTGGGCGTTTTACGAGGTATTGAAGGTTAATGCTAAGGAATTTAAGAGGTTTAACACAATAGATTAACACCTGAGACGTACAACTCCTTTTATAACTTTAATTTCAATGATGTTATTGTTTAGTATACAAACACTTTACTTCGGAATTAATATGCTTCGAATATGATTAATTAGTATTCCAACCTTCCCTTCAAATTCCGATCGGGTGGTACTGTAATGGGGTTATCTGGAAAGGCTGAGGAAATCTGGTTTCCTTCACGAGAACGTACAAAATTCTTATAATTATACGAGTTCTGTACGCATTTAAGGCGTATGTGTTTATATATTTATATCATTGGATTGCATTCGAATTTCGCCACCACCTAATCAATTATCCAATTGAGACAAATTAACGGTTCATGCGTACTACGAAACAGAATCACCAGCTATTTATAGCGCCGAGATATTTTCGTATGAAGTGGGCTAATTACGCCAACGTAATGATTATGTGTCAAAGTTAATGGGAACGTTAACAAAACATGTACGGATTAAACCTTATTTTATAGCCTGTTATTATGTTGTTAATGTACGCATGAATACATTGTTATTTCTAGAATCGACGTAAATAAACAGAGAATTCAAAGAATTGAAAATAAAAATTAAATTAAATATACTGGAAAACTCGGGATTTGTTATTTAATTCAAATAAAACCTCTGAATTGTACGTATCTGGATTATTCTTTTGGTCGGTTGGAGTTGAATTATTTACCGGATTTACATTTTTTCCTTATTTCATATGAAGTTAGTCTTTTTTTTTTCGCCGACATTCTGATGTAATTATTTTAAATACTTTAATAGATCTTAATACTAACTAAACATACGTTTACCTATTTATTAATAGATATATCAGAGATCAGGTGCTTAAAATATAGCAGAAGTTCTCAGATATTAAAATTGGTGGAGGAGCCGGAAAAACTACTCGAATAATGAAGTTTGAAAGAGTGGTATGGTTTATGATGTCTATATGTTTAAGAAATGTCAGAAATTTTGGATTGTCAACACCAACATCGCAAGAATTAGAAACTTCATTTGCAATTTATGATTATTTTTTAGTTAGATTGATTTATTCAAATGCATTTGTTTGCAACAATAAAATATAACAATTTATAAAATAATGTTGAAGTACATATTTTAAAGAAACAGGCATACGAAATTCAAAAAGTGAAGTAAATATAAGAAGTTCTTACATGAAATCAGTTCCAAGATGGTCTGGGAATACCTAGTGAAACTAAACGAGCTAGGCAAAAGGAATAAAGTAACCTTCCTGCGGGTTTCGGGTTACACAGGAGTGGAAGGAAATGAGAAAACGGATAATCTCGCAAAAAGGGGGATAAACTGAAACTGAAAAGAGAAATGAAGCAGAGAAAATTTAATTATTGGGAGAATCTCCAGGGAATGAGGCAAAGTAAAATTCTTCTGGGAACTTATAACCAGAAGAAGTTTACAGAATGCATCAGCCTGAGTAAGAACCATGCTCGCATATTAACAGGAATACTTTCAGACCATTGTAAACTAAAAGGACATTTGAGTAAGCTTGGATTCGCAAAGGAATCTGAATATAGATTTTGTGGGGAACAGGATGAAACACCCATCCATTCCCTCTCAAATTGCGTGGGACTGTGCAACTAGATGGCGTTGCACCTGGGAGCATGTGAAATCTAAGAGGGAAACTTACCTAACCTGGGGCCTTCTGATGTCCTGCACTTTCTGAAAGGAATAGGATTGGTAGGCCAGCTGTAAAACAGCAAGAATAGGGGATACGATAGATTTTTTAGGTCGCAGTGTAACATCACCCTCCCCACATATACATACATACAAATATAACAAGTAAACAAATAAGACATAAACAGATTGTAAAAAGAAAAGAAGCTCATGATTTTGAAATAAAATATAACTTCAGTTCTTTCTTTAGCAAATTGAAAGTGTAAATACTTATTGTTCCATCTCGGAACGGCACATCTCCAGCAATAGGAGCCCTTTAAGTTCTTTGCACCCAATAAATATTATTTGGTTGAACTCTGCTCAAGTTTTTTTTTTTTAAGATTAACCGTTGAACTGAACTCCGTTAGCTCATTAAATAAGTGGAAGCTCCTTAAATACTGATTCCATAAGTCAAAATATCTCAATTTTTGACATAATAGATCTATGTTTTTTCTTTTTACAAATAATTTGATTTCATAGTTAGACCCAAATAACTAATCTCATTAGCTATGTCTAAATTAACATTACAATCAGAGGTGTCATTTATAGAACTGCAGCATGCAAGCACTGATGTATATGATGGATGGCTACTTTTTGTTTTATTGTGAATAGTAGTCAGTTTTTTTCTTATTGTGGCCTATTTGTAAACTTTTAAAATATATTTGCATTTTGATATTAAGTGCTTTTACGTCATATGAGATAAATAATGATATATGTGTCAATTTAAGATTGTATTTGTATATGTGATTTATAGACGTGACTAATCACTGCATAATACCCTATATTATCAAATTTACTTTCTTTTATTAAATAAATATTTTTTTCTTTTATTTTGTTTGTTTATTTTGTTGCCAAATCTTCCGCAATCATTATCATAATTTTGGAAACAAAGCCGGTTATTACAATAGACCGCACCCAGATTTCGATCCTCGGCGCCTGTAATACATAAGGTTTGAGCAAGGCCTTAAGGCACTCAACCATTAAAAACATTTTAAAAAGATGTGGTGGCACAAGTTCTTAAAATTTATAATAATGTTCAAAAGAGTTCAAAGACTGCGATCTTTTTCAAATCTAAAATAAAAAGACACTTAACAATGAAATGCTTATATAACATGCAGGATTTTCTTCTTTGCCTTTAAAAACATTTAATGAGTTTAGTTAATTACACGTTAACAAAAAGTTTTTCTGACAAATTTGTAAACCTTTTTTCATTATTTGTTTTTTTACTTGTTCCATACTTGTTTTTAATATTATGAAATAAAAGGATTATTATTATTATTATTATTATTATTATTAAACACTAACTATAAAATGTACCTTAAAAAGATGTTTCATAAAAATTTCAGATTCCAGCACACAGTCCCAAAAAAAAGCTTGAAATGTTTTTATTTTTATTGCATTTTCCTTATTTATAAAATCGATGCGTTCATAAAAAAATATCCGGATTTGAGCTTAAAAGGGACTTATTAGATCCGTAGGTGGCAGCCCTAATAAGAATCAACAGGTGCTTGAGCACCTGTAACACAATTAACGCGAATGGGATATTCTTCTATGCGTGCTGGCAATCGCTAATACTCTGCGACCATAAAACAATGCATTTAACGACAGCGGAAGCAGTTAAACCGCTACTTTACGATCAGAATGCTTCACTTTGTTGCGAAGTGCATTCGATTTCTGAAACTGCGTAGTTGCCTAGTTGTTTAACTAATTCCCGAGTCTGGAAGTATATCTTAGAAGCTTTATCGCCATGTTTATGGCCGAGCGCGATTAAGTTTCGATGACAACGGGTAAATGTAATTGATAAATTATGTCTATAACTTATAACGTTGTTTATAACAGGAGGGATTAAAAAAATGCACGACAGAGGTATGTTATCTCCTTAGCATGCAGCATATAGACATTGCAAAATCGCTAATGCCATTCGGAAGAGTATGGTTTGAATCTGTACCTGCTTTAAAATCGTTTGTACCTTGACAAAACGGGAAATAGAGTCATTTGAAAATTTGTGAAATTTTTTCAATGCGATTGGAAGGAGCATTGTTTGTTCTCATCAAAACTCAACAAAACACTTAACTACAGTGGTGATGATATGCTTCCTAGTTTCTTCCTTCGTGGTGTTAGATTTGTTACTTCTTATCCCTTATGCACTATTATTAATTTCTCCATCAACATTTCCACTTTTCCCACTTTTGGCAGAGGATTAAAGTCTGCAATTATTTATTAAAATATTAAAAAAAGTGGTCCTAAATTGGAGCTCTGTGGTATACCTGAGTAAGCTTTAAATCTGTTAGACAAAAACTCATTGCAATATACATGGTATTCGCTATTTTCTAAATAGTAAGTTACCAATTCAGTTAATCAGTTTAGAAATCCAAAATACGCGAATTTCTTAACCAATAATGTATGGTTAAGTACGTCAAATGCCTTTGATGAATCTGTATAAATATTTGTATCTATTGCAGTTATAAACTGAGTAATACTGGACAAATTAGTAATTGTGGATCAGTATGGATTTATATGCTGCTCCGGAGAAAAGAGGCATTTACCATTTTTAAAAATATCAGCATATAGAAAAGATGTTTGAAATTTTTTGCGAAGTTCAATAAAATGCAAATTGGCTTATAATGATAATCAGATCAATGTTATTTATCTTTTTGAATACAGGTGTTATGCGGCCTATTTTAAATAATTTCGAAAAGATGTTGGTCTTCTATGAGAAATTCAAAATTGCAGTGCCTGGTTTTGTCAAAGGAAATAGGCATATCTATTTATTAAAATGGCAGCAATACTATCATGTCCAGTAGTATCCTTAGATTTGAGATGTGAGATAATGGATTTTAAAACGTCTGCCTCAGTAAATGACGTAATCTGAAAGTAATATATCGCGATCTAAATCGAAAAGTTTTTGCGAAGTGTTTGCAGACAGCATTCAGAATATGTTGAGGATCGTTCAACATACGATTCTCATACAATATCTTTCCAGGTATACTTATCTAGGAACGTTTGTTGTTTAAAAACTGCTAAAAGTGCTTTGGTTCATTGATAATCTCGTTCTCAACGTTTGTTAAATAGCTAGTGTATGAAGTTTTTAATTTACATTTTAGTGATATTCGAAGCTGTTTAAGGTCATTATAATAATACGGCGACTTAGAATGTTGTATAACTGTCGATAGAAACTACTAAGGGCCTGATCTTTATCTTCATGACGATGAATCCAATCTCTTTTTATACTTGTCAATTCATTAGAGATCAGACGATAGTACACTTCTCACAGGAAAAATCGGGACACCAGTAATCGTAAATTTTAAAATTTCTTAGGTGTAAATGCAGTTTTCAGAGGATATATGCACTTATCAAAGCCGTAAATCACTTTTTTGTGTGTATTATTGCGATCAAAGGTAAAGACTAAAAATTTAAACAGAAATATAAATATATATAGAGAAAAAGGTTTATACATTAAATAAACACATTGGAATTTCGGTGGCGGTGTTTCCTTAGAAATACCGAATACCGAAATATTAATGCAAAAAAAAACATAACAAATAACAGGCCTCTTGAGTAGACGACACCATTTAGAAATACGCATATATATATTTAACTTGTTTGATGTTATGTAGCAATATTTCTTTTTTTAAGAAAACATATGGCGATGGCATTTTAAAATTATATTACCTATTACTAGGATATTAGTTACTTAGTTTGATTTATGCTCGCGAGTATTGCTTTAGCAATAGGCAATATGTCAATCAGCCTCCTGAGTTTTTGAACAATGTGATTTTCACATTGATTAATTACACTATTATTGATGTATTCATTATTGTTGTTGTTTAGTATTCTTAAATATTGTATTTCTACAAAATATTTTTCTATGTTACCAAAACAGTTTAAGATTATTTACAACATTTTTACAGCAATTAATTTCGCAAAGAAATTATTTATTTTATGAACCCTCCGTTTATCGTATTTTCAAGAAATATATATTAACTATCGCCTGTGTAATCCAATGTCGTTCTATTTTATTGAAATATAGCCAACACTTTTGGTCTGTAGCACAGCTTCAAGCAGTAGCAACGAAAAAGTATTAAATGTATCAAATTCAAAAATAAATATTTTAGCACTAACTGAGATTGACGAGCAATATGCTTTCCTACAATGTTTGTTATGTATTATAAATCCAATAATATTTTAAATGATTGTTAATAAACCTGTCCTTTTGTAAAGAGACCCAGTGTTGGCCATATCTCAAGAAAATAGATCAACGACGTCAGATTACACAAGCAATAGCTAAAATATATTTCCTGAAAATACAATAAACGGAGGGTTCATAAAATAAATAATTTCTTTGCGAACTTAATTGCTTTATTTAAGAATTTTATAAATAATCTTAAACCTGGTTTTGGTATTTTTTTTTGTAGATAGAAGGAAACTTTGTAGTAATACAATATTTAAGAATATTAAACAACAATAGTAATTAATACATCAATAATAGTGTAGTCAATAAATCTGGGACAATCACATTATCCCAAAACTGAGGAGGCTGACTGACATATTGTCTATTGCTAAACTTAGAACTCGCGAGCATAAATCCAAGTAAGTAACTAATATCAAAGCAGCACTAACAAGTAACATAATATTAAATAATAAAATCCCATCACCACATGTTTCCTTAAAAAAGAATTATCTCTACATAACATCAAACAAGTCAACACATATATATTTCTAAATGAAGCCGTCTATTCAAGAGTTCTTTTTGTTGTTATGTATTTTTTTTCATTGGTATTTCTAAAGAAAACGCCGCCACCGAAACTCCGATTTGTTTATTCTATACATAAACCTTTTTCCTGTGAGAAGTGTACGTTGTTACAAAATCGTTTTTTATATTATCATTGGAAGTCAAAATAGATAACTTTTTCGCTTCAATTTCCAAAATAATACGCAGAGAAGGATAATGCGCATCTTCAGACGCTAGGGCAGCATATCACGCTGAAGATCAACAGTGCAATCAATATTAGTGAAAACTAGATCATATCATCAGATAAATATTTTGAGGAAGTTTGCACGATCACATTTACTACTATATTTTTTCCTAAGCAAGCTCTAGGATAAACCTTGGTTATTCTGTTATTACCGAGATATGGCTTAATGAATCATCTTGTACAATAGGACTTTTCGCTGACACTTGTTCAAGGGTGTTGGTAAATTGCCTCTTGACAAGTAGTAGGAGAAAGGGTCGGACTTAATTAATTGTTTTAGTAGTTATCAACCGGGACTCAATTTGCACATGTAGGTATATTAGGTAGCTAAAAATGGTGGGAGGCAATTTAACGATTATTAATAGTTATAGCTCTTTATCTCGGGCGGCAATTTACCTGTACCCTGTGCAAGTTGTCAGTCGTAAACGATTTTGTTTTCATTTAAATTTTTATGCTGTGTATTTCTTATTCGTTTCCATTGGTGTTGATTATACATATATCAGACAATAAGCTGCGTATTCTCACCACGCATAGTTCTCAGAAGAGATAAAAAAGCGTGCAAAAAAAACTGGGATAATTCGTTACTTTAATTCTTATTTGAAAAGGCCACGACATGGACTGATTTATGGTAGGAATAGCCATACACACAAATCTATTTTATAAAGACGCCGACGTAATTAATCGGCAATTTCTTATAGAAGCCTTGCAGTGGGTAATATCCTATCATATCCTGCTATTAGACAATCTCAGCTATTCATTCATCAAATGATATATTAATTATACATTACCGGCAGAATGATACATTGAAAACGATATGTTTAGTTTCCGTTGTTTTATTTTTTTTGCCATTTAAATGTTATGTTAAACGATTCAGAGTTAAGAGATAATTATGTATCCATGATTTAAAAATGTTATATAACAATTATTGCTTGTAGACTTATCTGTATCTGTCATCCGCAGACAGGTCAGCGTGGGAAAAGTTAAAAAAAGCAAGGCCAAGGATGATTAGATTGTAACGAGGTAGAATATTTCTACTTGGGTTAATCTATCATGTTTTATTTGTGTTTGGGAGAATGTTTTTGTTTGCCGATTTTGAAAGCCAAATGCGAAGGCTGAAGTCCAATCTATTGGTTTTATCATGTTATTTGTTTTATTTTGGCAAGGTCTGTTGTGTGCATTACCCACTGTCTATATTCTAATTATCCACTTGGATAATTAACTCAAAATGTTAACTCAACACTTTTGTGTTATATATTAAAATTCAAACTATATGAAAATGTGATCAGTATAAACCCTTTAAGAACACTTCTTTAATTGGAATAATTAATATTCGGTATGACGCATGTTTTTACAATAGGAGGAAGCTTGAGCTTTGAAATTAGAAGACAATTATAACAATAGCCTGTATTTTTTAATTTCTAACATCAATTATATAAAAGTCAAAGTAAAATGACTTTCATGTAACTGATGATGGTAAAGCTAGGAATTGAATTATTTCACTAAATATTAGTTTTGATGTTCATGTTTCTGGTCATTTAATATACAGGACATTTCAATAAATTGAAACAAGCCACCTCAAATAATTCTTTACCTGCTGTTATTTATATAAAATTCCGAAACATGTCAATTGTCATATCAAGCGAGACAACATTTAGTAACGTCCCTGACGCTTTAAAATCATTCTTGCACTGAGAAATATAGGTTGTAGAAGTCAGATTATAAATTCCTTTATATTAATTATTAAATGAATTATTGTCAAAAAGATAATGTGTTATTTGTTAACAGTAAAATAATCAGATTTTAAAATATCTATAATAAGAGATACAATCTGGATTTTACCATCTACATTCAATGGAAATAAATGCTAATATACGCTAATGCTGAAATCCTGCATATGACATGGGATGGATTATATATACAGTAGTGTTATTGTCTGCAATATTATCTGGTATTAGACGCATATTCACCTTCTACAATAAATTTTTATAACGCATTGACGGATCCGGACCCCTTGCTTTATTCATCGTCGAACTTTACCGATGAAACCGACCAAAATGACGGCATTTGGTACAATTTTGCTGACTCCTGTTTGTGATTGATTGTTGTGTATCTTGTGTGATTTCAATTATAAAAATAATGGTTGCAAACGTGGAGTAAAATGTTAATCGATTGGAGTTTTCCACAATTAGTAAACATATTTGGTGAGTACCTAATGGATATTATATTATATAATATAATATACTTCGTAGTGGATGCTTGTTTTGATAAAAAATTAACCTAACATTTCCGTATTTGTGATTTTGTTTTTTTTTTATGTTGAGGGCAATACACGTTAGAATCTTGCAAATTGTGTTATTAGTATAACATTAGGGGTTTTCAAAAAGTGCAATTAGATTGATCCAATCTCCTTAGCGTTCGCAAAGTGTCTGTTTGATTCAATGAATCCATGTCAGCTGTAGAATAATCTGAAGAACCTTCGATATGATTGATTAGATTGCAGTTTACGAAAACGCCTATTATAAATTACATAGTGTGTCTTCTCTAAACCTTATGTTTAGTTTTTGTTTTCAATTGCGGTTTATTACTTACCTATTATTAGTTTAACAATATTCAGGATCATCCTACTTTTATCCCTTCAGTAACGAAACATGTATATAATTTACTTGATTGATTGTGTTTTAACGGATCTCTGGGTTTTTATGTCTTGCTTTATTGTAATGTGCCATATGTTAAGTAAGAGTCATATTTTGGTTAAAGAAGCTACAAGGAATGTCATTTGAGGTAAATTTAACGCAAGGATTTGAAAACAATTAAGAAAATAACAGTTTTGGAATGATTTTAGAGTATTTATGTGTAAGTATACATTTTTTTGTAATTTTAAAATTGGGGTTGTAACGGACGTGGACATTTTGGGGTGGTCAGCCTAAATACTCTCCCGAATTTTCTTTACACTGCTACCAACGCAACCACCCGCGTTTTACAGATAACCCAACCTACTCTTTTGACCAACGAGCCACCGCTAGGGAACAATCTTTTTGTTTGGTAGCGATTGGTTTTAGAAGATGTAGCCAAAGATATTTTACAATGGTGTTTTTTCTCAATCAGTCGAAGTAGGGCCGTTAATTTGCCTGAAGATTGTCAACTTTTCCACCTCGTCGTCTTTCTCTACTTAAGACTTTCTCCCTGGAACTTTATTGAGGGTACAAAATGAACTTAAAATTTAGTGAAATAACTGAGTTGATAATTTTAACAAATATATATATTGAAAAAACGAAACGAATAGTAACAAAATAACAAGACAACAAATTAAATAGTATGGAACAAATGATATCAAAATGTGATCAAGATGTCAAATTAGATAAAATATCAAGTAAAAATTTTTGTGAAAGAATATTTTAGAATTTTATAATGAGGTTGAACATAAATATAGTGTAATATAAATGATTTACAAAATTATTTAATAACGAATAGAGGGAGAGAGACAGAACGAGTTACGGTATCTATTTCATATCTTACAATTTTTTGTAAGGCTCTCTTCGTTAACATTTAGTTTTAGCAAAACATGAGAAATTTTTGACAAAAATGATAGAAAAAAAACGGTGCTAATGAAATTAAAATCAAATTTACATTTAGCTATCGCCACAGTTAATTAAGCACTTAGAAAGGCTTATTGATCATATAACAAAAGATTACGGTCACAAACTCAACTAATCCTTTTTATTTCAGCTTTATTCGATTGTCCCGTTGTCGGCTTAGAAAAAAATCTATTAATATTAAAATTACTTTCCGTATAATGCATATGGAAATATATTCTATTTTAATCTATACCTACCAGATAGAGCTATAAAATCGCCCACATATCCAGGATTCTTTTTCATTCCTAATGGTTTCGAAAACTCATCGAAATTAGTCAACATCTGGCACGCGAACAAAAGCGATCTTATTTCCAATAAACGGAATCCATACGCATCAAAGACACCACAATAGGCGTATGCTCATAAATATATAGCCTCTAATCTCGACGTTATTTATGTCAATCTTCCATTTTATTGCGTCCTGCGGTGCTACCATATTCAATAGCGAAATATCGGAATACACAATTCATCAAAAATGTTTTATGGCCTGCGTGGATAATGCTAATAGCGCAACGTCAGTATTGTATTAAATCCCGACATGTTTCATAGTTTCACGTTCCTATGAGAGATATGCAGCTGTGGATGAATACAGTAATCTTTTATGGAAAACGAAATACGGCTCTCTTATCATTGTGAAATAATGATATTCATATATACATGAAATGCCATTCAATTTTAGGGATGCCACTATGAAATGATGCATTAGATTTTATGTTTTGGCGATGGAAAATGATAACGTGTAAAAGGAAACGCTTTTAATGACAATACAGGGTACTATTAAAATAAATCTTATCTATAAGAAAAAAATGCTACTACATTCTTTTAAGAGTCCAGGCAGTCTTGTTTAATTATAAAGGCGCCTGTTTTATTACTTGTTAGGTTCTAAACTGTAATCATTAAGTTGTGATAGTAATAATTAATTATCTACTAAATATATAGTAATAAGCTGCTCTTAAGTATGAAGCGATAAATCTAATAAGTTACGGGTCCTTTACAATGGAAAGTTTAATAGTTCTACGAAATAGTTAGTGCCTCGTGCTGTTTTCACATGTGTTATGTGTATAGTTTTTTCTATGCTCTTATATCATTTGATCTATTGAAATCGATAAAAACCATATACAACGTAATTTCTGTTCTATACTATTATCTAAAATTTGGTTTAATAGGTTTAATTGATCTATCCCTGACTTGCTCTTTCGAAATCCACAGTGATGTTGTTTTATGTTTGATTCTCATCTAGTCTGTTCTTAGCTGTCATTGCCGTGCAAGCTGTGTAAACTACCCCAGGCAGAAAGATTGCCTATATATTGCCTACCTACATATATATAAATATTAGGGTAATCCTTCAAAAATAAAAGTTGTCATACTTCATGTATTTTATCTTTCACTATATTCTCAAATTCCGCGCGCCTTCCGTTAGTATCCATTTCATTAGTTGACTTGGCTTTCATTTTCATCCTTAACTTTCTGATTGAGTAACGGTTTTTTTTTTTCGTATTCTTCTTGAGATTAGTATTAGTGAGATAGCATCCCGCATCCCGTCCACTGCGACCATTTAGATTATTGTCTCTCTATATTGTAAAGTGGCTGTTATTACAAAGTTTAAAATTGTAAAATAATAAGTACCCTCAAATGTTCATTAATAAAATTCTTAAACAACGTTTACATAAAGTATGTAACGACAATAAAATAACTAACAAAACATAGTTAATTAACACAGAACTACAAAACTACGAATACTACGAAATTTATTGCAATTCCCTAAGTTAAGAATTTATCAGAAAAAAAAAAATATATTAAAACCATTTAAAATTACTGTAGTACATAAAGATAGCAATAATTTACAATATTTGATGATGTTTTGTTCGTAGCCGTTAATTATGTATAGTTATTCCTTTATTTCCTTCGTGAGGGTAGCGGCTAATTTATACTGATGACTTAAAAAGTTAAACAACTTATTTTTTACGTTTCGACAATCTTTATTTTTCTTGTCTTCTTCAGAAATGTATATTTTATAATTTAACTTGTTTTTTTTTTTAAATTATATATCTAGGGACATTCACAAACATTTTAAAAACAATTTTAATAATTACATTTCTAAACAATTTTACAAACTGTTAACAAAACTATTTTAAATCAAAACCTAATCAGTTTTGATTTAAAATAGTTTTGTTAACAGTTTGTAAAATTGTTTAGAAATGTAATTATTAAAATTGTTTTTAAAATGTTTGTGAATGTCCCTAGATATATAATTTAAAAAAAAAAACAAGTTAAATTATAAAATATACATTTCTGAAGAAGACAAGAAAAGATTGTCGAAACGTAAAAAATGAGTTGTTTAATTTTTTAAGTCATCAGTATAAATTAGCCGCTACCCTCACGCAGGAAATAAAGGAATAAATTTACAATATTGTTTCACTAAATTAAAATTAAAAACTTAATTTGAAAAAAAACTCTCAGTTAATTTATTCCGTTCCTTGTTGCGATTGTGATGGGGTATACATAGGACAAACGAAACAATATCTATAAAGCATAGGATACAAAATCATAAGCCGTCCACTAGTATGACAGCTATAAAAAAAAAAACATAAAAATTCATAACAACCATAGATTTAATTTTAACAAAACAAAAAAATTAATTAAAGAAAGAAACCATTGTTAGCGGCAAATAAGAGATCAGAATTGTTATAGAGATATATATGACATTGGAAAAATAAATATTTTACTTGTCATTGTCCGTATTAAAAGTAATAAAGTAGTTAACAATTTTTCAGAAGTGGGATGAGTGAACAGAATTAAACACGATATAACTTACTCTGAGTCGATAGAAATAGAAGAAAAATGGCAGAAGTTACGGAGAACCCTATTCGTGATGAAAATCACGAATTTGAGAATTTCCAAAGGTGATTGAATGAGACGTGATGAGATGTTCGAACGTATGTTCACAAAGTGAATGACTGACAACTGACTGACTGATTTGTCGAAAAGTATTGCAACTTTTGACGGTGAGGGAGACAGCACGAAAATTGTAAAATGGTTGCACCGATTAGAAGCAATGCAGCAACTCCATCATTGGATTGATAGGTTAGCTTTCGAGACTGGAAAGGCTAATTTAAGAGGAGGAGCGGTGTATTGGCTACAAAGACAAAATAGTTTAACTTTAAACTGGCAAGATTTTGTGGAAGCTTTCAAAAAATATTTTTTCATACTTAGAATTTACCGGCAAAATGGCGAAGAACGAATCTGGATGGAATATAGAAGACTCAATAGCATTGTAAACAAAGACAAGTACCCATTACCAATAGTGGACGACCAGTTAGATAGACTTGAAGGAAATTGGATGTTATTCGGGGATGCCAGTGAAAATAGAATTAACAAGTGAAGAAAAGATAACTTATAGACCATACAAACTGGGTCATCCTGAAAGGCTAAGAGTGAGAGAACAAATTGAAGAGTTGCAAATTCCAATAAATAATTTAACGCTAAACGAGATACGGATAGATAAAGAAGAAAAGATCATTAGAGCAGAAAAATGTGAAGAAATCTCAGATGAAGATGGAGCTAGTACAGAAATCTTAACAGTGAAAATGCAAGAGGACCAAGATCGAACAAGGCAGATTTTAACACTCTGTGACATAGGATCTGAACTTTACAACAGAAGGAACTGGAAACCTTGGTGACGAGATATTCAACATGTTTTGCTATCGACGTGAACAATACTTATCACCAGATAATAAAGACGACACCCTTCAATCTGCTTTTCGACTTCACACCCAGAGCATATGATGGACATCCATTAAGTGACGATTTGAGCAATTGCGCTGAAGATAATGACATTTTCCAACGACGATTAGCTGCTATTGAACGCATTTGAGCAGACCAAGCGAAACAGCAAGCTAGATTTAATAAAAGAAGAGCGAAACCAAAATACTACCTACCCGGAGATTTCTTAAAAGAGAGCCTTTAGTCACTGGTCAATGCCGAAAACTACTCCCAAAGCATGCGGGTCCCTATATTGTAACAGATGTATATCCCAATGACCGAGATCGTATCTCCGATCTATCGGAAACCCAACGTAGCCAGAAATTCTAAAGAGGTACACATGACATAAATTATAAAAAAACAAGCAACCCTTTGTGCGTCGATAAGTGGTGATAATGGCTGCTGTCCTAAATACGCCTACCTCAAATATGTCCGCGTGAGTCGTTAAGTTTGTTTTTTTAAAGGCACTGTAGATTGTCGGTACTTCGATGTATACTTTTACTTCGATTAATTCTTATTTTGAAACTAGGAAAGTTATAAGTATGAAATTACCTATTTAACTTATAAATTACCAAGGGAAAGAGGAATGATACTTTTTGAATTGAAAGTTCGCGATGGAATTTGTAGAATCCGACGCTTTATTTACGCAATAAACTTTCCTTCTAGGTTATTTCTGAACGTTTTATACTTCACTATTGAGCGCTTTGCTATTTTCAGCATTTTGTGTTTACTCGCAATAGCTTTTATGTTGAACACGTAAACATACAGATCAAAAGAGAGTTTGACTTTTCTAATTTTCCACTTTATCTCTGCGAATGCTTCCGTCTGTCAACTTTTATACCCTAATCAGCCGTATTTTCAGATCATCTCGTTGAAATTATAATCAACGTTCTTGTGTTTCAAGCTATAATTATGGGTCTCAAGATATCACATAAATCTGCAAGAGTATATTTTATCAAATACTACATACTAATCTCTCGCAAGCGTGGGAAAGCTGTTCTTCCTTCTAAATAGTTGATTTAATGCTAAAACAAAAAGTAACAATCGCGATTATCGACGGTCGACATGCATGTACATTAGCGATAACACAAATCGATGCGTGTTTGATTAAATTTCTGACAGATGTGAAAGCAGAAAGTCCGGATCGTATTTCAAGCTGACAAATTGCTCATTCGTTCCGTTCGCAAGAACTACTATGTGTACTACTACAGTGGTCACGTAACTTAATTAACTTCTACTGATGCCTGTACGCTGGCGTTCTTTTCCGTTTTACGTAGCCTGTGGTCGTATTTTTTCAGCCGCGACGCAGATATGCAGTGGAAAAAATGCCCGTCGTAACTTCGTTCGATTAGCCCGATTGCTGAGATGCTTTCGTAAAGATATGCGTGTGCCTGCGCTTTCAGAAAACGTCGATAGTTCCTTGGGGCTATGTGTATAAGCACGAAAAAAGTCCTTTGACATCGATGCCGCGATTAGAATGCGACTGTAGTATTTGTTCTGTAGAAAATCGGTAAAAACAAAAACGACCGTTTGGATTTAATGAGAGAAAGTTGTGTACACACTTAGATTTGAAATAAAGCAACAGGAATTTGTTTTTTTTTCCGTATTTGTATAGAAAATACTGCTGTTGATCCTTGAGGGATATGTGATTTTAAGGAGATGTTACAAAGATTCAGTCTTTTAGTATATCGAATTATCGCCCGTTTCCGTCCTTCTAACTCAAAAAATAAATCAGTTTCTAATGATAATGTACAGGTTAATGGTTTTGATTTGGAACGAAAAAACACTGTAAAATTTTTGGGCTTAAATATTGATGAAAATTTGAGTTGGAAAATCATTGTCCCGCTTTAGTTAAGAAAATCAATTCGGCATGTTTCCAAATTAGAAATTTAAAACATATAATAGACTTTAATTACTTACTTAGCTTTTATTATGGTCGGGTACACAGTGTTATCCAGTACGGCAGTGGTTCTCAAACTTATTTAGACACTGTACCCCTTTTTACCCACAAAACATTTTAGGTACCCCTTCTCAGTTACCGGTACTAAGTAAACTATAATTAAAATATTAAACAAATCTTAAAGCCTTCTATGTAGCATAGAAGTATAGTGTTAACCTTTGAAACTGAATTACGCATCATGTTTAAATAAAAACAAAGAGATATTGTTTACAAACATTTTTATTACATTAAAAACAAACACACACAAAATTTAAAGAAATAAAAAGCGCCTACTTTCAAAGAGATTAGTGAGAAGGGTGAGCTTGTTTCCCTTTGCACAGTTTATCAAATTGGGTTTTAACTTGGTTAAATACAATCTTAAATCATCTTCAACATTTAATTTGTTTCTAGATTTATTTTTAAGATAGGTTAAACTTGAGAAACCCTTTTCACATAAATAAGTGGTGGAAAACCCAACAAGAAATTTAACAGCAGTGCTTGACAGTTCTTGTATTCCTTCCCATACCGATCCAGAAATCTAACAATGTAGTACCAGCAGTCAAATATTTGTTTTTCAACGTGGGATCACATGATACTTCAATGAGGTGTTCCTTTTGAAAGATAGTCAGGTTAGTGTCCATAGCATCAGCATTAAAGGGTCACGTATCCAGTTATACTGTTCTCCAAAGTGGAAAGTACTCTCTTATGCGGATCTTCAATGCATTCAAATGCTGGCCCATTTGAGTCTTGAGTTCAGTGAAATCAGATATGTTTTTCTCATTATCTTGCAAAATGTAAGTAATCTTTCAAACGGCTCGCAGTTGTTATTTTCTATTTGTTTTTCCCGAGAATGATCTTTTTTACCATTGCATCAGTTTTCTTTTCTATATTAAAAATATCAGAAACACTGCCTTGCATGGATAAATTCCAGATGTTGAGTTTTACAAAAATATCACTTAAATAAGCCAACTTCAAAAGCCAATCAAAATCAGTAAGTACAGAAGACAGATGGGATTTGTGTTCGGTAAAAAAATTATGTAATTCTTTGTGGAGTTCAGATACACGGGACAAAACATTTCCCCGAGAAAGCCATCGTACCTCAGTATGTAGCAATAAGTTCTCATGGAGGCTCCCCATATCCTGGCATAGAATTTTAAAGTAACGAGATTTTAGGGGCCTAGTTTTTATGAAGTTCACAATTTTCACACTCTGATCAAGGACATCTTTAAGTTCATCAGGGAGGTGCTTAGCCACCAAGCCTCTCGGTGAAGGACACAATGAGTGAACTTACACTCAGTTGAAACCGTTTTAATATGGCCTACCAGCCCTGTGATGTGACCGCTCATAGCCTTAGCACCATCCATACACACTGACACACAGTTTTTCCACTCGAGCTGGTTTTCGGAAGAAAAAGAATCTAACAAATTGAAAATATCTTCACCTTTTGTCGATATTTTAAGTGTCTTACAAAATAAAATATCTTCAAATATTTCGTCTTAAAAATGTCACGTACAAAAACGATCAGTTGGGCTAGGCCAGCGACATCCGTGGTTTCATCGAGTTGTATACCAAAGCAAGGACTAGCTCGAATTGCTCCAACAAGTTGTTCTTTTGTGTCATACGCCATATCACTAATTCTCCTTGAAACTGTATCATTTGATAATGGAATTGCTGTAATTCTTTTTGCCTCGTTCTCTCCAAACATACAAGAAACAATTTCTGCTGCGGCAGGGAGGATTAGGTTTTCGCCAATAGTATGGTTTTTACCAGACTTCGCAATTAAATGACTAACTTTGTAAGAAGCTTTTAGAGCACTTTCATTTTGTTCTGCACCAGAAAAGTGTTTTATCGTGTTTTTCCTACTTTTCAAATCTTCCAAAAGACGTTCAAGTACCGTAACTCCTTTTTGACTAAGTTCTCATGTTTGCTTTCAAAATGGCGTTTTAAAAGAGAAGGTTTCATAGAATTGTTTGATAAAATTTCTGAACAAACAACGCATTGTGGATTAGGCTCGTCTGAGCTTCCAGTCCAAGTAAAACCTAATTTTAAGTACAACTCGTCATATTTTCTCTTTTTACTTTTATATTCATTTGCCAGTTTTTCGGGTTTTTTTATTTTTCCTTGAGCTGCTCATTAGTAACAAGACGTTCAGGTCTACTTTGATTTTGTGAAGTTGATGGCCCAGAATTTTGATGCAGATCTTCATGAGGCCTTTTCTTTAGGAGCCATTTATCCATTGTTAATTTTTATTGTAAAATTCACTTACGTGGTACCTGACTCAGTTTTCAAACAGATGTCCGTAAACGTGTTTCAACAGGATTGAGTGTCCGCAGAATAACACAACGCACCACAAAAATAACACAATACTGAGAGCGAGCTTGTAATAACAAGCAATGCTACTGCAGTGCAGTGGCACGAGTGATTGGCCGGACACACAGCCCCACTCTGATGACTAAGCCCTTAGTGGCGCGCGCACATCAACGTGTCCATACGTGTCGCGGGTTGTTTTATTTTATTGTTGGCCGGCCCGCGTACCCCCTAAAAATTTTCGCGTACCACAGTTTGAGAACCACTGCAGTACGGGATTGTATTCTGGGGCGCGGCGGTTTCACCAAATGAAGTCTTTCTGGCTCAGAAGCGTGTTATTCGATGCATGGCAAATATTAAGAGTACAGACTCTTGTCGGCCATACTTCATCAAATTTAATATTTTGCCCTTGCCTAGTGTGTATATACTAGAACTTTTGATGCACATTTTCACAAATAAGGAGGCCTTTGTCAGGAATGGTGACCTACATTCATATGATACGAGACAAAAAAGCAAATATAGTATACCCTTAAATAGGCTCAACGTAACAAAGAGATCCCCAACCTCAGCTGGGTTGACACTTTTCAATTTACTACCACCCGAAATAGTGTCCTTGAATAATGAAAAAATCTTTAAGAGACGGGTGCGCTCCTTGTTGTTTCAGCGCTGCGTCTACTCCGTGGAAGAGTTTGTCGCACTTTTTAAATACTTGTTTTATAATTATTGTATTTTACATATATACATGTATTTTTTGACTTGTCCTATACACTTTTTGTGTCGCTTGGATGAAAAAATTCTATCTATCTATCTATCAAAGTTAGAGAATAGCGCCACCCAATTGAGAAATCGTGTTGACAATAAATAGATTTTCAGAAGTAATAATTAAGGATTTTAAGGTGGTTCGGACACTTTGATATGTATATTATCTTTCAAAACATTTATTTTGAAAGAGGTAAACGGTTGAGTTATGCCGAGGTCGACTTTTAGAATACGGGAGGAGAGGATAGCCTCAGGCTCCTTTATAACCAAATAATTTAGTAACTGCAATCAAATGGGTACAGATAAATTGCCTCCCGAGATAAAGAGCAACTATTAACAATCGTTAAATTGCTTCCCACAATTGTTAACTACCCTGATATACATGTGTAAGTTGTGTCCCGGTTGATAAAAATTGTAAAACAATAATGCTTGGAGCTTACGACCACAAAGGTTTGGGAGGCAGTTTACCTATTTTTGAGACCAATTAAGACCCTTTTTCCTACTACCTGTGGCGAGGCAATTTACCAACACCACACCCAACCAAATCTATGTGAACAAAAATATTTGGTTGGAAACAACAAAATGGTTTTTTTTTCCGTATACCATTTTGTGGTATACCCCCAATAACAGACACAACTCGAAAAGAAAATAAGATAAATGCTCCAATTTTTTTGAAAAAAACTAACTTTCTTCTTTTACTTCTAGCCTTCAAATTTCTGTTAACGATTAAAGATCCATCTGCAGCAATTATTGCTCTTGGTGATCAACTCAACATTTCCTTCTGGCTGAAATCAACTACTGCAATAATTATTTTTAATAATAGTAACAATAATACTCCTCATTCAATAATGCTAAGAAGCGTTGAAGGAGTCAAAAGAACAAATCAAATTACTCAATATTAAACACTTTAAACACATTAGAAAAAACGCAAACAAAGTTGGAACATAAACTGTTATTATTTGCATTACAACTTAGAAGAAGATGGAGGAAAACTCAACAATGTGTACAATTTTCTTGTGAATGACGTTAACGATATCTTTTTAATTAGAACAGTATTTAGCTCTTTTAAGGCCTCTTTCAGATGAGGCAATTAGTTGATTTCACTAGTTGAGCGGGCGGTTGTCAAGGAGCATACTGATGTTGAAAATTTTCAAGGAGTCATGGGAAGGTGAAAAAGTATCAAAAGATTGGAATATAGGATACCAATACATAACAACGGAAATACACGTGATTGCAATAACTACAAAGGGCTGGCACTATTGACTACAGTAACAAAAACATATGAAAGGAACTTGGAAAACAGATTAAGAAAATATACAGAAGCCACAATGGAGGAATAACAAAGTGCATTTAGAAAATGCAGAAGTGTAAACGATCATATATTCACAATAAAGCAGATAATAGAAAAAGTTATTCTGAGTCGGACAAAACCATGTTTTGGCTTCCTAGACCTAGAAAAGGCGTTTGATAGAATCCCTAGAGGAACAGTTTGGAAATGTTTACAACAAAGAAAGATGAATGATAAACACGGAAAAAAATTGTTGTCAAGAAACCAACAATTGTAGTGCAGTTAACTACAATTGTAGCTAACTGTACTACATAAACACTACCATTAACAGTTAACTACAATTAAACTACAATACATACTGTTAGAAATAACTCACTATTAATGTGAAAAAGAACATTTATTGCGGAGACATTTGAAAATAAAACAAAACAAAACGTAACAATATGTGTGTCGCCTACTGCGGTGCGGGCACTTCTGCTACCCGCTGCCTATACGGTGTCGGAGTCCCGCCCCCTCCATATTTCTCCCCTTGGCGGCCGGTTACAAATCCCTGTAGAGAACTCTTCTAACAATACTTACTTTAAAAATGTAAATGTTAATAATTATCATCTCTGAAAACGGCGTACTGTTCATTAAATAAGTTTAGATTATAGTTAAACCTCTCAAAATTTTATAACAGGCATATGAATATTGAATATCGTTATATGTCACAATCCAAAAAAGAAATATTATCTTTTCAAAACATGCATTTTAAAAACCCGTCTCAAAACCGGTTTTAGAGACTGATTTTAACTGAAAATCGATTAACCGATTTTAGAAAAAATCGATTAACCAGTTTTTAATATCTGGTGATTTCAACAGCACTACCATTATATGTTGACTATGAAAATCTTATTTGGTGTTTCCATCAGATAATAGCGTGCTGCGTGGAAAGTCATTTTATCAGTTTTATTAATTTTGACTATATCTCAAATTATATTGTAAACCTAAAATTTCGTTATTGGTGATTTTTCGTAATTCTGATCAAAAAAATTGTTTTTATTATTTCCTGGTATAGTCTGACGTCTCTTCCAAGATGTTTCTATTATATACCTACTCTTAGTATACCTCTCAAGGAATGCAAACCTTTTACAACGAGAAACTATCCACTAAATCAAGATATGCGCACGTATCAAATAGCTTACCACCACAAAATCTTATTTATCGCTTTTAAACTATTCTACACACTACCTGCTTTCGAACGTCGTGACTGCAATGTGTGCACGTAATAAATCCATTAGGATGCCGCCGCTCTCCATCGCGAATGGGATGACTTTTCCGGGCGGGTTAAAGTTTACAGGAATAAATCTCTAGGAAGATGATCGTGCACGACCCGCGCGCAGCTGCGACCTGTCACTGTGTGGGCCGTCACAATGTCGTCTTTGTTTACGGAATTGCCGGTATAGAGCGCGTCAGTCGTGAACTCCGAGATGAACTTCGCGCTGATGACGTCCTGTCGTTGGATACTTTCTTTATTCGTGGTTCTCTGTTGGAATGTTAATTTGTTACGTGGGCGGCAAAATGTCAAGCTTAGCACTTCTTTTTTTCTTTTCTATTTGTGCTCTCAAAAAGGGAAAACTATTTTTAAAACGGGTTGCATGTGACAGTGAAGTAGCTGTAGAAAGAAAAGTATTTGGTATATTATTTTATGACAATGAGAAAGCGCTAAAATGCTGTGGACGATGTGTGGAATCTGTGAAATTTTTCGGTGTTCAACTAGCCCAAACTTTGGCCTGGAATGCGCATGTGCTGGGGTTCGTCTCCAAAATTAATAAGGCTTGCTTTCAAATTCGATCACTAAGAGTAACAGTAACAATCGACATTCATTTATTCTTTTATTATAGCGTGGTTCATTCTAGAATCAAGTATGAGATACCTTTGTAAAGTTTATCTAAGCATTCTTCAGAGATGTATCTGGCGTAGAAGCAGATCATTAGATGCATCCCTATGATCTGGACTTATGAATCATGGCGTCCTTATTTATTAAATATAAAATAATTCCGATCACTTATATGTATATCCTTGACATTTTTCTGTAGGTATAATAATAATAGCCTTTTGTTTCCTATAACATGCTAAACAAAGTAACAAATCGGAAACAGGCCAAGAAAGAAAGAAACATAGGTACACTAAAAATTACATTTTTAAGAATTCATTTACATTATAACAATATATCTGATAACATAAATAATTTTGTAAAAAATGGGGAGCTGCATTCACACAATACTAGAGGTAAAAGTGATTTTAGATTAAATTTAAACAAACTGAATATTTCCAAACAATTTCCATCATCTGCAGGTATTCCTTCAATCTTACTTAGCAAACAGAAGGCAGGCGATCTGGTGGAAGAATACCCTTTACGATTTTAGGTATATACGGTCGGGAGTTCCACAGGGATCAATTCTAGGCCCAATACTGTTTATTATCTATATAAACGAGTTTTCTTTTGGGTATACCTTTTCACACCTAATTTTAAATTTTATATTTTTATATTTTTTTTTCTTCTTTTTTGATATTTTGTATATGTTTTTTTTGACGTGTCAGGTATTTTTGACTAATAAACTACACTACACTGAACTACAAAAATTAAACTGTTTAATATGTTAGTTAATAGAAATAGATTCAAGCAGATAATAAAACATTTATGGCATTTATTGTATACGCTTATTATGCATTGTGATACTATTCAGCTTGCGACAATGTAGAATCTATCTATCTATATATCTTTGGCCCCACACCTACATCTTTCTTTTGTTCTTGTGAATTTGGTACAATCAACAACAGCTAGATGTTGGTTTTAGAGATTCAATCTGGAGAGATGATAACGCATAGATAGATAGATGTTTTATTGTGACTGGCTTGCGCTTTGTATACTCATCATAAAAAAAAATTCTAAAATATACGTAGGTAATATAGAATAACACAGAACAACCAACAAATATTGAGAAAAGTTTTTACTAACCCCCAAGTCAACATTTAGTATGGGTAATTAAAAAAAAATATTTGTATATATATATATATATATATAGATGACCGATGAGTAAACTGCTTTTAGCAAGGAAAGTTGTGTTGAGAAATAACTTTAATTGGCTTGGTAAATGAACAATATTATTCATTCCTAATGTTTTGCATTTGGAGTTGATATTTGCTTTGCTGGTATTAGTTACTGCGTTTTAATTGCGCGAAATGTCCATATTACAGTGAATGTTTTGTGTTACTATTGATATTACATAATTGGATTTACTTACCATAATTAAACTATGCAACTGGTATAACAAAAATGACATCTACTACAAAGTTATTTGTTTGAAGGTATTTTTGTATAATACTACAATTGTAACCGACTTAATTTTGTAGGTTTAGGTCGTTTTTATGAAGTATTGGTTCTCTTGGAATCAGAACAGTGGCGGCTCGTGATCGGAAACGTAGGGTGTTCACAAAATCAAGAACATGCAAATTTTTAACTAAAATCCAATCATTTTTTTCGTATATGTCCTTAAATTTTCGTATGAAGTCTCTAAATCTGCCCTTTGTCGTTTGCGTCAAATGAAGTTCTGGTTTTGGTCTGCCCATACTTTTAACTCGAATTTTTTGTTCATAAAATAGAAAATTGTCTTTCAAATATTGCACAATGAAACTGTTCGCATCCATAATTCTTATTTATATATTGTTTAGTGTTTACTTACAATACTACTTTGTTTGTTTTGTATGCATTTCATTATCTTTTTTACGTACTATATATATTCTTTTTTGTTTGTCGGCTGCACCAAAAGCGCATTAGTGGCGGCTTTGCTTTGTCGGCTTTCGCAGAGGGATTTAACGATGCGGCGTAGTTTTTAACTGTGGCTGCGCTGTTGCCAATTTATTTTTGTTTTTCTAAAAAAAATCAATTATTATTTGCATCTTTGAGAGAAATGTACGTTTTTTGGGAACAGTTAAAGATTTACGAGTTTAAGTTTGTGATTTTGTGTGCGCGGGTTTAATAAACGTATTGCTGTAGATGAAGTACCTCAAACGAAAATTTAAATCAGTGTTTTAAATAAAATAGATAGTTTTTTTTTTAACAATATATTGTGTAATTTCCTTTTTTTTACAAAGTTAAATTTAAGATATTTATAAATTAACACTAAGTATTTAAATTATTACAACCATGATTATTGTGTTAATTATATCAACTTTTATCATCTACAATTCTTTGAAAATCTTCTTATACCTAAAACTAAAATATAAAAATTAAATTTAATACGGACCTGTATTAATTACCCATCTAAACTGCACGTGTGTGATTAAACATTGAGCACTGGCTTAATATTAGCAACAAATTAATAAATTAATATATTAAAATTTTTAAATTCCAAGCAAAAGAAAACAACACATGTGAGCCACCCCGATATCTATATCACACTGGCTCTCTCGCTCGCACGTACGAAGCAGAGAGCCAGAAAACAAAAAAAAAACTGGAAACAAATCCGTCCAATACCGAAATATATAGCAATAGTGAAATAAATAATATAATGTTATATATAGTCACGAAAATTCTGTTAAAACTTAAAGTATAAAGAAATACACAGTTATCCTAAAATATCAAAACAACTTTCAAATGAAAATAACATTAAATTAAGAAATTTATTCAGATAATATATTTTTTTTTTAATAAAAAACTACAGCAGTATGTTATTTAATAAATTAAAATACTTAGGCACCCTTGGTTTCATTATAAGACTGTCACCAACAAACAGTATTGGTTCTTATGGTAGTTACGACCTGTGAACGGTGAGTCATTCATAAACAAAACCTATATAATATAGTTTATCCGTAAAACACGATATCTGAACGTTGATGTCGCTCGATTTGTTAACGTGACCCGAGAACGCAACGAAAGCGAGCACAGGAGCACACTCAATTTGTGCACCGTTCATATGGAATCTGCCGTATTCCTCCCCACCAACGCTACGTCCTTTATGGGGCTAGGCATTGGATAAAAATCAACGTAGTCCCGCCTACTCGGCGCACGTGCTCCGTCGTCGATCGCTTACTCGCGATGTCCATACATATGTACAGAAAGGAACGTTGTGCCGTTTATTCGTTTCGCTGCGTTATATTTCACGAATATATTAAGATCGAGTAATAGATTTTATTAGTTTGTAATCGACGATTTGTTTAGGGGGTTCACGTGCTCATGTGCTCCTATACAGAAACCGCCGCTGAATCAGAAACAACAATAATTGTCAATTATTACAAAATACACCATACATATTTTAGAATAAATGTATTAATAGCTATTTACCCATTTTAGAAGGACTAATATTTCAGTAGATTATATTATAATACAATTTTACTAATATAATACTGTGTTTAATCGTAAAATTTATATGAAACTGCTATACATAGAACAAAAACATTATTTATTGTTGACATATGCATTTATACATGAACTACAAATTGATATATTCTACAAATGTTAGATATTCTAAGAATAAATTGTAGTAGTGGCCATCTTCTTTATAAAAACATTTCTTACTGTCAGTTGCAACTTACATTAGCCTAAACGATAAATGCAACACAATCCATATGACGATAACTACCGGTTAATTGTTTCACCTTCCAGCATAATCAATATGCACTAGGAGTGCTGTAATTAAAAAAAAACACTTTCCTTTTTTAATTATCATTAGTTTTATGAATTTAATTAATAAAAAAACTAAAATAAAAAAGACTATTGAAAATAGTTGAATAAAACTAACCACGGTTCAATTCTGTACACATTCTAGCTGATTTTCTTGGTTTAATAATCGTGTTTTTCAGAGCTTGTTTTATTAAATTTTTTAATTTTGTTGAAAATACGTTGTCATTTAATCTATCACTGACATTGTAAAGGTAGTCGTTGATTGCAAAACCCTTAGTTCTTGGACCATATTTTGTGTGGTATTCGTATTGATGATGCGTCCATCAAAAAACTAATGCTAGTAATTAATTGGTTGGATAATTGTTAATACAAGTTTTATTTTGCAAAAAATAACCCCGCTGCCATATATTATCGTGTAATATTCATATAAGAGATTCTTTTAAGGAATATGCTATATACCAATGTTGGGCAAGATATGGGAAATGAATAAATTTCTACAGCGAATAGATATAATAGCGTGTTTATTCGCCTCATGGTGGCATATGGTGTTGCCTACCGATTTGCCAAAAGTGTGTAACGAGTGTGTCTAATCGATGTAGCAAATTATTTAATTCCCCCATATACTGTTACATAGCTACAATTCTATTTGTTGCTGCCTACATTATTCCAATCTCTTACAGATGCAAAGGAGTTTGAATTACTATAGATTGGTATATGGAACCTCACTTAATAATTGAAAATGGGAATTTCCAAAGCGCGTATCGTTATCGCAAAAGAGTTAATTGGCAGAGTTCGAGTTATACAATTATAGAAATAGATAACAAAAATACGAACAGCAAATTTTATATTTATTAAATGGTATTATAAATTTATTAAGCCATATAATTATTACTGGATAACGGGCAATGTATTTTTCTCCTATGCTTGTCGGCGTAGGAAAATATTTACAGGATTTTTTTCTGTTTCTGTTATAATTACCAAAAATATAGAAAATGAAGCAAATCTTGCTTTAGCATACGTTGACACGAAAGAATTACTTTTAGCTTAAACGGTTAATTGAGATATCAAGACTACTTGGTATAATTTGTTTATCATAATTCTTATCTCAGGGTGCTTTTAGTTCTTAAATCGTCCTTCTTTGCAGTTTACCCTTCTTCATTTGTCTACATGAATCAGCAATACATTTTATTAATTGTCTGAAGCGCTCATACTGGATTGTTACATTACAAGCATAATTTTTGAGATCGCTAAAAACGTCTTTCTTTTTCGAAATATTCTTCAATGAGAAGGCATTCATTTTATTTATTTTCCTAAATTATAATTTGCACACCTTTGGGAGTTGGAAAACATAAGATCATATTTATTAATTATTATTATCTATCTTCCAAATACTTTAAGCATTAACAAGAGTTGGTAAGGTAATTTTTTGTATAAGACGTTATATATTATCTAGTGAGCGTTGCCGCATTATTTCAAATAACGAGCTGCGGAACAAGTTCTTGGATGATTGGTTATCCTTTTGTAAGACGATTAAAGAGTATCCAGAAATACTTCCTTTCTTACAATAACTTACCAGTGGCGGTTTTCATATGTATGTACATCGCGAGCAAGCGACCGACGACGGAGCACGTGCGCAGAGTAGGCGGGACTACGTTGATTTTATCCAATGCCTTCATCCTAGCCGCATAAAGGACGTATCGGCGGTAGTGAGGGATACGGCAGATTCCATATGAACGGTGCACAAATTGAGTGTGCTCCTGTGCTCGCTTTCGTTACGTTTTCGGGTCACGTTAACAAATCGATCGACATCAACGTTCAGATATCGTGTTTTACGGATAAACTATATTATATATGTTTTGTTTATGAATGACTCACCGTTCACAGGTCATAATTACCATAAGAACTATTACTGTTTGTTGGTGACAGTTTTATAATGAAACCAAGGGTGCGTAATTATTTTAATTTATTAAATAACATACTGCTGTAGTTTTTTATTTAAAAAAAAAACAATTATCGGAATACATTTCTTAATTTAATGTTATTTTCATTTGAAAGTTGTTTTGATATTTTAGGATAACTGTGTATTTCTTTATACTTTAAGTTTTAACAGAATTTTCGTGACTATATACAACATTATATTATTTATTTCACTATTGCTATATATTTCGGTATTGGACGGATTTGTTTCCAGGTTTTTTGTTTGTTTTTCTGGCTCTCTGCTTCGTACGTGCGAGCGAGAGAGCCAGTGTGATATAGATATCGGGGTGGCTCACATGTGTTTGTTTTTCTTTTGCTTGGAATTTAAAAATTTTAATATATTAATCTATTAATTTGTTGCTGATATTAAGTCAGTGCTCAATGGTTAATCACACTCGTGCAGTTTTGATGATTAATTAATACAGGTCTGTATTAAATTTAATTTTTATTTTAGTTTTAGGTATAAGAAGAATTTCAAAGAATTGTAGATGATAAAAGTTGATATATTAACACAAGAATCATGGTTGTAAAATTTAAAAACTTAGTGTTAATTTATACAATATCTTAAATTTAACTTGTAAAAAAAAAGGAATTAGACAATATATTTGTTAAAAAAAACTATCTATTTTATTTAAAACACTGATTTAAATTTTCGTTTATTAAACCCGCGCACAGAAAATCTCAAAGTTAAGCTCGTAAATCTTTAACTGCTCCCAAAAAACGTACGTTTCCCTCAAAGATACAAATAATAATTGATTTTTTTAGAAAACAAAAATAAATTGGCAACAGCGCAGCCGCAGTTAAAACTACGCCGCATTGTTAAATCCTCTGCAAAAAGCCGACAAAGCAAAGCCGCCACACATTGCGCTTTGGTGCAGCCGACAACAAAAAAAATATAAATAGTATGTAAAAAAAGTAATGAAATGAAATATACAGTACGGTAAAAAGATAATGAAATGCAACACAAACAAGCAAGTAGTATTGTAAGTAAACACTAAACAATATATAAATAAGAATTATGGATGCGAAAAGTTTTACTGTGCAATATTAAAAAGACAATTTTAATGTGTTTAAGTTATGAACAAAAATTTAGTTTAAAGTTTAAAGTATGGGCAGACCAAAACCAGAACTTAATTTGACGCAAACTACAAAGGGCAAATTTAGAGACTTTAACACCCTACGTTTCCGACCACGAGCCGCCACTGTAACTTACATTACTTTATTATTAGAAAATTGAACAACTAGATTACATAATTATTTATAGATGAATATAAGTGTGTGATTGATGCTTACTGTATAAGAACTGTGTAGTAAATATGTACCGAAAAAAATGTGTGTACTGTGTAGGAACCTGCGGGGCGACACCTCGTATATTCTTTAGTTGCATGTGTTTTTTTTGAATACCCGTTGAGGGATAGTTTGCGACACAGGCTATAATATTGCTTCTTTCTAAAATGAATATGTTGCTCTTTGTGTTACTTTACTAATGATGAAGGTCGTGAAGTTTAAAATCATAATTTGACCGAATGAACTCAAAAATTATCATCAAAAGTTTTTTTTATACTTTCAGTGTTTTCCATATAAATTAGTATTTGTTGGATGTTTAAGACGCAATAAATTAAAAGGAAAAAATCTCTTGCCTGAGGTTATAACACTTCTAAGCACCTATAATTTCTCTGTTCTAAACCTTATAATAATTAATGTGTGTAATGTAATTAATGTGTTACATAAGCCATAAACTTCAAATTAATATACACATCTAAAACACACATGATTATTACAGGCAAACCGAAAGCAAAAAATTGGAACTTATCGAAGGATTTTCGTATGCAAGAATCAGACAGCGCACAATTTATTAGATCTCGTTGACCCGAATGTAAAAAAAAAATACGTAAATGTTCTCTTCGGAGAAATACATGGAATAAAATGACCCAACACCATCCTGCCGATGATTCACTTATCAGTTCTCACCCGGTGGTCCGCAGACTGCCGCAATTCCGTTGAGATGTTACACTCTTCCTATTTCTTTTACCAGTATTTGCGTGCACGCTATAATTTTCTGCACAGCCGCGTGCACGGAAGAATTATATTAAAGTGATTCGCTATCGCTCCGCCGAGGGCACTGCTGATTCAACTTCATTTCGACTGGCTTCGCATTCATGTTACATCCTCTAAGGAGGATTGTATCGTACAAATTTCATGAACGTGAGTGTCTTTTGTCGAGTGACGAACATGCAACATGGCCGGTGTAATTATTGGTAGGTGGTATTGTTTTGTTGATGTTCGGTAATAATGATTTTTTTTTGTATTTATCTAAGTTATCAGTAACGCTGCGGTTTCAAAAATAAAATTTGCAATCAAAATTGGAAAGGCATGCACTAAACATGATTTTTTTTTGTTGTTGATAGGTATCTATATTTAATATTTATTCTAAACACTAATGAATATCAAACAGAAGATATTAAATTATTTTTTTCGAGTTGTCATGGAGATATGGTGTTTATCGAGAGTACTTATTATCTACATAAATCAATCAGCATGCTAAACCACATTATTGTTTTTAAGTTTTTAATGTTTGACTATCTAAATCTGTTATGAAACATCCTTTTTTAATTAATAACTATTTCATACTGATCCTTTTTTGTTTTTTTTTTCCGAAAATAATTTTAGTATCTAAATGTGCATCATCTTGACTGATTCATATAATATTTTAGCAAAAAAAATCTTTCATAATTTTCGAGAATTCAAAATNTATCTAAATGTGCATCATCTTGACTGATTCATATAATATTTTAGCAAAAAAAATCTTTCATAATTTTCGAGATATTTACAAAAATCTATGTAATTGTTTGGAAATCGGGGAAATGAATTTTTGACTTGCCGGTGTTTCTTAATAAGTTCAGTTTTACAAACTTCTTCTAGACTCCTCAACACTAAACTGCTTTAAACTGGACCTACGTTTCAATAGCAAAGCTATCATCATCAACAGAAACACTGAACTGAATCGGTTCAGTTTTCTTAGAAATCAATCGGACACAAATAATGTCACTGTAATAACACACTTAGGGCCAATTGTACAAAACTCCGTTGAATCTGAGATCAGTTGAACGTAAGATCAACAGCGATCTTCGTTCAACATTAAGTGCATTGTACAAAACTATTTTCCGAGCGGTTCAGTTGAAAGCAGTATTGGCTATTCTGTCGCAACGCCTACGCGTACGCACTATGTCATTGTTCTGTCACTTTGGTTTGGTGGAGAAAACGAAGTAGACGATTCGTTCCTATTTGTGTGAACCACTTGGAGGTTTGGAGATAAGATTGGTTAGTTTTACGGTAAACATATTTATGCTTCATATTATTTGTGTTCTGTTGCAGTAGAAATGAGAAAAAAAATATTAGCTATTAAATATGCTCTTGTTCCATAAGTGCTATCAGCGACAAGCAAATTATCTCCATAAACACCACTATCAAACTCTTAGTTACTTAGTTAACTAAGTTCAACGATGATCTTTCGTTGAACGGCCTTCGTGCAATTGCCCCTTGGGATCTGATGTTTCTAGTGCTCGTACTTTTGACTCATAACATGAAATTCTTGACGATGGATTACTAAAATATGAGTTGGTGTTTAGGCTATTTCCATCGTCTGTTGGATTGTTTAGAACCGACGTTTGGACAATGTTTCTACGGTATAGATCCTAAACAGGTCTCTCAGACTACACAAAAAGATCATCCAGGAACAAATCACAGTCCTTATCAGGCCACTCTGATGACGGATCTGTGCAACCCAACAGACGATGGAAGTAGCTCAAACACCAGTTCATATTTTCTGTTTCGATTACAAAGCATATCGTGTAGCTACTTTGGATGCGATTAAATCAAGTTAATCATTTGATGGATTTTTCAATTATCTTGAGTTGTGTCAATATTTATAGCGAAAAACGTAGCATAAATTATTTTTTTTAGCAATTTATTTTTCAATCTTTTCAATCAAATCGTATAATTTCATTTTGTATTTGATGACTCAAATATTTAAGAAAACCTAGGACTGCCTCAGACCACAGCACCAACTGCAACGGGGGAAGCCCAAGAATGGTCTCCATAGCAGTAGTCGGCGCCGAGGACATGGCTCCCGTGATCCCCAAACAGGTAATCCTCTGGACTTTGCTAACACACTTATAGCATAGCGTAGATTTGCTTTATGCCACCAGACCAGCGAGGCATAAGTTATAGAGGGTACTACAACCTTCGTGTACAACCAGTGTACCATTGAAGGCTTTAGCCCCCACGCTTTACCGAACATACCTCTGTAGGCCCAGAAGTTCCTGATGGCTTTGTTCGTCACATGTTCTAGGTATGATTTGTACAGCAGTTTGGCGTCCAAGATAACACCCAGGTATTTAACCTCGGTTGATACGAGTATTTTGGAGCCGAATATAGTGGGACACTGGAGATTGGAGAGTTTCTTCCTCCAAGTGAACGGAACCATAGTTGTTTTACTAGAGTTGACATTGAGAGCCTCTCTTGTACACCACCTATCTACAAGCCTGAGCGCGACCTGCATCCTCTCGGATACTACGCCCCCAAATTTCCCGCAGACAAGAATGGTGATGTCATCGGCGTAGCCCTGCGCATGGAAGCCCGCCCCCCGAAGTTCAGAGAGCAGGCTGTCCACCACAAGACTCCATAGCAGCGGTGACAGTACGCCGCCCTGATCGTGCATAGGTTCTGCGACACGTGAACCTTTCTGTTTCTTATCATGTTGCCGATCCACCTCGTAATCGTTGGCTCGACTCCACGTTTACGCAGCGCCCTTTCCATCGACAGAAACGACGCCTTATCAAAGGCGCCCTGAATGTCTAGGAAGGTCGCTAGTGCAATTTCTTTGTTGCCATAGGCAGTTTCCACTCGACGAGCCAGGTCATGGATGGCCTGCTCGCAGGATTTACCAGTTTGATAAGCAAATTGGTACTCGTGAAGAGGCATCCTTGCCAGAGCCGAGTCCCTCAGATGCTTGTCAATTATCTTCTCAAGAGTTTTGAGAAAGAATGAGGTAAGGCTGATGGGCCGGTACGACTTCGCTTCCAAATAGGACGATTTGCCCTGCTTAGGAATGAATACCACCCGAGCCTCTCTCCAGCTGTTTGGTGTGTAACCCATCGCCAAGGTTGCCCTTAGGAGGGTACATAAAACTGGGGATAGCATCTCCAGGCCCTGTTGAAGCAGCGCCGGGAAGATGCCCGTCCAAACCAGCCGATTTAAAAGGTTTAAAGGATTCAATTGCCCATCGTATCCTAGAAACCTGAATAATTTTGCGCGCTAGGTTCCAATCCTCATCCCAATATGCACACATACGTAACACCTATGATTTTGGATTGCATTTTTCGCTTTTCGAAGCACTGTAACACGATCCGAAATAATATGAATCTCTTGATATGAATCTTGATTCGAAAAGAAGTCGTATCGTACATTCGAACCTTTAAAAACAATTTAACTCTTCATGTCTAACATGTATGTACAGTGCCCTCCAGATCTAATGTCTCCCCCTAGCAACGTTCGAATATCGAAACTATTTCCGCATAGCAAGGTCAAGTACTTCGACTCAGCTCGGATTCGCAGGTAGAAAAAGAGCATTATCATTCTTGAGCATGATGTAATTATATTTTCTTAACATATTTAAACGACAAAGGAATTTTACCAATAAAACATTTGCATATATTAATCTATTGGCTGTTATCGCAAGTTCACTAAACCGCAGGTTTTCATGCTTTGAAAATTTGCATTTGGCTTGGTATTGTTCGTTCATATCTGTTTTTATTGTATACATTTATATCTCATTTATATTGTATAAATGTTGCTAATACTATTATATCTACACACGGCTAAATCGGGTCGGGAATTGACAGATGTTATTATGCGGATACGGGTAAGGGATAATCTTTGTGAGTCGTTTTTACCCAATACACTTCAATACAACTCAAATAGTAGAACGACAAATAAAAGCATTGGGTTACTAAAAATGTAGAACTGTAAATAATTAATACCACCGTGTTAAAACTATTACAATATTTAACAGGTTAACCTTCAGAACTGAAAAAATTATAAAAATAAGAAGAAAATAATAATAATAATAATAAGAATGGATAAAGGAAGGCATCGAATTAGTAATTTGTGAACAAGTTCTTAAAAACAAAATCTATTAGGATAAGGTAATATAATTATATCCTCGATCTGTTGTTTAATGTAAGATTTGGTTTACATAAATATAAAATACATAAAACACGAAATAGAGAAAAAACCGGAATTGAAGTCAAAATTTTAACAGATAATAAATCGTTAATGACACAACTGTTCTAATATTTCTACTTGTATCAAAGAAAACTTGTAACCGCAGTTGGGTTCCTAATCATGAGACAAACGATTTCTGACCGCAATTCAGGTGCACCGATCCAATGCACGTCTTATCTAACTGGGGTTACTTTTATTAATAATTTGTAATAAAAACACACCTCCATATATTTTATCGGACATGCTTATCTATGAATCCTACACTAAACTGCAGGTAAATTATGTAATACAATATTCATATCTGCTGCTTGCAAATCCGAAAATTGCCGAAGCGCACAGCTTAGAGTGTGTGGTAGAAAATATAGATGCATGGTTGTGAGGGGGAGACATTAGAAAAGAAGCCCACTGTACATACCTTGTATTTATCTCACGGTATACTTGAATCCCTCTTTGTCTGATTGTATGCAAGTACTATACCAACATACATAGAGATGGTAAACCTTACACCACCACACAGATAGGCATCATAAATTTTCTAATTTACTTACATCGCAGTCTATACCTATCCAGAACGATGTAGTTCAGTTTTACGGCAGATTGTAAACCGCCAGCGCTTTTTCAGTATATATTTAAGGTTTTATGGTCAAGTGTGCGCTGATACGTTGTTTAGACTGCGGTCTGAGGAATGCCGTTGTAATCTCGGTCTACGAGACGATGATGTTGCAGATTATTGTTTACCATCCACTAGGACACAAGAATTAAGATCTCTGTGTAAATTAGGCTCGGTTACGCAAACAAGTGCGCTTACGCATATATCCTTGGAACGGCGACGCACTTAAATCACCCAATGCATAGATTGCACGGCGTCAATTATTGTTTCAACTGATTGGTTCACTGTCGATCAATGAACTTGTAATGAATGTCTTGCGGCTATAATGTTAAAAAGGTTTCGAGGTTATTATCAAAGACGTAAATAGTAAAGTAAACAAGGAGGTTTGGTACATAATAAATAAACTACTGCATGCGATATTTGACCCACAAACTACCCATAATTCTTTTTTTTTTTTCGTTACGACCTCCTAATAATGAATTATACATCATCACAGAGCATGTTAGGTACTGATTGCCGAAGTAAACCTGTTTCCGCCGACTGAGTACCTGTAAATCTCTTAACAAACGATGATATATACACGGTACAATTCCCTTTGATCTATTTTCTTTTATTAGTGCGCTACTTCAATGAGCGGGCCCAGACTAATAAGCGTGCCCGCTCACCCGTGCTTAAGTACAAAGACAGTCGCTATTTGTGCGCTTGTAATTCTGTGAAATCCTCGGTGCTACTTACAGACATACAAAAGTCTGTCCGGACAAGCTTCGAATCGAAGACGCTATCTATCGATCGTGAAGGAATCGAGTGAGAAAAATACCGTACCTACTATGTTGCCTTGGCGCGTCCGACAGCAAAGCAAACATTCAAATCGAACCATGACCGAATACCAGACGGTGCTAATTATAGTTATCGAGAGCCGTACATCTGCATCTGGAGGAACTGATTCGGAAACATCGAAGACGCTATCTATCGATCGTGAAGGAATCGAGTGAGAAAAATACCGTACCTACTATGTTGCCTTGGCGCGTCCGACAGCAAAGCAAACATTCAAATCGAACCATGACCGAATACCAGACGGTGCTAATTATAGTTATCGAGAGCCGTACATCTGCATCTGGAGGAACTGATTCGGAAACATATTTTTTTGTTCGGCGCTGGACGACTTGTAAGTGCAGGGTTGGATTTAAAATGTTGGAAAAATTAGTCAGATAAGAAAATGAAATGTCTTTCTTGTACTGGTGCGGAAGTAGTTACGGATTAGTGATGGGATTTTTTATTATTGTGGGAGTCTCTAAGTCTCCCGAAACACTGCAACCTCTTGGATTTTTGTATTTAGTCTACCATTTCTTTTATCCATTAAATTATACCATCCATTCCAGGATCTAGTACCTTGCACTAATCTGTACAGGCCTCTGGCTGGTGGATTGATTGCTGGGTCCATTTTCGGCTTGCAAGAAATTGCCTGCCTTTTTGCGTCCACAATCTCGCATTCATACAGAATGTGGTAAGCGTCAGTTGGTATCCCAATTTTCTGTAGGTCTCCTTTCAGTATACAGTGTCCTGTTAGGAGACTTGCTACGAGGCGAAGGTGATTCCTACTGAGCTGTAGTCAGCCTTCTTCTTCGATGATCCCGAAATAAAAATATAATACTTTATAATATCTTTGACAACTATGATATAGATATAGATTTATTGCCAATGACGTTACATAAACATATAAAAAATATAATAAACAAAAATAAAACAATAAAAACGTTCACTATGAGGAGACAAGTCAAAATTTATGATTACTAAATTCGTAAAATGAATAACAAGGTTGTTTTAGTAATATCATCTTCAATTTGCGTCGAAATGTAGTTAAATTAGGAGAACTTAATATAAACGAAGGTAATTTATTGAAGAAAAGAGAAGCCCATGAAGTACAGAGAATTTTTGCAGGGAGAAATACCAGATTTCGGAAGATTAATACTTAATACTATTACAGTTACGAATGTTGTAAGAATGAATGTCGGTTCGATAGGTATATCTGCTACTATAGTTATACACCATACTTACCGACTCATAGATAATTAATGAGTATAAAGTCAAAATTTTTTGGGAAACGGACGACAATGGGCTCTGTTGTCCTCTCCACTAATCAGCCACACAGCCCGTTTTTTGTAATTTAAAAATCTCGAATAAATTCGTTGTAGTGATGAAGGCCCAACAAGAAATATAATATCTCATGCGAGACTCAAATAGCGCAAAGTAAACCCCTCTCGCAATAATCCTTAAAGCATAACAGGCTGATGACAAGCCTTTCGACAGCATCTGAATGTGCTTGGTCCACCCCAAGCCGGTATCCACAGTAACACCTAAAAATCTAAACGTCAGTAGCGGAGGATAAAATATTGTTATTAATAACAATGATAAGATTGATTGAAGGCCTCATGATTAGAGGCATGCCATGTAAGAGAAGTATCGTCGGCGAAAAGAACCGTGTGTGATTGGCGGGCTACATGTGCCAGGTCATTAATGAATATTAATATAACGTCGGTCCAAGCACTGAGCCCTGCGGCACACCACACACGGCTCGGCCAACTGTCAAATCGACATTGTCATTGTCAACTCGCAACCGTACATATTGTCAAATCAGTCAAATATGAGCGGAACCAGTCGTTAACTTTGTCCCTAAAGCCATACCTTTCAAGTTTGTTAAGTAAATGGGGAACACAATCAAATGCTTTAGATAGATCGCAAAATACGGTGGCTGTCATTTGTTTTTGGTTAACAGTTTCGAAAATGCGAAACAGAAAATTATAAAGGGCATCACTGGTTGACACTCCTATGTCCCCGTTTATTCTAATCATAATAATTCGAACGAAAAATATAATTATCCCTCTTAGTATAGCAGAGAAATTATTAACGGCATCAAATTGAAAAGTAAATACCTACTTCAAAAAATATCGAAAATCTTGGCTCACCAAATGATTTTCAGAATTTTAAGAACTCACGTAGTAATATTAAATTTCAAATTCGGGAAGCTGTTAAACAGCTAGTGTTGAGCGTTCTATCGCCACTAACAGTTCGCAGTTTGGTCTGGTCTTTCATTCATTACGAAAGAGCACATCTCTGGATTCCAGGAAAAATGCATTATCGGGATTGTCGTTATGAATCGCCAGAGTTAATTGTAAACACTTTTTCACAGCACTTTGTGAGTGTATTTCAAGATCCTTCGCCCTATTCTATTGGCACTATGGTCACTGCCAGCTTGTCAGATATAAGAATTACTGCCATTACTGAGACAGACATACTTTCTGCCCTTGGTGAACTTGGAAATAAAATCACCCCGGTATATGATCACGTTCTTTGCTTTGTACTGGGGGATTGCTCGGGGGTCCTGATGCGTCCACTCTTGACAATTTTTAACCTTATTCTCTCTACATCGACTTTCCATGTTGCCTGGAAGCCCGCGACATTCTGACCAGTTTTCAAGAGTGGGGATAGGTTCGATATATCTAACTGCCGACCTATTTCCAACCAGCATTGCAAAGTTATTCGAGTCTGCATTATTGGAACTTCTTTTTCCACAAATCAACCAGCTTATTGCGGCAGAACTACATGCTTTCGTTGGTAAGAGATCAACGGTTACCAATTTAAGTATGTTTTTGCAGTCAACTGTAGAGGTTTTAGACAACCAAGGTCAGGTTGTCGTTATTTATACGGACCTGTCTTGCATTTGAAGAATGTCTTGGCTTTAGTGAAACATTTCTCCACCTGCTCGATTCCCATCTGCGCAATCGTCAATTCTTTGTTTGTTATAATGGCTTTTGCACAGCCAGTCGTGAAGCAAGCTCTGGTGTTCCTCAGAGCTCGCACTCGGGACCCTTGTTGTTTCTATTATTCATTAACGATTTGCCCGCACAAGTTAGTTCTACTGTCTTAATGTTCGCTGATGATGTGAAGTTACTCTCATCTATAAATTCAGTAGATAACTGCGTTACACTACAGTCTGATTTTCGTACCATGATGGATTGGTGTTCTACTAATGAACTTCCAATACATTTTAATTACATATTACATTACACCGATGGGAGTAATTTTTGTTTGCCGCCATTTTCAACATGAACTTATTTATGTAATCGTATTCCATTGGAAGTGCCGCTTTTAATTTATAGCACCATACGAGTGTTGACGTGAACGAGAGCAAAAAACTGAAAACCTCAGTGCGCCCTCGGTGCAACCAGTGGAATACGCTATTAAACAATTTTCGACAATATTTTAATCTAACCCAGTTTACCTAAAACAAAAATACTGTACACATTTGAATCAGACATCTAGTAGTAAAAAGTAAGTTAACTGAGAGAAATAAATATTTATTTGCCCACATATAAACAATTTATTTTCATATATTTCAAACAATTTATTTTTCTCTGTATATTAGTAGACAATTTGCACCTCACCTTAATGGCCGTCATTTATGCCAATTTTATTACCACTGGGAGATTTAAAACCGTTTCTCTTTCCCGTGCGTTTGCGTATTTATCGCTGCACCTATTCCATACGCAATATACGTCCGCTTGCATATAATGCGCATCTAAATGCGGAGCAGAAAAAGCATCGGCGACTTTTCTGTCTTACACGTTTGTGCGTTCTATTCGTGCACGCACCTCTCTGGTTCGAACGTTTTATTGGCCGTTCTCTATTGCCGAGTGCGTACGTTCACTCTGCGGTCCCGTAATTAATTAACGACGTCAGTTTCTAAAAATACGTTCCGACACTCTATTAATAAGACGGCCGACCACCTGTTGGCCGACATAGAGAAACGCACGCAGAACACGTGTGAACGCACTTTGAGAGTTGGCGCACGCTTTGGTGGTATGCGTTTGTCTCTTTTTTTTTTCTCGTATCGAATCCGACTTTCAAATGTTTAAGAGACAGGAGATGATAGAAAATAATGGCGAAAGGTAACGTATCCTTCATATCTCGATTATTCAAAAATAAGTAGATAGGCACTTCAATTGCATTAGATTCAGTAATCGCATGATACATGAGTCGTTTTTGAAACCTTAAAAATGATGACTTCTACAGAAATACTGTTCCCACGCCATATATTTTCCGTTTTCTGTTTAAGTATTAATCAAAATTAACAACTTCACTTTTTAATTCCATTTCTTTTTGTTTGGAATTTACATTTCCTTACCTCAATTAATGTTATCAACGTTTCGTTCTTTTTCTAAATCTCCATCCGAAACCATGTTAATACTGATCCACTTTAGCCATTTTTGAAAAATACTATGTATGCCGATGACACGCAAATTTATCACTCTTTTTATAGTTCGAGCAGTATTGATGCCATTAGTAAAATTAATCACGACTTGGATAGTCTTTACAAAATATCAACTAACCATTCTCTACATATTAATCCCACTAAATCAGCTATCTGAATGTTTGGCAATAAAAATGAAACGTTGGGCCTCATTGAGAGGTTCGAGTGTAGGTGGGGGTGCTAAAAATAGAATTCGTCCAAGTGCGAGAAATCTAGGAATTGAAATGGATTCTTCACTTCGTTTTAGGGGTCACATCTCCAACTGCATTAAAAAAGCCTATCTTGCTCTAAAACTCCTTTACCCTCACAGATCTGTTCTGAGTCAGACGACTAAAGGGTTGCTTTGTGATGCATTGGTTTTGTCTCCATTTGTTTATTTGCTCGACTTTGTACGGCGCATGTATTGATGGGGACACTTCGACAGAATTCCTGCATAAGATTAATATTTACGAGAAATACGGCCGCATATCCACAAATTGGTAGGTTAAATTGGTTAAATATGTATGAATCGACGATTACTCCTTCCTATTGTTTGTTTCATAGGATCATTAGTCATAGGCAGCCTGTGTATCTCTATAATAAAATCACGTATCGCCGGGATGTGCATATGAAGCCGTTGCGCAATGTTGAGCACACTATCACTCCTCCACCCCTTCGGACAGCACTCTTTGAGAGAGGTTTTAGTTATTCTATCTACAAACTATTTAATCCGTTACCTCTCTATCTCAAACAGAGTAGCGTAGTGTTGTTTAAGCGTAATATGAAGCGGTGTCTGTTGGGACAGCTATCGATTTAGGTGACTGTGTAAATGCGAAAGAGTTCACAATACAAGTTTTATAATGTGAATCATGCTCATCGCACACTTTAGTATTAAGTTAGTTATAGGCATTTTTTTTCCATTACTTTCATTATTCCTCTACTAAAATTCAAGGGTAAAGATTAAAAGCAGGGTGATATCTCTGGTATCATATCTGAACTTCCCCTTGCGGTTTTCTGCCAGGACAATTTAATTTACCCCTTTATTATTATTCTGGTTAATTTTTCTTCTTTTTCTCAATTGTTATGTAATGTTTTATATGTTTTTAAAATGTATACCTGGTTGTGTCTGAAACAGAAAATAAAGACTATTATTATATTATTATTATTTATTATTATTATTATTATTATTATTATTATTATTATTATTATTATTATTATTATTACTATGGGATTGATTTGATCTTATCTTATTGTTCGGAAATAGAACTAAAAACGGATGAACTGTGTTCAAAAATTGATCTATTCCATAGAATGTCTATCAGCTGTTGTGACCCAAAAAATCTCAGACAATAGAGACCAACTAGATTTTTGTCAGCTGCTTAGTTCAAGTTCTCTGCACCTATAGCGTATATTATAAGAGTTAAAGTGGGTGAAAAGTTGCATTTAAAGTGGGTTCGACGTTAACTTTAACTCTTCTATGCTCCTGCATTAACCGAATGTCTTGAGGGATTCGACTAGTGCGAGGGGCTGCGAGTTAGAATCTCGCTCTGGTCAGTTACGGTAGCTAGTTTTCTTCTGGAGTCGTAATGATGATTAGGTGGGAGATTTGACTCTGCAGAGACGCCTCCTAAGTAAAAAATGCTTGGATTTTATATACCCCGATAAAAAGAAATGGGAATCAATTCAATATTCTTTAATTCATTTAACATTTTTTGAAAATGCTTAACTTTTAACAGAATACCTCCAACTTTTTATGATCTAAATTCCAAATTTTTAATTTATCTGTAACACATCGTTGTTAAAACATGTTTTCCCATTATTTCTTCACTCCATAATATGCTGATTTGTCCGTAGTTAACATGTTTATTTTCCCTAATTATTCTTTGTAATGCTCTTTTGTTAATATTTGTTACTACTACAATAAAAGGTTAATTTATTGTCACAATTACAATTTGTCACAATTATAAATTAACCTTATAGTTGTAAGAAAAGATAAAAAATGTCCAACCTCGCAATACTTTATAATGTAAAGTAGTAGCTACGGGTTTCGAGCCTAGTGGCTCATCTTCAGGCACTTACAGAGACATCTAAAGAAGAAGAAAAATTCTTTCATAAATGTTCATTTCATGTTCTATTCATTTTACATTTTACGTTAATTATTTATTATCTGAACATATGGGGTACTGTTAAATAAAAACTATAATTTTAGTTAGTTTCCTTCATTGTACAGGTAGCAATTTTTAATGTGTTGTGCTTGTTACAAAGATTTTATTTTTACATTTCAACTTAATTACTCTTGTCGTATACCTTTTTTACATTATACAGGTTGTTTGGTAGAACGATATAAAATTTTATCGGTCGTAAGGTGAGGTCATAATGAACCTTATTAACCATATTTATCTTAGTTCAAAGATATGATGAAATTTTAGTAAGTTTCGTGTTTCTGGCAAAAAATAACAATTATACAATAACAACGTAACTTAATAATAAGAACAATAACAAAAAAACTTTAACGCTGCGGTCACACTGAATAGCAGATAGACAAGGCCTTGCAAAGTTAGAGTAATGTCAAAAAATTAGGTACTGACAAATTAATGACAGGTTACTGAATTATTCATCGTATAGACCTATGGGAGAAAATATATGAGAATGAGAGAGAAAGGTAGTGGTTCCTATTCCATTATCGCGCTATACTGATATAATAACATAGTCATAGTTTATGTTGTATTTTCTGGTACTACTCAAAGTTTGTTTTACAAACAAAATACTCTTCGAAATAAGATAAAATAAGGAGGTTTTTTTAAATAATCTTAACGTTGGAATTGTTTCATTTAAAAAGAAGAACTTGAGAATTCCAAATTTTCTATGTCGTTAAATGAGATATGTAAGCCTATACTTCTTTTCTATCTGACTTTTGGGTTTAAATTACTTGCTTCTTTTTAAATAAAGATGCATTAGATTTACATAAAAAGCAAGTTTTAGCATGATATCAGGAAAATGAAAGCAGTTATTAATGTATAATAGTATTTTTTTGCAAAAAACTCAAAATTTACTAAAAGTTAAAATAACTCAAAATCTATTACACTTTGGACTAACAATAAGATATATATGGTTAATATCCTAATGGGAATAATTAATTATTATAATATCCTAATGACCTCGTCTGTAGAAAACTTTAGAGTACTCTGCCAAACACGCGGTATATTGCACAAATTTAGCCACATTTTATATTTTCACAATTTTTAATAGTGCTTTTATACTGTAAGCATTTGTCAAATTATAATTATTTTTTAATTTTAATTTCTTTATTCTAACTTGTTCATCTTAGTCTTTTAAAAAAATGTTAATCATCTATTAAAAACTTCATCTTTAATTGTTTATTCTTAACTTAATTTATTGTATACGCTCATCTTCAGGCAACTGATGGCCTGAAGATGAGCCCCTAAGCTCGAAATCGTAGCTACTACATTAAGGAGAATTGCGAGATAGAATCCATTTTTTATTTTCTACAATCATGAGAAACTCGCATAGAATCAACCTACATCATCTCTGCCCATATTTACGTTTAAACACACTTTAATACTTTTGAGAACATAATGTTTACAAGCCGCAATTGTTTTCAGATAATTTTGCACAGCCAATCTCGATATTTAACTAATTTCTGAAAGGAAGTAAATTTTATATCACATTGCTTACTAAATATCTGGAATAATAGATACATACAACTTTAAGCGAGTACTGTCATCATGTGTCATACTGATACAACCCTTATTCTTTCGTAAAAATGTTAGAATTTTGAAGAGTGGGCCAACTGATATTGCATATGATAGTATGATAGTACTCCGATGTCTATTTTCGACCAACTCTTAAATCCGAACAGTTCAACGAAAAAAAATTAAATAATAAACTGTTTAGGAAATTTTATATACTCCCATTTTGAATAGAAAGGTTATTTATGGAAATTGATCATTTCCGAGTCATAAACAAGAAATCGCCAAAAAAATGAGTTTTTTTGTCTTTTTTGGCATTTTTTTTCAACGTTGAGTCACAAGATTTCATTAGCAAATCTCAGATTCGGATTTCAAATGATCAAAACCTCTTGCGCTGGAGACCCTTTTGAGCAATTTATTAAATGTAGTGGGGTGGTGATGGAAGTACTGGAGAAGATTTGACAAAATTGTCAAATAGTTCTGTCATATTCCAACTGTCATCAAAATTTGTCTAGTTTATCATGCACTAAATTTTCTAAATTTTTATCAAAGGTTTTTATCAAAATTTCAGTAGAAGTCTCCAAATTAAACCAACAGCTTCGAGATGGATCAGTTCGTGACTACGTACCGAAAAGATTACCTGTGGCCCTATGTTAGGGTTATGGGGATGAAGCCGCACCCAGATAATACATATCCACCCTTGAGTACTGGAAGTCACGGTGAGATGTGTGCTTGCAATTGCATGTCGCAAGCCAAACCGACAACTGATCAAAAATTATTCGGTCCGCAAACGCGCTGAAGCAAGACGTATGGAGCAGATTAGCCGCAGTCGGTCCTCTAGTCGACCCCAAGATGTATCCGGCACGTGTGGGACGAGCTCCCGAAGACGAGATTATGAGATTCAATCAACCGAACGTCTTCCTGACGAAGCTACAGGAGAAATATCCTTACGTATACGAAATCCTGCGCACGGCACCTCCGGACGACATGATTTCAAGGATAAATCGGGACAGACTAAGGACTACTTATCAAGTAGATTATTGCCACATGAGAGAGTACCCGTCAGCTCCATACGACGAACTCCTGAGGGCAGCTGGAGTCCAAGAGTGGCTCCATGTCCTGAACCTGTGCACCTACCGGGAGATCCTTGCAGACCTAATCAACGACCTATCGCTTTTAGACCAGCAACAATTACTAAGGAATTGAGAGTTAAAGGCAGCCTGTTTGGAGGACCAACGCGCGGAGCTGAGGGCGGTATCGGTAGCGGAAAAGATTTCTGCAGCAGTCACGGTTTGGCTAACGTAACACCAGGTATAACCGAATATCAGGACGAGATTTCTAAATTAGGAGAGTTGATCATTCGCGACAAAATCCATCATAAAATCAGACCAGCACTTAGACCGTGATTGTTTAATCGTGTTTTTGTCTATGGTTTTGTTCGTTTTTTTTTTGTTGATTGTCCATGTGAAGGTATTATGTTTTTGTATACTGTTTTTGTTTATTTATTTTTATTTTTTAAAAATATATCTTTATATTCTTTGATTTTTTTTGATTGTTAATTTGAAGAAATTTCGTATACTAAGTAAGAACAATGAGTTTAATAAGTCTTCGAAGGACTGAATGCCCTTTATTGTAACTTGAAAATCTCCCAACTGACATACTTAGGGGAGGAGATCGAATCACATGACTCCAATATATCTATTTAACAAAATTACCGATGTGGAAATCCCTTTGTAGAATTTAAAAATGCGTTTTCATACTTTTGGAACACAGTTATAGTCAAAAATATTTCTGGGTTATGCACATTGAATTTTATAAAATTTTTGTAGAAAGGACGTTTTATTAAAATCAAAAATAGAGCCGTAATCAAAGACCCAGTCTTCGGTGGGACACCTGTATATTGGAAGGACTCTTACCAAGAATTGAATATACCAACTGCAGACTGTGTAATAGGACGACAAAGATCGTTTGCCAGGGTCTGGACATAAGAAGATATATAATAATAATAATAATTTTTTGCGAGGCAAAGATGACTTCAGAGGATGATTTCAATCTGCGATACAGAGATTTGTATAGATTAGTACAGGACATTAAGATATTAGAATCGCTGGCATGATCTAATTAACAAACGAAATTACCGGTTAAATAAAAAAAAACACCTAAGAGTCCGCATTGCTCTGGAGGCTCTGTCGAATGAGTTCCACAGGAAAATCTCAAGGTCACGAATTACATTAAATAATATTGGATGAACGAATCAGAATTAAACATCTCACAAAAGTGCTGAAAATAATGAAATAAGGAAGGCAGCAGTGGTACCAAAGGGAAAAACTTTCTAATGATTCTCTCGTGTACACATTTGACAAACTAACAGAAACAGTTAAAAAGCAAAAAAAATATACTTCAGATGTATTGCATTTAGCTAAACGAAGTGACCAAGATTTTTAACGTTTGAATGGGATGTTCTGCGCGCGTGGCTTTATTTTAATGAATTTACTAGATGATGAAAAAAAAATAGTATCTTTATTTCATAAATAATTCCTGAATTTTAGAAGGTATACTTTAGTCAGGTCCTCTTGGTCCCAATTGCTTTAAGCTTTACTTTTTAAAATACTTTGCTAACATTTTGACCGAATTTTCACATCTTATTTTCATTTTCTTCTTCCCTGTGAACTCTACTTCTTCATGTTTCAGTTGATCTCCTTTGTTTTCTCTCTTCAATACGAACAAGTAATAATCAAAATGTTTGTGTGAAGGAAAAATACTTCAAACCGTGGCACTGGTAATACTGCAAACTTCTTCTAGATCCCTCACCATAAATTGTGGTAGGAGTCTAGAAGAAGATTGCAGTTTGTCTGCATATTTCTTTTACACATTTTTTTTAGCGAGCAATGAACCTTTAATTACTTTCCTTTATTGTGTTTGGTATGGATTTTTGCTGTATCCTCACCTATAGTTTTGTATTTGTTATTTTTTGGGGCTTTTCTTCATTGTCTACTTGGATATTTATTTATGAATACTTGAATTCGTTTTGTGTATTTATTACTTAAAGGTCAAGTTACTGAAAATATTGACGCTAAATTGAAGCACATCCAGAGGCTTACTATGAAAAAAAATCTCATTTATTTGCTTATCTATATATTTTTAATGAAAGTTTGTCATAACACACGCTGTATATTATCACACTTTTAACTTTGACGTGAAATATTCTTACATTTCCATTTATCGACATTTTATTTGTTATCTCTGTTTATTCTTGGAATTACTTTGTTTCCTATATGTAATCACTATACCACTTCACATTTGGGAGTATGATCAGGATAAATAAATCAATTAATTCTTCAGTGCATCTTTATTACTAATACAAGGTTTCGTTGGTGCGTTGGCAACATTTTCAAGTACTTTAAACAATAATATCTTGTGTTCCTTCTAACTTCTCAAAAGAAAGTTTTACATTTAGCAACTATAATTCAATGGTCCACCTGCTTACTTTTATGACGTAATAATGAATCTTGACAAGATACCTTTTCTGGAGCTTTTCCTATTATATTTCATTTATTTTTATCTGTGATAAATTATTTCTACATTTCTTTCATTTCAATTTTTTGACATATGTTTCTCTTATCGCAAACTCAGTTATTATTATTATATCAATATTAAAGAATTGTGAACACTAAAAAAAATCAATTTACCGTAATTGAATTGGTAAAAGATAAAACAAGAATTCTTTTCAGAAGATGTTAAACTTAAGAATATTGATTTGCAATACCTCCACTGACTATTCCACTCCCTTATACAGAAATAATTTTCAGTTTACAGGTTTAAGAGCTGCAGGATGAAATTCTAGGAGAACATCAGCAATACAATCTGGACTCCAATTGTAACTGATCTATCTCTACTCCTACAAAATAGTTCTTGCAATCGGTTCTAACTCTTTCAACGAAGAAACTCCTTGCAAATGTACGATACAATTTAACGGAAAACATAAATAATAATGAATATCTACCCTGTTGTATTATTTCATGAAATTGAGCGAATGAACTGCAATTAATTCCCAGAAAACCTCTTCTCATTGTTGTTGTTATTTCATTTAGATGTTACGTATGTGTAGAATAATGCTGTAAGAAATCGTAACAGTAAATAATAATCACTTTCGATGAATATTAATGACCCACGAAGATAATAGTGACCCCATTTTTCAAACAAATCCATTACTATGTAGACATTAAGCGTTCATTAGCTGTTTACGATTAAAATATTTTCATTCTAATAATTGCAAGTAATTTAACTCTTCCAGAACATATGTATATAGAGTTACTGTGCTACTTCTGGATGTTAAATATTGCTTGGTTCGACAAATGTTTCTTAACTATAGGCAACAGTAGTTGATTTAGGTTTTCAACAACTTATATACTATCTTTCCTCTTAAATATACATCCTACTTCTTAACTATACAGGTGGGCCACCACATTCGCGTCGGTTTATATACGAAAAATGGTAACATATTTTCATTTTTTTTTTGTTAAAGATTATACAGGTTCAGAAGGACCACATTTCAAAATTATTTTCAATTATACAGGGTGACTCAAAGAAAAGTTACACACCAAGGTTGTGAAAAATTAAATGGAACAGCCTGTATATTATGGCATATTTTGATAATACAGACTAAATAAAGGCAAGTTACTGCTAGGTTTTTTTATACCTAACTCAACTCGTTTACGAGATTGATTTCGAGATATTTCAAAATCTAGACTAAAATTTAAGAGGCATGCTTGTCAGGCATATTTAAGCTAGATATTTTAAACTATATTTATTTTTTAACTAAAACTAAAGACTCGATAATAAAATAAAAGTAATGCAAAAAAATTATACAGGATGAACAAAAACATACTTTTAATTTTCGCTATCTTTAAAGGCAAGTAACTTTCTTATTTTAAATGGAACACCCTGTATTTATTATCCTGTTCAGATTCTAATTTTACCGGTCTTTAAGATTGTATTAATGCTTCCTATACCTATCTCTTATATTTTCTCAGTAATTTAGAATTTTCTTTTTTAAATATTAATTCCTAGCCATTATTATTTTTTTTTTTTGAAGTAGGCTTGGACAAAACTGCTGTTATTATTCAACATAGATGGACGATAATAATCAGCCTAACTTTTCAACTGACTTTTCTTACATACTAATTAATAGTTATAACTAAGTAAACTTCAGAAATGTACTTTATTAATTCGGATAACCTGATATGTTAAAAACTGCTAGTGTTTTAGAATGTGTTCAAAAGGATGGCTGTGGTTTTCAATGCAACTTACTTTTATTTAGCCTGTACTATCAAAATATGCCATAATATACAGGACGTTCCATTTAATTTTTCACAACTTTGGTGTGTAACTTTTCTTTGAGTCACCCCGTATACTTCAAAATAATTTTTAAATATGGTAGTTCTGAACCCGTATAACCCTTAACAAAAACAATTTGAAAATATGTTACCACTTTTCGTATATAAGCCGATGCGAATGTGGTGACCTACCCTGTATATTATATTGTTATCCATTCAATGTTCAAATCGTCTTTAAGTTTAATTACCTTAAAACTTGCTAATTATTTTGATTAAATTTTTCTTACGGTAATCATAAGTTTTAATTTTCTGCATAGTACTATGACGTAAGTTGTAGGTGTGATGCGCCGTACTTCATGCCATAAAAGTAATTACAGTGATTTCTGCAGTACTAAGTTACTAAGAAATGTTGTTCAGAATGAAAATTTAGGATGATATGCAGATTTTCTGAATTATCGACTTAACTTTGATAAAATCCGTTTTATGATCCATTATTTATCAATTTCGTTCCAGGTTCTTTCCGTTCAGTACACCAAATATTACTAAAAGGAGTTATTTAAAGCAAAAAGTTAGGGAGTTATGCAATTTTTCGGAAATATGGTTATAATATTAATAATAAGGATTTTTTTCCGTATCGCCATCTATTCTACCATGACTATCAAGGTAGGTCGGTTACTCTGAAAATTTGCATAACTATATTTTTTTGCCTTAAAGGTAAGACCGCACTAGGCGACACTGCACTGCAGCGGAGCGACGCCGCGCGATGCGACACACTGCGCGGGCAACGAAACTCATTGTCAGTTGTGTCGTGTGATGTTGCACTGCGCAGTTCTGATGCCGCGTAGCGTTGTATCTCATAAGAATTCATATAAACAATATTTGGTCGCGTCGCGCGACGTCGCTCCGCTGCAGTGCAGTGTCGCTTAGTGCGGTCTTACCTTAATAGGGGCCTTTAAAAAGGTTTGAATCAATAGATAGCGCCATCGGTTAAATTTACAAACAACAGAACTCATTTGTAACTTGTTGGAATATATCTAAATCTATACGAACAGATAAGAGGGGCCCGCAGCTAGGTAGAGTGGGGTGGGTCAAGTTCTTACCAAACTGAATAAAGAAAAGGGCGCCACAACCGTTTACTCCACCTCTTATGTCACGACCAAAACGGTGAAAGTTTAAATTAGTAGGCATAGGTTTCAAAACAAAGAAGTAAGTTAAATAACAAATGTATATATATTGAAACGATATCTTAAAAAAAAAGAAAACAAGTTGATAGATATATTTAAATTGTTTCTGTTCAATGTGTAATGAAGGATACTTAAAAAGCAAATAATACACATCACTCCAAAGGAGAGAAGGATTCGAATCGTTTGGCCAAACCCTCGTTACAAAATTATTTACAAATATTTAATCAACTGACGATGATAAGCGAACATAACATGTAGCAATTAAAGTTTAAAATGTAATGCCTATTGAGAGCTTGACTCTAAATTAATGGTAACAATAAAATGATGAAATTTAACGAACGGTTCAACTTATCTGCTGAGATGGAATCCGTAGATTGATTATCTGTTGTAGGGTGGTCGATGATTAAATAGATGTGGTCACAATTTGCTGTTATTGTACTTTTGAAATAATACGGGCCATCACGCTCTTTACTTATTGGAAAAGATAAATCCCGTACCTAGTTGCCTGATAATAATTCATTGAAGTAAATACTTTAAAAAAAAGCTGAATAAAATTTAGTAATATTTAAAAGTTACAATACCTTTAGTTAGTATAAGACAAAGCACGTGGTAAGTAAGTAAGTAAGTAAGTAAGTGCTTTATTTCAAAGAAGTACGAAGTACATAATAGAAAGCGTCAAAATAAAAAGGAAAAAACAATAAAGAGAAAATAAAATGAACTAACTAAGTGACAAAGTTCGCCACCTAATTAACTAATTACAATTACTAACTTAAATTACAATTTTATTAAAGAATTCATATAAACTATAATAAGATGTGTTTAGTAACTTATTTTTGAAAAGGAGTACCGACCGGAACTTCGTTGAAGAATAAAATAAGCTATGTGGGTAATTACGGTCGTTAAAATAAAACTGCTAAATAGCCTTCATATTTGTCATATATTTATGACTTCCTCAGGAGACATCTACAATATTACAAAGAATATGAACCAATAGTAATAAAATATTTAAAATAATACTTACAAAGTTCAAATATAATAATCAAATTAAATGTATTTTAAATTTAGAATTTTTTAAAAGTCAAAAAACATTTTGTAAACAAGTAATGTTACTATGTATTTTTTAAAATGTTGCAGTAATATGGTTGAGTTGATTGTGTCTGTTTGAAATTAATAGAATTTTGATTACTGTTAATATGAACCATTTCTAAAATAACGCTTTTTGTAATTACTTTCAACATCAAAGATTTTAGTATTATCATAATTAAAATTGTGATCTAAATTTTGAAAATGTAAAGACAAGGCACATGAACGTTACCTATACGACTATCACTTTATATTGGGTTATTCTATTCTTTAGCATTTGAGAAGTTTGACCAATATAACAACCTTGACAATCACGACAGGAATATTATATTACCAAATCACTTTGGTCAGAATTGGTATTTTGTCTTTAGTTTTGTAAAGATTGTTCTTATGGTTGTTATATTATACTTGCAATTTTGATATTATTAAAATCTTTAAAATGTTTAATTACTTTATTAGTTAAACCTTCTACGAAAGGTAATTTATAATATTTAAAAGTGGTAGTTGTATTAGTATTTATATGTTCATGTAAAAAATTTGGAGAGTAAATTAATTTGGAAAGAATATTTTTAGGGTAGCCGTTATTGGAAAAAAATTGAAATAACGTTTTTAAATTGTCGTTAAGAAATCTTGTGTCGCTAATTTGTGTAATTCTGTTTTTCATAGCAATCACAGTATTATATTTCTGATTAATAGGATGATTAGAGTAAAAGTTAATAAATCTACCAGAAGATGTTGGTTTTTGATACCAATCTAAAATGATAATGTTATTCTCTGATCTTATAATTTGGTATCAGAAAAGGTACATAACAATCATTTTCCAATTCAGCAGTGAATTGAAATGATTATAAAGATTAAATATCTTTAAAGTAATATCTACCTTATCAGGTATTGAACAATAATGTCATCAACATATTAAAAATAAATGGAATTTTGAAAGGTAATTAGGTATAACAGCATCTAATAAACAATCCATAACAATCATTGCAAAATGGACTAATTGGGGAACCCATTGGTGTACAAAAATTTGTAGATAATATTTATTCATAAAAAAAAATAACAATTATTACAAACAAAACGTAATAATAGTATAAATTATCTTTCGAAATTGTAGTGTGTGGTTCAATTAAAGACCATTTTTGTATCAGAATATCAATTACTAAATCTATTGGAATATTTGTAAATAATGACACAACATCCAAAGATATCAACATAAAATTTTCAGGTATAATGATTCCTTTAATAGTACTAACAAAAGTGAAAGTATCTTTAATATTATAAGAAGTATTTTCAGAGAGTAACTTAGCCATGTTGACGCCCTAGATCCGGATTAACCTAAGTTCGGAAGTTAACAACAAAATAAATTCATAAATAAACGCGAATTAAAAAGATACTACGAAATAAAATAAAGAAATATTACCTATTACGTTGATTGAGATTAAGAAAATTTGATTTTAAATTAATAAAATCGTAATAGCAGAAATTACACGCATCTGATAAATAGGCATAAATAGTTCTCGGCTGACTCACATGATGGCACATGATATATTAAAAATGAAATAGAAATTACATTGAAAAATACAATTAGGCAAAAGCTGTCTATACACTGTAGTAAAAAGAAAAAATAAATGTTAAATTAATTTTGAACCGTTACAAATCATTGTTGATATAGCAAAATGTTAGATTTACCTTTTCATTATTTGCTTATTGAAAGAAACACTAGAAAAGTGCCAGATTGCAGTTTCCTTTGTTGTTAAATCTTTGAGATGAGTGTATAAGCAAAGTACCGCTGAAACTTTCTAAGCAACAAAGTTTTATCGCTGAAATATTTCTGTTACCGAATTTTAATTAATAGAAATATTATATTTATGTTTTTAAAGGTTTATTTACAAAAATGTTTTCAAATATGGAAACAAAAAAAATATAGAAGAGATAATCCAAGGTTCTTCCACCACACTGTGTAAGAGGTATCTTGTAGGAAAGCAGCTATATATGTATCTTCATCCGCACATTTACATAACATTATATCATTTCGTTGTTTTGTTTGGTTTTGGCTTTGTATAGCTGCATAATTGTGTAAGCAAATATTTATTTTATTACTAAGAGTAAAATACAATAACCTCAAATCTGTTTTATTGTTTTAGTAGCATCTATAGCGCTCTATCTGTCACTGTTTTAGAATAAGTTGTTTTTAAACTGTTTTCTATAATGCAATATTGTATTAAGGTTGCGTTTGGAGATATAATATATACTTTTCACTTATTAGAAAATTAAAGCTATTGTAACACAGACATACCTACATCTATCATATTCATGTTGCTGTGAATGTTAAAGTTGTACGATACCTGTTTTGGGGTGTTTAATTAGTGACTTTTGTTTAAAGTAATGTTAATACAAGAAAGTTACCACAAAAATAACTGTACGACTTGCCATAAAATGTATTTTTATGCCGAGTTTTACTGGCTGTTGATACAAGAATGCGGTCAAATTAAAAGGGTTTGTAAAATAGCATATGGTGTTATTCCATAAAGATAAGTAAAAATCATTTTATGAAATGAATATTTTTCGAAGTATAGGTGATTATTTAACACTATAAACAGAAGCGGACAAGATATATCATAAAATTCTTTTTGGTTATACCTTACGTACAAGGCTTCAGAAGAAAAAATAATTAATAGTGGCATTGCCTAACATAACACTTCCTCTGATTAAAATATCTGATGAATTCCAAAAATGGAATCATCAAGGCACACGTAACAGCGGCCATTTCGAAAGTGGCTACCTGGACATGCCTTACACACATACCGCCTTATACAGTTTCCCTGTAAGTGCTCGCTTATCTAAATATAGTCTTCCTTTTTAATCCACCGAACCAGCGGCATCGTTCGAATTACGCTGTTACAACATCTCATTCATTCGTTCATTAAATAGTTCTGTAATGTACGTAATGTTTTTAAAAGTATAATTCAGTGTATATACGAAGCGGTGCACTTTAAATTTAACGAGAAACATGTTGGATTTTCTCCTTTTTCTCTTTCTCCCGATCCTGGTGCTGCTGTTACGGCCGTACGATCGTTCCTCGATGGCTCGCATGCACGGCCGGCAGATACCATAAACCAGATAAAAACAGATGGCAGCGCTAAGTGCGAGGGAATTAATTTCCTTTCAACCACAGAAAGGAATACGTAGCGGGGAATAAAGATTAGCTTAAACATAGAAGTAATTAATGTTAAGACGTGCGCATCTGTATGGAAATTTTTCAGTTACATCATATTATCAAATAGAGAAGTACAAGATTCGGTGTGTGCTATACAGGGCATTTCAATTGTAACGCCATCTCAAATAGCTCCTTACTTGCTGTGATTTATATAAAATTCCGAAACCTATCAATTGTCATATCAAGAGAGACAGCGTGTTAATGACGAGCTTGACGATTTAAAATTATTTTTGGGGGCGCAGTAGTCTCCACTCTCAAAGTTTCAATAAGGAAGATGGGTCTTGTGAACACTCATCCAAAAGGTTTTTTAGTTCTCTTTACGGCACATGTATCACAATAGTATATTAAAGTACGAGTTTCATAAGGCATGATTTTGTCGCACGAGTTCAAGTTTAGAAAACGACCCGCAGGCGAGGTTTCTAATGAACGAGTGCGACAAAAAGCCGTATGAAACGAGTCCTTTATACTATTTTTTCTATTTTGCATTATAAATTGATAATAAATACTTAATAAAAATCTCATTAAAAATGTTGAGTTTTATTTTTATATGAAGTTAGTCACATTGACATACGATTGACATTTGACGAATTCAAAATTCAAATTCGGCTATTTAAATTGTTTAAACAATATATTTCATAATATAGTCTCTGTAAACTGTAAAAAAATGAGTGATACTGAGACAAATTTATCTTGTACGCCACCACAACTGCGTGAAATTGCGGATAACGCCGTCATAAATTTATTACCGAAAAAATCAAAGCAGTATATGAAAATGCTACCATCAATTTGAACTATGGGCTGTACAGAATAATGTCAACACAATATCTGAAAACATTTTATTGGCATATTTTGAATTACAAGGTAAAAATAAGAAATCTTCTACCTTATGGTCTAGTATTCCATGCTTCGTTCTTGCTTTTCCATTTTAAAAATACAGACTATCAAAATATATAAATTACAAGCCTATTTAAAACGATTCTCTGAGGGATACGAGGCTAAGAAATCTAAAATTTTATGCATTGAAGATATTAATAAATTTATAGAAGAAGGTTCTGACGCATTGTATTTAGCAATAAAGGTACGATATTATTTGCAAATGTAATTTTTTAGTAATGGATTTAATTTTAGATCGTTTAATAATGGTTACACAGGTGCCTGTAGACGAGATGAATTAACAAATATGTCCATACATGATTTAGAATTTAAGAGTGATATTATTTTGGTGACAGTACTAAACAAAAAATAATATCGTAAGAGTTTTTGCAATTACGGATGAAGGATGGATTACTTTAATTAAAAAATATGTCGCCCTGCGACCAAAAAATATTAATCATTCAAGATTCTTCCTTACATATCGCAATGGTTATTGTATATCGTGCCCGATTGGAATTAATACGATTGGCAAAATGCCTAAATTAATAGCTGATTTTCTAAAATTGTCCAATTCAGAGCTTTATACTGGACATTGCTTCAGACGTTCTAGTGCTACACACTTAGCAGACGCAGGCAGTGATTTGCTGACTATAAAACGTCATGGTGGATGGAAGTCATCTGCGGTAGCTGAGGGTTACATCGAAACATCTATGAAAGTAAAGTGGCTGTAGCGCACAACTTATCAGGGCCAAGTACATTGGTCATTCTAGAGTTATATCATCCAATGATTCTCAATCACAAGAGTCTACCATTAAAGCCAATAACATAACTCAGCAAAACTTTGTTACGAAGAATTTGTCTGGCATAACAATACATGCTCAAGATACATGTTCCGTCAGTGTAAATGTATACAGTAATTCCACGTTTCATAACAATAACAATGTAAACTAAATTTGTATAGAACTTTTGATTAAAGTATTTACAATTTACATGCATTAAACGTCAATTTTGCTTTCTGTCATAATGTATTCAATACAGCCAACCTATAGAAATGAAAAAAGGCGTATCACAATGAAGCACTTTTCGATACGCAAAAGCGTGTTACAATTGCGTTTTTATGAACGCAAAATAGAAAAAGTTTTTTTTTAAATCAGTAAGCATAAAGTATGCAAAAAAGTTTGGGTTTATAAATAAAAATCTACATCACACGCTCTTTTTTCTACATTAGATATCATTATCGTCTGTTAGGTGGTGGTAAGATGGTGTGTGGTCTGCTTTTCGACCTTTCCAAAGCTTTCGATACGGTTGGCCACGAACTACTGTTATCTAAACTATTTAGATACGGAATTAGCGGGCCTGCTCTGAGTTGGTTTTCTTCTTATTTGAGCAGTCGCTCTTAGCACGTTCATGTCGCCGATGCCTCTCGAGATGCCGTTTCTATGCCCATGAACCTTATAGTGGGTGTACCACAAGGTTCTGTCCTTGGACTCCTCTTTTTGTGTTATATGTTAATAACCTTGACTGTTTTCTTTTCGTTGGCAACCTTTGCCAATATGCGGATGACACTACTGTCATCATTTCGGGTATTAACAATGGTGAACTCTCAAAGTTTGGTAGTGAATGTGCATTGGCGATGTCTGGATAGTGTAGTGATAATGGCCTTGAGTATTAAATAAATCTAAAACTTCAATGGTAGCCTTTAGTTCTGCTATAATAACCCAGCATATTCTAAATTATTTTCTTCTTTATATATTTCCATTCATTCCTTATTGTATACGTAAAGGTGTTAGTTTTCGATTCCCGTTCGTCTTAACAATGTCAAGTTCTAATATTGCAGCTCATATTAACTGACTCGCGACACCAATTTCCGGTATGATCATTCGATGAACGCCAGCACTAGATCAGCATTTTTTTATGTGAACTCGCAAATCTTAGAAAAATCAAAAGTGCTGATAAACATCAATGGTAATCAGATGGAAACTAGTGTTGATGTCTTCGGTATATTGTTTTACGAGAAAATAAAGTATTGTTGTAATGGAAGTAAGATCAACACTTGTTTCTATCTTGTAATACACCAGGTGATAAGAGTTCCCTGAAAACCTTTCGGAGAGAGAAGTTCGGGATATGCGTTCGTGAAAACAGCTCGGAATCTGGGAGTGATAATTATTTACTAACTAGTATCCTCCCCTTTCAATTATAATTTATATGCCGAAATTTCCAAATTAGCAATTATTGATTTTGTAATTCTAGTTTTATTCAGGATCACTTGTCATTAATATTTTTTTTTTGTTGTTGGTTTTTTTTTATGTATTTTCTTGCTTTTTGTTTGTTTCATCATTGCTAAATTTACAATATAGTTCATTTTAGTTCGTATTCTGACGTTTTATTAATTTCCCTTAAGTAACCTCGCTTACTTACGAACCCATAAGGTTTAACATACATAAAACAACAACCCGTTAGTGATAACGGGATGTTACACCCCGTAGACAGATCACCAATAGTGCTACTAGGGACTGTGTCTGTGCCTGTGGTGTCTGAAACTGATTTTTTTGTCTGTCGAATTGATAATCGTTTTTCTCTGGATAGTCATGTGTCCCAATTATACTCCAAACTATGTTCTCTTTCATATGCCGTATATAAATTGCGAGGTATTGTGTCTTTGGAAGGACTATTTATGTTCTATCACGCGAATATTTCTTCCAGATTGCGGTATGGCATTTTGTTTTGGGGTGCAGGACCTAGTCTCTCGCGTTGTTTTATTCTGCAAAAGCGAATTGTCAGAACAATGTTCGTTGGGCGCCATGGAATCGTGTTGTTGTCATGCCATTTTATTTATAAATGTGCGGCGTTTACTCATATAAACAAAAGCCTGTTTTCTTTTAATAATAATTTTAATGCTGCATATACCAGCTATAACGATGACTGCGCCGTAGCAACTAGAACTGCACTCTTTGAAAAAAAGTCCGAGGTTTATTGGCATTAAGATTAATAATAAACTACCGAAAAATGTTAGAAACATGGAAACTCATGGGTTTAGAAATTATTTAAAGAGATATCTGAAGAGCAAGTGTTATTATAGCGTGTCGGAGTTTCTGAAGCAATAGTTTTCGGGAGTGCTAAGTTTTAATATGTATAAACCTATATAATGTGTTCGTAGTCAGTATTTTATGTATTTTATTGGATACCTTCTCCTGACGTAGCCCATATCTCTATAGATCCAGTGGCTAATAAAATTCTTATTATAAAAGTGCATAATTTGAAACCTGAGTCATAAAAAGGGCGAACAATTTTACATTTTATGCCACGATTATTTTCGATCAGTTATCGTAGGGCAAAGCATCTGTGTGGTGTTTGATACGTTAGTAGAATTAATTTTAGAAGTGTCTATCAACAGCAGACGTGTCTCCCGATTGTTTCTGTTAGCTATGTGTGCATGAATATATTATTGTCATGCAGGGAATTGTTGGTTCAACGAAGAGATACGACAAGAAGTGACACTTGTCATTTTTGACAGGTCCACTTCGGCGTTTTGAGAGCACTGACAATTTAAAGAGAGGGTGCCACTGCAGTCATTATTCTGACGTTGATCTTAACGGTCCTTGGGAGTAATTGAGAATAATTAAATGTTATCCTTATTGTTATTTTGATTGTTTTTTGCTGCATAGTTATTTGATAATAACACTAATAATGTCTCTATTACTAATCAAATTCCATAAAAGAGGTAGTGTTGGGCAAGATAGGAGAAGTGAATAAATTTCTACAGCGACTAGATACGGTCGTGTTTATTCGCGTCATGAGTGGGGAGCAGTGTTAACTAGTGATTTATTGAGAGCGGACAACACACGAGTATGTCTAATCGCTGTAGAAATTTATTCACTTCCTCTAACTTGCCCAACACTGTGATGTACTTATGCACGTTTAACGCAGCAAATGATAGCAGATGACAAATAGGGCCATTTTGAGATGAAATTGTATTTCGCTCTCTGACACACGCTCTTTAAGGTTGGTGTAAAAGGCCAGGAAGACAACTGATGTACCTGATGCTAAAATAATGAAGTAGCGATAGAAGTCATATTTCCGGCGACAAAACATCAAACCAAAATTTTAATTTCCTGCAATTATTTTACAACTTCAACATTTAAATAAGAAATTACCAACGATTTTGTACTAGATTACTAGTTACTTTGGTATCTTTCGGTTAAAGTTACTAAGAATAATTGTGGGAAATTTAAATTTTGCTACTAGAGATCTGTTCGCTGGTCGGTTTCTAATATTTTTTTTCTTCTAATTTCAAAAGATTCCGAAGTTTTTCGTTTAATTTAATTTATATTTTATACATTTTTCTGAAGGTTGTTGATATTTTGGGTTTCTCTGTTTAGTTTAGTGCGTATGCATGAAGTATTCCGTTTTATATTATTAGATTACGCCTTATTTTTTCATTATTATTACTATTTTTCCCTATAGTTTTCTTTACGTTGGCAGGTTTTTGAATTCTTTACTTTAGTTCGTTCATAGCTGTTGATAATCTTGTATGTTCCAAAATGGCTTTAGACTCCACATTCCAAGATTGTTCATAGGCAATTGCATAAAGTAATGTTTCTGTGTTTAAAAATATCCTACAACCTAATAGATGTAATTTTAACACAGATAATTTAGGAATGATATTAGTCTTCAATGTTGGTCATACATTTCAAAGGTATAACACTTACTTTACTCTACTTTGCTTAGATGTAAACTTGTGAGATAACGATTTTTTGCGGTTTATAGTAACTCACTATAGTTACTATGTAGAGGCTTTTAAAAAAGCATATAGAAAATATCAATATTGTATTTATATTTTGTTTGCCGCTCTCCCATTACTTGCTTCAAATACTCTCCTGACATTTCGCTACATTTCTGGAGTTATTTGTTGGCATTCTTCAATTTCTTGAATTTCACTAATAATAAAGAAACTAGTCACAATAAATACTTCAAATATTATTACAAATGAATCCAAGAAGAGATGACGCATAATTTTCGAACATGTTATACAGAGTGTTCCGCATAACTTGCTTACGGCTGGAAGTTTGGCATATTTCTGCCGGTTTTATGAAATAAGTGTGAATATTTCAAAAACTATCAGAAATAGGTACACTAAACCGTAATGCTATTCGATGTAGAATCTTGCGCTGCATTCAATGCTGCATTGAAAAATACTACATTCCAACCAAGTTTTTTTACTTTAAAAATATCCATATTGGACATAAGTTTCTGAACACTCTGTATGAGATATTGTAGTTATCGCTGTTGTAATCTATACTATGCCTGTGCACTTGCATCCACATCAGTAATTCTACTGATGTAGATGCAAGTGCAAGTGTGTCATGATCTAGTAGACATTAAGGTGAGTACCTTAATGTCTACTAGATCATGAGGTATTTAATTTTATTGGAAAAAGTGCAAACGTTAAAATTTTGACAAAATTTCAAATATCTCAAAAACGATTAACTTTAGGAATAGGAAACATTAATACAAAGTCGTCAAAAATGACGCGAGCAATAGACCGGACCCATAAAAATTGCACCATTCCATTTAAAATAAGAAGGTTGGTACGAGACTGTATATCAAAAGTGGTATAAGGGTGAAAATATTTTCTTTTAATAGATCATAGTCGGTCATGGCTACTCTACAAGTTTCAAACTGAAATTCCTAATAGAAAAATTCTAATGATCAAGTTTGGTGGAACAGGCTATATAAAAAAGGAAATAAGTATTTAAGTAGATTATAAACATAGACTTGGTGGTATATTCTTATATAATCGCAGGGTTATGTCACAGATAACTTCTATGTTCAAAATAATTAATAATATTTTGTATGTCCTCGAATTATTATGTGCAGTAGATTCTCATAGTTACCATTCCCAGACTCCAGACTAAGTACTAGACATCAAATAAAACAATAAAAGGGATCAGATTATCATGTCACAGAATCCAAGCAATGTATAGGTAGGCACGGCTTAATTTTACGCGCGGCAAGTGTCTTGTAATACAACCGTCTAATCCTTCGAGAGGTGCATGTAAAAGAAGCAACGAGTCTTACACCGGTACACGCACGTTGCATGTAAGGCGGTCTCGGAACGCTTCACGAGATTAACTTCAAAGGTGGTACAGATAAAGACCGGCCGTTTGTCAAGCTTCGGCCACAATAATTTAGTTAATTTACATAGGCGTATAAATTCCGTGATATAATCGTGGCGACCGCGAAAGCGCTTGGGAAGAACAAACAGACAGTTACATTGCTACATTTCACGTCCACATCCACGCGAACGGAGATGTAGGGAGGCTTGTAGTTATCAACGGAGGTATTCGCGCGTGGAATTTCGTTTCCATTTACTTTTAAAGGCGTATACTTGTAGATAAGGTAGGAATGTAACAGTGAGTATGCAAGATGAAGTAAATATTTTATTTTCAGCCCTTAATATTATCTACTTATTTTTATAAAATATTTGTACAAGCCTAGGTTTCCTATAATTGAATCGTTGTCATCGTTAGAAAATTATCTATATGCAAATTAACTTCATTTGTAGGCACCTCCACCAAAATTAAGATCTAAGATTTGCAGTGTTTTTACTTATGAAATTTGTAATTTTGATTATGTATTTTTTTATTTTTCTTTCAACCTAATGTTTTATTATCATTGTTGACCATTATCTTGTAATAAACTTATAAATTAATGCAATGAAAATTAAAAGAAATAACTTTCTGGTAATATTTGTTTCGTATTGATTTTTCTTTTTTAATTTTCTATATAATTTAGGACCATTGTAGTTAATTGTAAAAAAAACTTGAATATTCAATAAAAAATGATAAAAGAAACATTTCTTAAGCATTTTTTTTTTCTGTATACACTAACAGACATCGTTTTTCCAGCGAAAAATTTGTTAATTAGGAAATATTTTTATTTGATTCTAGAGTTTTGAAGTAATAGTTTTTATGGTATAATCATGAATTACATATCCACTAACCATTTTCTTATGGATTGATATAAACGGATAAATAGCAACCAATTTATTATGCGCAAACTTGTACCATAGTCAATACAAAATAATGTCAGTTTTTTTTTTTATAATCAGTAACGATTATTAATTTTAACAAAAAAAGATTAAAAGAACTTAACTTTAAAAAAAGATTTGTAAGTAAGAATTTATTTCTGCAGACTACAAAGTATAGAAACATGTCAAAGAAGGAATACAAAAGAAGTAAATATTAAAGAAAATGCAAGACATTGTAAATAATTTAAAGAAAAAAAATATCAACACAGAAACCCTTGATTAATAAAATTTATAGCTTAAATACTGTTGTATGGAGCAAAAGCCATGGGAAATTGAAATTTCCTATACCTATCTTCATCCCTTTTTAAGATTATATTACAATTTTTGTGAAAACATTGGCACTTACATTATTGTACGTAATTGATTAATTTTTACTTGCTTTATGTGGAAGGGGCATTTTTAAACTACCAAATACTAACTAATTACTTTATCAAAGCGTAGTAAGAGAGACCTGGCAATTGTTATGTACAGGTAGCTTAAAAAAATTAGCGATAGAAGAATTTTGACAGCTGCAGAACTTATTTTTTTCAAACAGAACACTATGTATACTTTTGCATTGCTGAGTGTAGAATTAAATTCTACACTGATTTTCGTTAACATTCCCTATACCAGTCGTCAATAGTTTTCACTTAAATTAGTCGTTTCATTTGTTAACGCTTTCAAATAGTCAAATAATTTTACCTGGCAGGGTAAAATACATAACATATACTAAAATTATTATGAACATATAATATTTTCACCACAAAAACAATTATTTTAGATTTGAGTAAACAGGTTTTCTCAAATTAAATCTTCTATAGTTATGTAGAGAGAACGAAAATATCGTTACAGCATTAGTTAAAATTCAAATTAAATCTTTAAAGTTTTCCAAACTATGAGAAAACCTACTCAACTGGAAACTATTATATTTATGCCTTAATAACTTATGTACATTTGATAGAAATATATAAAAGTATTATTTGAAGTATTACCATTACTTGCTTCAAAAATACCAGTGTATTGAACTGATAATACTAATCTGCTTGATCTATTCATTTCTACTATTCAAGGGTAATAATTAGTAATTTAGTGGCTGTAACACCAAAAAACCTCGGTAAGGGAAAATTAATAAATAAAAAAATATTATGTAATTAAATAAATGTATTGTCATACTTTATAGTTTTACAGTGTTTGGGAGAAGGTAGCGTATCGGGGTACTGCAAGGAGTACGCTCGGGATATTTATGCGTATCCATCGTTGCGGCCGGTGTTTTTTGGGTAACCCCCACTCAATGCCTGGGCCTGGTATCTAATCGGCGTTGGTCACTGATGTAATTTCAACCAGTATGAAAATTTGCTTGCATTACCTACTAAAAACTAAACTAAAAAATGATCAACTATACAAACTTATCAGATATTTTAAATTACAATAGTACGTAAATGCCTACATATGTTTGTTAATGTACCTACCACGTTGATATAGTATCGACACAGTGGCGCTGACTCTATTATTTCAAAGCTTTTTAAACCAGTAATGCCTTAATATTTGATAACATGTACATACTGCTGTGAACTGATGGTCCAAGCATATAAGTTTAAAGAAATTAAAAATGACAAAATTAATTTAGCTAGCTCAGCAAAAATGAATTTAAAAGGGCGCCAGAGATTCTTAAATCTCAGAGTAAATTTTTTAAAAATTAATAGTGGGCTTTTGCAAAATTTACTTTCTTTAAAATCCCCAAAAATTGAAATGGCAGATTTAAAAATAAAAGAACTATTTAAGGTGATATTTAAAATCATTAACTTTTATTGAAAAAAAAAAAAAAACATTTAAATAACAACAATAGGGGAAAAAAAACCTTTAGATAGAAGGTATTGGATTAAAATAACCCCTTCGTGAATTTACAAATAAAAAGGACAATGCAAATCCTTCAGCAAACAAAATGGTGAATTCATTCTAGAAGGACTTTCTATACCACAAAAAATCCACGTGGTTTCAAAAATTCAAAGCAAACTAAAATTTAATTCAATCAACGTGGAGAAACAAGCAAAAACCAAAATGAAATTTAAAACAAGCTCACAGCTTCACTTCACCTACCCCGAGGTGATTAAAAATAAAATTAATTTGAAAATTACAAAAAAAAAAACGGAAAATTTAAACTCTAAACGCGATTACTTCTAAAACGAATATTATTAAAAAGCCTTACATAAATTGTGCACAATTAAGAAGAGGAGACGTCTGAATAATGATCAAAAATTAAAAACCGAAACAAATCTTAATAAATGAAAAATCGTAAAATGGGAAAAATGAGCTCAAAATTTACATGTACTTACTCTCGTGCCACTATTCAGACTCTGCCCTTACGTGGCCTCTCACCGCGTATATACAAACAACCGACAGCGCGCTCTGCGACGGCCGCAACAATCAACGAATACGCCTTATAAGAAGGACCAAAACAAGATAAACTAATGCTAAACTTACAACCAAAGAAAAATAAACTAACTAACTGAACAAATAAATATGATACTAACAAATCTACTTAATTCAAAGCAAAATGTAAAAATAAACATATGAGAATTTGCGCGCGGCAAAGCCAAAACTTGATCTTGGAAAATTAACAGCATAGAGTTCAAACAACCGGGGAGACATTTCACAGCAATACGTATGTATTTACCTTCGAATATTTTACTGGTAGCATCTGTGCAGCCCCATTCTCTAAGTAGCTGTGAAACGACTGGGGTATCTATTTAGATTTATTTACACTCACAACCAAAAGCACCGTTCGCTGCTCAATCAAAAAAGTGACGCCAAGTAAAGCGCATGGATATGCAAAACACCCAATTTTTTTCTAAAAGGCGAGAACTAATGACGGATAAGTTTTAGTGCAGTAAATGGTAGGGTAAAATTCGTAAATGTTTCAATATTATGGTAATTTCAATTAGATATTTCTTGTTTTTAGTACAAAACATTCAATAATTTTACATAGTAGTTCATTATAACGAACGTATAAGAGATTTTATAATAATAATAATAATAATTCATGCCTTAGCATCCCCCAACAGCTTTCACCAATTACAGGGGGCATCGGCGGCCATGAGTTATTATTACGCCTGCGCCCGTGGAGCGACTTAAGATGTTCGCCTCTCAGCATTTGCCAAGGAGTAAGGGAAACCACGAAAACCTTACTCTGAGAGCAGTCCGTAGGGCTCGAACCGAGGACCCCGCGACTGATAGCCAAGCATGCAAGCCACTCGGCTATCAGGCGAGCTTTATTTTGAATTTACAGGCTTTTTCATCATGATTGCATAGATTTATTCCTTATAACAATAACAATGTTCATTTGGAAGAAGTATACTTCAGTGCAAATATTTATACTATTTGTTCTAACAGTATATTGTGTTTTCAGAGACTTTACTCTTATGTTCTAACCAACAAGATTTAGTTCATTTAAATATATATTAAGTTTCGATTTCTGAATAAATAAAAATATTCAAATTGATAATAGATTTTTTTGTGTGTGTATAATTAGGATAATATTTTAATAGTGCATATTATTTCTAAAAGATTAGAGAAACAATATCTAGTAGCTGATAGATCGAACATCATCCTTAGTGCAACGTGCATTCAAACGTTTAACCGCTTTTTGAAATAACAGTCAAAGCATTTAAACACGTTCAGTATATCTGGTACTTCCATGAAGAAAAGAGCAACGCATATACGATACCTAGCCGTATTACTTGGCAGACATATGGGAGTAATATTATATCATGATCGCTAGGGCCGCAAAAATTTTCGGTATTCACCGAGCGCTTCACTTAACCCCCTGTGATTCACCTAACCCCGTTTAACAGTATCTTTTGTCTTTAGAGATCTGAAGATGACAGCGATTCTGAACGATATATAAACTTAAGTTGTTTACCAACTAATATCTCCGTCGTTCTTTGGATTAAAATATAAAAAAAGTTAATAAATGACAGAGAAATCTGACCACTAACAACAGCGCTATTAATCAAAGTTTACTTCATTAAAAAAAATAAACGTTTGTACTAAATTTATGGTAAACATTTCTGGGCAAAAGGAGAATAAGAAAAAGAAAGGTCATTTAATTAAAGAAAGTTCAGTTTATTGCCACAAAAGCGGTACTAACCTCTTTAGTGTTATTAAAATGCTACTTAGTTGCTGGCAATACAAATATAAAAAATTATAATTATTAAATTTTATAAAATTTTCGATAATCATTAATTGTCAAGAAGTTATAAAGAATAAAGTTTGTCAATCTCTTGCAATTTAAATCCTTATAAAAAATAATATTTATCGAAGACATAAGTTTGACGACAGTTTCGATAACTGAATTTCTTGTAAAACACGTTTCCCATTTCTTAAAATGTAAACACAAATAAAGTATCCTATTGCGGCAAAGATTTTCTTCAAGGTTCTTATAATCATAAAGAACATTTTTGTTTAAAAGGCTCCCTGTTTAAAATTTCAGCGAAACACAATTTATGTCCGACCAGCTACGAAAGATTCTACAATCCCACAAAAAAATCGAACAAGCAAAGTTCCCGCCTTTTAACGAAACGCAAATTTATGTGTGCCTCTCGCGTTTATCAGCGATGACCTGTGCGTCGACTGCTGCTCCAGTGCGGCTTACGAAATACATATCTCCCGAAACACAATCGAATCTGTACGAAGAACGCTGCCGTTGCAAAATGTCCCATTTGTATTGAATTTTGGGTCAGGCTGGCGATCAAAAATAATGACACGTCGATACATCAGTTTTATTGGGATGTAACAGCGTCTCGTCCGACGTACAAGTTTATTATCCGAACGGATGGGCGTCCAGATGGACGTCAATAAATATCGGAGAACGCATAAATCTGTGTCGTAGTCAATGTAAATAGCTCGAGCTGGATGGCGCAGGTTTTTCTAGACGATGTTCGTTGTTGGTGCTGGCGTGAAAAGAAACCAGTGTGTAGTAATGATGTTTATGTGTGCGGATGTTACAAGCAAAGGCGTAATGACCTAGTGCGAAGGGAAACATATTTAGATTTGATTTACACGTACAGGATCGTGCATACATTCTATAGAATATCTGTCATAACATTTTGAGTTAAAAGAATATATTGAAATATGATTCTGTTCGGTGTTGTGACGGTTTATTCTCTATTTTTTCTATTGTTAATTGGTGGGAGTAATAAATAACATGAAAAGAACTTAAAAATACTCTACTGCTTTAAGAAAATGAATAAATTCTGCTTTTATACCACAACTTAGTAAATGATGCGCTACTATGGGCAACCTTAAAACCGGCCAGAGCAGGATTGCCAAAAAAGTATGAACAATATTCTTCATGTAATCGATCTTTTGTAATCCTGCTCTAATCATACTTTTTCTACGATTATACTTTCACTGCCAAGGTATTAAGTAATCATATGAATTTGCCAAAGGTTGAAGCTTTTGCTATTTGCTGTGTTTAAAAACCATAATAATAATAATAATAATAATGCACACTTTATTACAAGGTATGAAATGCGTCACAAAAACTTACAAAAAAATCATTAAATACAAACTCCAATGTGATGAGACAAAGAAAACTAAAAACTATTGAAAAATTAAATTAAAAGCGAATATACATACTAAAACTATTGAATTCAAAAAATTCTGTGACTGTATAGAAACATTCAGTATGCAGTCAGGATTTAACTGTTTGTTTAAATTTTTTAGAAGTAAAGGTTTTCCAATTGTCAGGCAGATGGTCATAAATTTGAATTCCTAACACATCTATACTTTCAGCTGTTGACTTCAGATGATGCCTAGCAGAATGAATTCGCGGATTTCTTAATTTAAATTTATGTTCGTTATTGTTTTTGTTAATAAAAGTGCTTCTGTGTTTATGTACATATCAGCTACTTTCCAATATATATAATTCACAAAGTGTTAATATTTTCAAGGAAATGAAATAAGGCCTACATGACGTCAATTGAATAACACCCGCAGACATCTAACCGCCGCTTTTTGTTTAAGAAATACCTTTTTTGCAAAGGCGCATGATCCCCAAAGTAGAAGTCCGTAGAGTAGGTGAGAATGAAATTCGGCATAACATACTTGTTTCAATATATGTGGCTGAACTATATTTTTAAGTGATCTAAGTTTCAAAATAGGTTTATTCAAGGTCGATATTAATGATCGGCAATGATTATTCCAATTTAAGGGAGTGTAAGAGTTAAACCCAAAAGGGTTACCGATTCAGAGGATTTCAATTGCTCATTATTAATGTGTATTAATAAACGTGTATCCAACATTTTTTTGCAAAGTATGAAAAAAAGATGTATTTTGTTTTTTTTTAAATTTAATGATAGCTTATTAGCACAAAACCATGCAAAAATTTTGTCCAGCATAATATTTGTAAGGGCTTCAATATTGTTTTCATTTTACGAAATTATTACGGTGATATCATCGGCATAGCATGCAACCATGAAATCACAAAGAAATTCAAAAATGTCGTTTAAAAACAATGAAAAAAGCAGTGGGCCAAGTACAGACCCTTGAGGGACACCTATGTTATTGTGCAATAAGGGTGATGTCACCTTGTAGCTCGTTTTAGCGTTACTGACATTTATTTCCACGCACTGTACTCTGTCACAGAGGTATGAAGTAATCCACTCCAACACTTTACCGCGTAAGCCTAAAGAGTGAAGCTTTTCGCATAGAAGATCATGATTAACACAATCAAATGCTTTCGACAGATCGCATAAGACAGCGACAGGACATGTTTTGGATTCCATATTCAGCAACACACAATTATAAATTTCTAGTAATGCAGAAACTGTAGATGTACCAGCTCTAAATCCATGTTGGGACTGGGATATAAGATTGTGCTTTTCTATAAAGTTATCTAAGCGATTGAGAATGGCATATTCAATTTTTAGAATGCAAGAACTACCAAATGTAGGATATGCAGAATTGGCATATAATAATATTATCTGTGTGGAAGGTAACCTTTTCTTGATTGAGAGCAGACCACATGATTTCGACATATTTGTTAAAACAGAAAATTCGAGGTGGAAATCTTGGATCAGATGAGCTGGAATTAATCCAGCTAAAGAGACAACGATCATCTAGGAAAATGTGCCACGGTCTTTCACGTAGATCCATATGCAATATTGTACTCTGGAACTGAAATATATCGGAGGATTTAGAAAAAACAAGCAGAAAGCAGATCTATACTGCAAAAAGGGACCATCCAAGAAGAAGGCTAAAGCACTACTGCAACTTAGTAGGAATCGTCCTGGCACCGTAACAGAAAATTGGCATCAACAATAAAGATACCCACTACAGACTGTGTAATTGGATGACTGAGACTGCTTATCACATTCTGTGTGAATGCAAGGCTGTGACTGCAAAAAACAGCATTTTTTGGCAGGCCAAAAATGAACCCAGAGGATTACTCCGATCAACCAGCCAGATAAGAACGGTATACCTGCTATGATGAATTACACACCTCGCGCTATAACCTTGCATAGGAATGAAGCTATTGCATTATTAAATGCCCCCCTCCATGTCCAAATATGCTGCTGTTACCATTTCCTAAGATCCTAATGAATTCGAAATCTTTGAGATTAGGTTGTTTGGTTCAATTTTTATTGAGTCCATTTCAGATATACTATCGCTCACTAAAACGATGCAAAGAGGACTTTAAACACCCTGTGTTTAGAGTGTTTTTGCAACTTTGGATCAGCTATACATGTATACCAATTATAGATATTTCTAGTCAAATACTTAAATTATTGGCACTAATCAGATCAGCTTACCAGATTATCTGTCCCGAAATTATTTGATGATTATTTTCAACACTTTGCAACTATAGCCAAACAATGTTTAAACCTTTATAGGTGTACTTCATAATGATTGAGAATGGATAAATGTCAGCCTATCGTAATTCTATTACAATGACGTATTGCTAATGAATGCTTAATGTATTCTTCAGAGACTATGAATAGTGATATTTTTGCAACTGAACGAGTGATTGAGTACTTTGAATTAATTAGTAGTGGTATACAATGCCGTACAGTCGTTTAATATAGGTGCATTACTGTTTAATAACAAACACTCAATAATAAGTACTAGGAGACCTTTAGATATTATTACGTAGATGTCAGTGGAATGTGCTGTTTGATTGTTATTAAATATGTTTGAGCTCAGGATGCTATTCATTTATACTCTACGATTAGTTGAATGTCATTCTTTTTTTAAATATAGTTTTCTCATTACAACATTTATTATATAAATAACATTTTCATTTTTTCACGTCATATTATGTTATATGTGTTTGATTTGACCTAGATATCCTCGACGACAACTTTTACTAAGTATCGACTCGGCATAATGATTACAAACACCTGTAAATTAATTAACAATGATGAAAAGGAAGCTGATAATATTAGAAAATGCGTTTGTGAAAGTATAAACAATGATTAGTAAACTTAAACTCCCAAAAATGGAGTGATCGAGGAGTGATTTTCGTTGATGTATTGCACGTTCATGTATTTTAGACGTGCGAAGCAAATGACTTACAAACTAGTTTTATTTAAAAGTATGCAATGATTGCAATATTTTACGTAAAAGGAAAAATCAGAGGTTAACATATGTATTGAAAGAAAGAAATATATGTATTCTGTTTTTTTCGAGAGTATTGTAAGTATGTAAGTGAATATTATTTATGATTTCTTAATAAAGCGAAAAAACGTTTAACTGCAAAAGAGAAAACGTAGAAAATATGGGTATTCAAGTAATAAAATCGACTGTAGGAAGGAATTTTGTTTAATTAAGATTACTTAATTCAATAATACTCACTACAATATAGCATTCTGTTTATCAAACATTGTTTGTAATTATAACCTGACGTTGCTTCAATTAAAAGTTTAAAAGAAGTTAATAGTTTTTATGTTAATTTATTGTAATTGGATAACACAGTGAAGTCAACATAGTTATTCATAAAATAGTCTTGCTCCCTCGGTCCATTCTTGTTCGACTTGCAGAGCACTCTGCACTCTTTTCCAGAAGTAATTCGAGTGGAAATAAAAGTGTTTTGGTTCGTTTTATTATCATTGATGCACAAAATCACTGATTTTTTTTTAACAAATCGCTGAGTTTTTTTAGAGCTTCGACAAGCCCCCGACGAGTTCTATAAATTACTCTTATGACTCGAAGCAATTCGAGTAGAAATAACAGAGTTCTAGCTCCTTTTATTATCATTGATGAACAAAGTGGCTGAATTCTTTTTAACGAATCACTGAGCTCCTTTAGCCCCCCGACAAGTACTATAAACGATTCTTATGACTCGAAGCGATTCGAATGGAAATAAAAGAGATTAAACTCGTTTTATTATCACTGAAGCACAAAATCGCTGAAACTGTTTAGTCCTTTATGTTGCCCGTTTGAATGCTACATATTTTCGATAGAACTCTTATGAGTTCGATACCGGACTCAAGTGATGTGTGTTACTTCGTTCGATTCTATCCACAAAAATGGCAAACTTAAGACAAACCCCATTGACTTGTAGCGGGCACTCGAGACCCATGGCCCACCTAGACTTCAGCTCCGTGACGGAGTGCGGTTATTTCCTCATATCGGCTTGCAAAGATGGAAAGCCTATGTTACGCCAGGGCGATACGGGAGATTGGATAGGCACCTTCGAGGAACACAAGGGGGCAGTGTGGGGTGTCGCTCTGAATGCCGAAGCAACTAGGGCTGCCAGCGAAGCGGAAAAGTTTGGATGCTATCACAGGGGAGGAACTACACTCTTTCCAGCACAACCACATCGTGAAGAGCGTCAACTTCTCGAAGGACAGCACCCTCTTGGCCATTGGCAGTAACGAAAAGCTCGTGAAGATCGTCGACTTACACAAACCGGATGCAAGTCCAGATGTATTCTACGGCCATACAGCGGAATTCGACACGATTTATTCTTTAGAAATGACAGATGCTTGGTGTCATATGCAGATGATAAGAGCATCAGGGTTTGGGATAGAAACTCGGGCAAGCAAGTGCAAAAATTGGATTTCCCATCAAATCCCAACAGCTTAGAAGTCTCAAAAGATGGCTACTCTCGACAGGTATAGTCGAGTTAATGAGTTAATGAGTTATATTGGGTATTTTTATAGATGTATATATCTTTGAAATTGAATAAAACAAAGATGAATTTTTTAAATTGACATGAAATTTACTTTATTCGAAAGATAATCTTCTGGCATTATAATTTAAATATGACTTCTGGCATATGACCGCCACGGCTGGCTCAGACGTAGTCTAATCTGGAGGTCCAATTTTCGATGACTTTTTCCAACATTTGTGGCCGTATATCGGCAATAACGCAGCGAATGTTGCCATCCAAGTGATCAATCGTTTCGAGCTTATCGGCGTAGACTAGCGACTTCACATATCCCCACAGAAAATAGTCTAGCGGCGTTAAATCGCACGATCTTGGAGGCCAATTCACGGGTCCGAAACATGAAACTATGCGGTTACCAAACGTTTCCTTCAATAAATCAATTGTGGCACGAGCTGTCTGATACATGTTGCGCCGTCTTGTTGAAACCACAGCTCCGCACATCATGGTTGTTCAATTGATGAACGAAAAAGTCAGTAATCATGGGTCTATAGCGGTCACCATTGACTGTAACGTTCTGACCAGCATCGTTTTTAAAGAAGTACGGACCAATGATTCCTCCAGCCCATAAAGCACACCAAACAGTCAGTTTTTCTGGATGTAACGGTGTCTCAACATACACTTGAGGATTACCATCACTCCAAATACGGCAGTTTTGTTTGTGACGTATCTATTCAAACAAAAGTGAGCTTCATCGCTAAACAAAATTCGCTTATGAAAATCGGGATCAACGGCAATCTTGTTTTGGAACCATTAACCGAATCTACGCCTTGCTAGGTGATCGTGTGGCTTCAATTCTTGCACGAGTTGAATTTTGTAAGCACGCAAACCAAGGTCTTTCCGCAAAATCTTCCATAAAGTGGATGGACACATATCCAATTCCTGTGCACGATGGCGGGTAGACTTATTCGGGTCTTCCTCTACGCTACGTTCTATAGTAGCAATGACTTCTTCTGAACGCACTGTACGACGTCTCTGTGGATGCGTATTATCATTTAGAGTAAACGTGGTGCGAAAACGTTAAATTATAGTTAATTGAATTAATTGCTCTGATGGACGATTATGTTGACTGTAAAATGGACGTAGTGCGCGTTACGTATTTCGAACAGGACCATGATTTTCACAATAAATTTGCACAATTTGGTAGCGTTGTTCAGGCGTCAGTCTATTCATGTCGAAATGCCAAACCAAACTAAACATAAATCACTTGACAGCTGACAAAATGGGCGCCAGTTAAAAAAGTTGCCAACTTAAAGTTTTATACCTCTATAAAAAACAACTTTTACAACAAATAAATTCCCTTCGGAATATGTACCAACGGTGTTCGAAAATTATGCTGTCACAGTTATGATAGGAGGAGAACCGTACTCATTAGGTTTATTTGACACGGCAGAGCAAGAAGATTACGATAGGTTAAGGCCATTAAGTTACCCCCAAATGGACGTCTTTTTAGTGTGTTTCTCCGTAGGGAGTCCATCATCTTATGAGAATGTTAAAGAAAAATGGGTATCTGAAATCACTCACCATTGTCCAAAAGACCCCTTTCCTATAGTCGGCACCCAAGTGGACTTGAGGGACAACGTCACCACCATCGAGAAACTAGCGAAGAACAAACAGAAACCAAATAACTTGGAACAAGGGGAGAAGCTGGCCAAAGAACTGAAAGCGGTCATGTATGTGGTGTGTTCGGCGTTAGATCTGATTTTCTCTAAACAATTATCTTTTTTTTAAACCTAATCCTAAACCTATCTCTAAAGAAACTAAGTAATTAGTTTCTTTAGAGATTCGATAGCCCCAAACAGTTCTATAAATTATCCTTATGACTCGTAACGATTCAAGCGAAAATTAAAAAGTTGTGGCTCATGAAAATCACCGGCTGTCTGAAGTTTTATTTAATTAGTTTCTTTAAATTTTATAAACGTGGGGCTATCTTCACACAAGTGTTGAATTTACTCGGGATTAGAGTAACAAAATCATGTGTGTCTCCTAAAGTTTCATGTCCTTTTCTGTTCAGTTTTACTAATAGTTCAAAATCCAACTTTACAGATCTGCTGTCCGACATACTATTCTTGCAGACAAATATTTACATTAATGAACAAATACGTACCGCACTCCAATCTTTTATAGAAAACAGTTTTACTGAATAATGTTTATTAAAATTCACTCGAGTCAACACTTAAACAAGGCGTTATCCTGCATTGTACCTATTATTCCTTTTCTGTATCTGTGTATTTTCTTTCTCCTTTCCGTGCTGACGAAATTAAGCCCAGGTGCGTATGTAGGACAAGCGGAATGACAATATTTACATCAACCGAATGGAATACTGAAAAATTTAAAAATATTTACTTTAAAAATTGCTCCCTCTTAGCATCTGCTAATCCGTACTCGGATTCTTCAGAGAAATTTGTCAGCAACTCGTTTTTTTTTTTATTTCCCGCAAACATCAGCGATATCCGAGCACCAGTCCCAAGGTTTACAATGTAGACCCGTGTCCGCGCGAGACGCTGTGTACCTCTAGACGATAATAATTTAAGTTTTCAATTAGCGCGAAGCGCGAGAAACTCCCGGAGACGCAATAAGTTAACGCGTGCAGCGTGGGCGATCTGCTGAGAACAAATCGAGTCGATTAGCATTAATCTTTCCCGCAATCAGACCTGTTTAACAATGCAAATTGCCCAATTACAATTGCTAATTTGCGACTGGAGCAAAAAAAGGCGGTGTTCCTGCAATGATATAATCGCTTTTGGCGCCTGCTGTTAAAATGATGATTGCTATACATAATTGTTTACAGGAAAATAATTGTAAATATTGCATATTAAGTAGTACAGAATTCTCCTAATTTCAATATATGAAATAGGTTTTTATTTTAGTTCGTTTAATACTTTATATAAGTCAAAAATGCTTTTAAAAAACTGGAAATATTACAATTCAATGAAATGTAAGTTCAGGTTAGCGGAGGGTTATACTTAACCAGAAATTAAATTAAACGGTACATTTGTCTTTTTTTTGGTAAAATTTGGGAACTACAGCCAAAGATCGTATATTGATTATCATCCATATGCATCTGGCTAAAACGTACATAAAATACCGCACAGGCTAAAATGGCCGAGGACCGTCTATTTGCGCACCTGCCCAACTGTAGCTTTGGAGATGATACTAGATATTGTGTCTTCCTAGACTGGGAGAAGATGTGTCAAATTAACAAAAAATAGGGACACAACAAAAAAAAAATTGGTTAAATACAGTCAAACGAAAATGTTTCTTAAACTAAATGATAAAATAATTATGTAGATTTGACAATATTTCTTCAATTATTTCATGTTGAATCTACCAAAGGATTTAATTAAAATAAAAAGCAGAAATTGTCAGGTTAAACATATATTTTAAGTTAAAATTAACAAAAATGTTATTTATTATTATTTGTGTTAAACAACAAATATAATGAGCCAAAAAAGATCAGTTAACAATATTACATTATTACAGCAAGCTATGCGGGCATTTTTCAATTCGCTTTGCAAGAGATATGTTCAGATGTCATAGTTTTGTACATTTATCACCTCGGGATGTATTTATAACCTTAAAAATACCACTGCTATCGCACCACCAGTCACTATCTTAATGTTACACTAGATTAATATTTTAACCTCTAACTGTTACGTTTTATGAGCAATGTTATTGAACGTCATTGTGGAATACAAGAAGCGCCATCACACGGCGATTCTGAAATACATAGGACAAGCCAATGTATTTAAAAGAACTGTTATTTATGTGATTCTAATGACTTTGTTAAATTAATAAAATAAAATGGTTGCTTTCACTATACGTTTTTTTTTTCTGAGATTAGCTAACATTTTTGTTAGCTCAACAGACATTACAGCTTAAAGCCATGATATATAGTTGCATGAATGAAACGAGTTTTGTTAAAGTAATTAAAAATGTGTTTTAAGATATACTACATCCTTCTAGCGATTATGAAATAACAAAATATTTTTTAATTCATTCAAACAACATATTTTGCTGGTGGTTCCACCAACAAATGGTATACTGTTAACTAAGAAAAAATACTGTCAACATTTTTTGAATCCTTGTCACCTAATGCCTTGTTCTGGCCAGCAAACAATTTGCGGCAAGTATTTGCAGCTCTGTGAAAGAACTCGCTGCTATGGCAGTAGTGATTTTGCTAAAAAGGAAAAGGAATAAAACACGTAAAAATAAGAAAAGGAAAATATGGGTAAGAGAATGAATACTTCAAAGAAACGAATTGGGTGTCCATAATAAACTTCTACAAGAACTGATAAATGAAGATGCCCGCAGTTTTGTAAATTTCATGAGAACCATAGCAGAAGATGTCCGCGATGAGTTCAGAGATTATTTTCTATCTACTGAAGGAGAAGTTTACTGGCAATACTAACACATTTAATTTACTACGCGTTTACAACCACCAACTTACCAGATTGTTTATAGTTGGCGAGCATTCCATGTTTGTAGAATAAATTTTAATGATTCAAAAAATTCCCATTTACTTTCATAATTATCACTAGTTCCCTGCCCACTTTTTTTCTTCTTAATACGTCACACTTCCTGTAGGATTGTGTGCGTAGATTATTTTTTTTTTTGTATTTCATTTTCACAAATATTTAACTCTTTTTATATCGTTTCAATAATGCTTTGTTTATTGCGATTTTTGTAATCCACATTTGATACCTCCAATAATTCGGGATTAGATTCATAAATTTCAATTAATTTTTGGGTCAACTCTTTTGTTCACGCAAATTTGGCCATCTCGTGCAAACACTCTCTTGCGACTGACACGTGCAATCGACCGTCGCAAGCATGCAAGCAGTACGAGCAATCAAAAGTTATCTGTTCACACCTACACAAAATATATTGCTGCAATAGGTTGCACCAACAACATCTTTTTGCTGCAATATGTTTTTTGAGCAGTTCACACTTGCAAAAATTGTTTGCTGCAAAATGTTTGCTAGTCAGAACATAGCTTTAAATTTGGTTCAATTTGATTCAAAATATTGTTAATGCAATAACAGTCTTTCAACAAAGTGATTTGGTTGACAGAATGCATTTTCTTCTGTCAGTGTTACTGCAAATAAGAGGAAACGCTGTCTTCAGACTGATATTGGCGGGCAGTTATAGAGGCCGGATCAAAGACGACATCAGGTGATCTTAATCTTTCTCAGAACAGAAGTCAGATACCAGAGGATGTAAAACCTTTTACCTGCGTAAAACTTTAAGCAATCATTCAAGGTGGTCAAATTTGAAAGGAGATTCCTGGAAGCTGAAGTTATTGGTGCACACTTCCACTGGCAATAGCTTCAAGCAAACTGCGACCAATTTCCAGGCGGAAATAGTCAAAAGAATTTGATACAAGTACCAGTCGTTGTTAGTTTCTAATTTAAATCTACAATCAGGGAAATATTAGATTTTTGGCTTTATTTAATTGAAATATAATTAATTCATCGACGTTTTGACATTACTTGTCTTTATCATGTTGATGTTAAAAACGTGATTAGTATTTAAAATGCGTACTTATAAAGGATTTTAATTTAACATTATTTATAACAACAAAGTAATGTTGTTTAATCAGAAGCATTATTAAGATAGCACATAAAAAAATTGTAAAAGACAAGCACATAATACATGTAATCACGTGTTTAACAACTTTATAAAAACAAATAATGTCAAAACGTCAATGAAATAAATGTGTTTCAATTAAATAAAGCCAAAATTCACTACTTCACACTATATTAATTTATAAATGCGTACTACCCCACACACTATCTAAATATCACGCCTTAACTTATCTAATTCTTCAGCAGCATTACTAAAACATTCCCGCCATTTTACCGACTCGTTATCCCTAATATCTGTTTTGCATCGCAGCCAATTTAACTCCTTAGTTAATGCCCCAACTTTAGTACGCAAGCGCCACTCATCAGTGAGTAGATATTCATATAAAACATGCCCCATGTATCTACCCCACCACATTCACAATGCGTATCATTAACTCTTCCAATTCACATGTATAGTACTTATACATGACATCGTATACTCTATCAAAAGCTGCTCCTTCGATGATTTTAGAGTTGATATCATTGTAATAGGCCTATAATATTGTCTGTGCACTCTTTAGTACCTTCTTTTGGTTGTCGAAAAAAATCTATTAGTTGTAAACGAATTTGAAAATACTTCCTGTGACAAAGATTTGTTTATTTGGACGAAATCATTTATTGCCTATGATAATTCCTTATAGACAATTTCAATATTTCATTCTTCCTTTATCTTGTGAACATTCTTCTTAAACAACCTTACAGATATTTCACTGTTTTTCATAACTTTTGGCGTTTGGTTATGATTAGTATATTGCAATAAGGGTTAAATGTTAGATTAAAGTCACAGGTATCTTTCAATGGCAGATGCCCACTTTTAAGTATATTATTAGAACATCAATAGAATATTTGTTTCGTAAATGTAATTTAGATATCGCAGTATGTATGCTATCTCTGGTGTTTGATTGTAATAAATCTATTATCGTATTATTTATGTTACCAATTCAATCCCGGGTAGTGAAATGTAGGAAATCGGACATCATTCAATCGCAGTTTTAAAAAAATCAAAATTTAATTAAACTGATCTCTAAATATTTAACTTTCAATGTGATTATTCATTGTCATGTCACAATAGTCTACTAATTAATTCGTATTTGCCTGGAAGACTACTTCAAGGAAAAAAAACCTAACGAATAAAATTAGCCAGATTGCATCTACGATTTTGATTTTTTTTATATAATTTTATTTATAGAATTCCTCTAATGGATCTCGTAAAAAGCTACTTAATAATATTGATGAATCACACCGTGAAGATTGAATTCTATTGCCGCCACACACATTATTTACAAATCCGTTGATCTGTATCGAACTAATTTATAACAATCATTACAAGATCAGATCTTGTATCTGAAAGATTTATAGTCAATTAAAAATTCTACGTTCTATTCTATCTTCTGCTTTCGTGTTTCTATTTATGTCCCATTTCTCGTAATAACCGACGCAATTTACATACATAATTACGACAGCATTCGTTCGTCAAGGCTTTAAAGCCTAACATAGTTTCTAATGAAGCGACGTCGTGCATTACCGTACCTAATTTCCCGTCAGAGCTTCGTTAGATATATCGTATCTATGAGTGGGCTTTCTATTCTTCGTCTGGCGATGGGCGTGAGTGCGTATGATTCAATAATTGCAACTGCGAGACGGAAAATAACTGGTGGAACAGGTTCAATATCAAATACAATAATAATTTGCATAAAATCACCATCAATTATTATGCAGCCGAAGAAAAAGAAGCAGCCTGGACGGAGGACATAAATATTTAAATGTACAATACGGCGGCGTATGTTGTTGTATGAGCTTGGTATTTCGCGTAAACTAAAAAGTGTTATTAGCTGCAATAAAAGTTAGCGATAAATAAAGTTGCCGCCGGATTATCGGTCGTATAATTACAAGGCTCAAGGATTTCCACTAACGACCGCGTGAAATTTATCACTTTTGTACGGGACGACAACATATTGTTATGAGGAGGTAAAGTGGTGGAAGGTGAAAGAATTGGTAAATTTTGTTTGTTGTACACACAGAAAAACGTTTTCTATTGTCAAGTACATCTGTGTTCTTACACATTTTTACTAAATGTAAGATAGTATTTTCTTTATTTTAGAGAATTTACTAGATCCGAGTTAATAGGTGTCTTTAAATATAATAAATTATTTTCTTGAAATTTTACTAATATCAAAACAAAATTTATTTCTGGCAAATGTTATCTCTCTTAAAACAAGTACATATAATTTTTATAAGGAATAATTCACTCTCTTACGATTTTTCTAATATTGAGTGATATTTCATTGACGCAAGTAACATAAGTTTCTTGTATTTAGAATAGAAGAAAAAGTTGGAATGTGGAAGGGTTGATATACGCTGAAACTTGGTTTTATCCAGTATGATCGAGTTTGCATTTCGGTATTAGATATTTCGCAGTATTTCCATAATATTTGCCCTGTACGTTACCTAACTCTGTTTGTCACCTGTTTATAGTGGTTTGAATAACGGTAAGTATTTTTATAATATAATGCGTATGTGTACTAGTAAATAAAAAAATATACATATATAGCTACGGATATTTTTATAGATATGTCTGAAGAACAATTTTATATTCGGCTTCAATATAAAGGCCATTTTGAGTGGTGTAGCATTGGCGCGGAGATAGAAACCGCAATAAAATACTGTAACATACTGTAAATGTAGTATTTAAATAAATACTTTTTAGTTGTAAAGTTATTTTATTTGCATTTTTTCCTTACCTATGATTTAACAATTCACAAAATAAAATTTAAATAAACTAATTTTATTAATATGTCAACTATGTATACTTGTAATTTATTTCGAGTTTTTACCTTAAAGTATGTGGTGTTACATGGTAACAATACAAATCCTATGTAAAAAACAACTTATATTATAAGTAAGATACAAATATGTATATTTAGCCAACGAAAATTATTATCAAGCAACTAATCCTGCATAGGGGTCCTCTGCCAGCATAATTAAAATCATAATAATATATTGGGTTTGGTCTTGCTGTTTGCAAAACAATTGAGTAACATTTCGTCATGCTGCTGGCTTTTTCAGAATAACCAACAGTTCAGTTATTGTTGACGAAACATTAATGAGTTTTTTGTAACCAACAGTACTAGAGTAAAGGTTATCGCACATTAGTCCGTCACAAAACAGCACGGTGCGCCCCGTCAAAAAAAATGGATAGAATTCAAGCAATGCAAATGAATGAACAAGCGCCCATTATACCAGCAATGCTCAGCGCAATGCTATTGGTTTTGTGATGGGGCGCACCGTGCCGTGCTGTGACGGGCTAATGTGCGATAATCTTAAGAATAAAAACACCATTTTTGTTTCTTGATTTAAAGAAAGGAATCCTTAAGTTCAAGTAAGTACCGTTTTCATGTTTAATAAAATAACGTGTGATTTAAAGGTATTAGATGTTTACCACTAGAAAACGACAAACTAATATTAAGCTCGCTTTGCATTTATTTTAAGGAGAGGCCTACTTTATATGTATCAAATTTATTTTTTCTCAAATCAAAGTTCTCATAAGTTCGAATTAAATACATAATATTCTTGAAGCCAGTTTTTTTTTATTTGTTTCAAGTAACCAGCTTTCCTTTGTCTAAGGACATTAAATTTCTTCAAACAAGGAACTAATTTCTTGGGATATTGAGAAAATAATTTTCTTCGTCCAAGAAATTATTCGTTTGCTTATATATAAGAACGAGAGGTACTTCAGTTAAGAAATTCTCACTTGATTCTAGAAATTACTTCTCTGTGTATAAAAAACATTAAAAACTATTGTACAGAGTGGTTCAATTTGCTTGTCAGAATAGGGCATCTTGGTATTTCAAACCAAGCGAGGAAAATGCTCTATTGCAGACCGCGGACAAATATTACAAACCGAACCTTCGAAAAAAAGTCGAAAAAATCAATTTTTGGCTGTAACTCAAAAACGAAAGAGTAACTAATTTTAAGTTTCGCCATTGAGCATATCTCGGAAAAATAGATAGAGACTTGGTCACTCATTTTTATCTACCTCTCACGGTTGCCGAGATGCCCTATACTGACAATCAATTTGGACCACTCCATGCAACGTTAAATCTAAAACTTTTTAAAATTTGGGATTGATCGATTTAGTCACTGATTGTGAGTACGAATTGGATCTTCTTAAAGTATCGTTAAACATTTTGTACCGAAGCTGGTTGTGAGATACAGATATCATCCCGATAAAATCGCTAGAGGTTCCTTAATCAGGCGTTACGGTTATAATGAAAAGATGTTACAATCAGGACCTCTGCGAATACCAGGTGCTCAGAAACTACCTATGCCAACGTATAAGCCAAAAGATGCTTGGTCGCAGAGGCGATTCTTGGTCGGTCAAAATAACTATATAGATATTTTGGGCAACGAAAATTTACATCCGATGAAGATCTTATATAATGTACCCAAATGGTTGAGAGGTGTTTCCGGAAACGAATACCAAGTGCTCATTCAGAAACGTAAAGCGTTATACAATACTCCATATCGATTTGCGAGACCCACCATGTGGAACGAACTGAATAAGGGATTAGGTATTTATACAAGTTTTTGAATCGGAAGACTCCTACCGGACGTTCGTCTCAATAATGTTACTTTCGTTTACTTCGAAAGTGTGGTATAATCTTGTTTATAGTATTTTGAATAAATTTCGTATATAATTATTGTATTTAATATTATCCGTAATATCTCCTTGTATCACATTGTATTATTCCGTACTTATTTTTAGTGTATTTCTTTACATAAACAGGTTAGTTCCTCTTACTAGATTAGATTAAGATTGGAGTGACCTACGGACCTGTTTAACCGCGACCTTTTCAGATCTATTCTGATCTCATTTTTTCCTAGAAGACGCTCTCTAATTTTGCTCTCTTAATTAGGCCTATCACATTTGAGAACAGCTTCCTTGTATAGCTGCTAGCAGTGGGGTTCTCCACACTCATTACTGGGCAACTTTGTCTTCGCCGGGCCGTCACATTGGCGCAGCACATGAGCTGGTGTTTCTCCATCCTCTAGGCAGAATCTGCAAGTAACATCATCTACCAGGCCTATGTTGCACATATGCCTATTTTTTTTGACAGTCGTTTTGGCAATCTTCTTATTTTACTAGATAAGTAAATTCTGTTTCTTTAGAAACTCTCTTGCCTGTCTCTGTCCAGGTGACTTTTACCACCACTCTTTGGACTGATTATGTATCCATTCATTGATCGGTTTTTTAGTTTGCGATTTGGTAATGCTAAAAGAAGAGCCTGCTACAACGAATGACCTTGACGAACCTCGCCTAGCCAGATCTCGATACACCTTTCTATTGCTCTGACACAATGGTGAATTGCAGCAACCTTAGCCTAGAGCACCGTAGTGTCTTTGCTGAAGTTTACGAAAAGTGCCTTTTCAAGCGTCTTGGTGTATATTGCAGCTCCGACAGCGTAGTCCCTTTTTGCAGCCGCCTATACACCAGTTCGAGTCTGCTCTTACTGAAGTGCCTGTTTCCCAGTCCTTCTTATCTGGTATTATAACCAGATATTTTCTATCTAGCTTGAATTTTTGAATTATGGCATCACATGGTATCCCCAAAAGTGGTGCCTCCTTAAGTTCATCTTATAGTCTTAATAGTCAGCTTCGTGCGCTTTACTTATCGGTGCTTGACTGTGCATAAGTGTTGTAGGCATGGCAGTTCCTTGTATGTATGTATGTAACGGCGCCAGATTCAGAATTACTTCCAATAGTGCACTGGTGGGAGTAGATTGCACCGCACCTGTGGCGCACAGACACGCCTGGCTTTGTACGCCACTTAGCATTTTGGCACCGCACCTTTGGCCACCATACTTCTGCTCCCTACGTTATCATGATCCTAATTACCCTTGTGTATAAAACCATAGAATTATCTTGAGGCTAAAGCCCCAACTCTTTCCACGCAGCCTCCTGCATCTACCTAAAGTGGTCGTGACTTCATTGGTTGTATTCTTGATATGTGGGTTATATGTAAGTCTTTGATCAAACCAAACGCAAGGTATTTAGCCTCTTTGACATACGGAATCCTTTCACCTCCTACCACCAGTGATTGTAGGCCTTCTAGCGTTTCTTTTCTGGTGAAAGTGACAACTTGTGTTTTCTGAGCATTAACTGATACCGCCCTCTAACGACTTTTGTAAAGTTGTCAGCACACTCCAGGTGGTGAAAGCCCTTTCCGATCAGCGGATTAGGTCATCCAGCAGTGTAGGCCACAACAAGGGAGATATCTTTATCATTAACAGCTCTCATACCTGGTTCTGATGCATTCGTGATATGCGTAATAGTAAATCCATTTTAGATTATTGAGCAGGAACCCAACAAAACAGAAAACAGAAGAAAAATTATTAGTTGTTCTTCTTTCGTGCTCTGTGGACGAGGATTCCATAGGAACCTTCAGAAATGGCACATATGTTCCTTTAGTGAAATCTCAATGAGGCCTCAATCACACGCTTGTCAGCCCCTGGACGAGCCAGCTTGCCTTAAAACCCTATTCACTACACGGAAAAACAAATTTATTCAGGGCAAGAAAATAATTTTACAAAATTTTATGGTGAAAAATTAGTTACTCCAACAAAATATTTTGTTATTTCAAATAAATAAAGGGTTAAATAAGTACAATTTAGCTTTATATTATTTCTGAGCAGAATAAGTGGCAATAATTTCCTCCCTGCTTTCAAACTCGTTCAAGAAACTTCTCCCTTACTCTATAAACCAGTAACGTTAATTTCCAATAATTTACGATGACCCGCAGCGCAGTCCACCTTCGAACGTAACTACTAGACCACCGTGCACTTCTTGAATTAACCGGACACCCGGAAAAAATAGCCGAGCGCAGCCGGTAATAATCTGCGGCAGACACGAAATAAATTATCTATCCCGGCTTCGATGCTTTGAGCAGATGGCTGCGTGTGTATTTCGCCGAATTTTTTACCACATCGTTCCTGCAGCGAAATAAACTTATAGATCGACGACTAGTTATATAAATAAGTACCCTCTTTATACGGAGAATGAATCTAATTAATCGATTGTGATCGAAAATTACATGGGCAAAGTACGAGGTAGGATGTGAGTAAAGCTCAGATTATTCCCTTCTAACCGTTTCGTGACGCGTCTGTTTTCTAGTTTGTTAAGAGATCTATTAAAGCGCTATATATGGAATACAAATAGAACTGCCATCGAAGAAGTTAGGAATTGGATATATGCTTGAATGTTCCAAGTATATAATTGTTAATGACTTAGTTAGTACTTACACACAATGTATTTGCATAAGTGAAATGCTCAGATCCTAAAATATGTTAATCTTTACAAATATACGCAAGTAAATAGAAATTAATCTTTTGTATTAAATTGGTAGTAAAAATGGAAGAAAAATAAATTTTAAACAATTTTTTCCAGATAGTTTCCAGAAAAAATATTTCGTCATTTAATAAATTTTTGACTTATACTTACAAGTATTATTTATAATTAGAATATAATAATAATAATTTTAACTTCTAACATTAATTTTTATCAAAAAGTCGATAAAAATATTGCCAATAAAGTAAATCAGCTAGATATTGCAATAAATATTGAACTGACAATAAGCTAATCGATTTTTTACATTTAAGAAGCTTGACCAACCGTACCACATTTTGCAATCAAGACAGGTAATGTTACGATATAGTCTGTCCATAGATATAATGATTTGTCTAATGTGCATTATCGGGGATGATCCACTACCTGCTGCGGCAAGTATAGTCTGTCCATAGACATAACGATTTGACCTATTCACTAGCACTCGAACTTCATAAAAGCAATGTTTATCCCACAGCAGGTAGCGAATAATCACCGATAAATATCATTATTAAAATCGTCATCTATGGACAGACTATAATATTACTTTTATCTGGCATTTTATCTAAAACATGTACAAAATAATATCAGAAACGTATGCCAGTTACTGACAACTGATAAGTGGAAGCTGACATTAAAAATTTTAAGATTTTACAACAAGCTAACCAATAAAATTCTAAATTTTGAGATTAGTATTACATTTAAAAGTCCATCTACAATTAATAATAATATAACCTTAGAATTAAATGTTTAATGCTACTTTCTCACAAATTTTCAGTAATTTAAAAAATAATTTGTTACGATCTTTTAAAGGTAGATTTAATTAGGTTATGAAGCTTAAAACGTGCGAGCAGTAACAATGTAGTAATAACGCGTTAAAAACGCATAATTTGGGAAGTTATTTTGTTTATCTTGATAACAGCAAGTGGTTCATGAACTTTCAATACCTTAAAAGATATCTGATTTTTTGTGTTTAGGATCTGTCATTGGAAAAGAAATTAATGTTAAAATACCTTTAGTGGATGTAGAATTTTGTTGATGATCTGCTACAAAACAAGTAGAAATTTAGTAAAAGCAAAAATGAGAAATAATATCAAAAATTAGTTATAAAAATTGAGATTCTTCCCAACTGCATTTATTACCCAATCATTTGAAAAAAAAAGAAGAAAATTAGATCTAATGTAAATATAAATAATAATAGTTATTTTTACTTTTTTATAGTGTAAATGTACTGTTTAAGTAACCTTTATTATATGGTACTAGTAGGAGTCTTTCTACGTTTATTCAATAACATTGTAATTTTTCGATGTCTAGATGAAATGTTGTAGCAAAATGGAATTGGCCTCACATCATTTTGTTTAAGGATATTTGTTTCTAATGATTTCTGATTTTCTTCATTTCCGTGATTGATATATCAAAGCCTGAATTAATTACTCATAATATTTTATAAGAAACATCATTAATGTTTCATAGAGTAATAAATGTGCAAGGCATAAATGTTGCAAGATACGGGAAATTTTCTTTGGAAGGATGGGTTACAGTTCATCGCACGGTTCTAGTTGTGTCAGTTAAGCAAGAATTGGCAAAATTATTTAAGTATAAACCAAGTTCAGCGATTTTGTTTAAGCTGAGCTACTAAAAGCAAAAAAAAGAAATATGTAAATTTATTTAAAAGAAAAAAATACTGGAAGAAATTTTGATTTTTAATCTTTTTTTGGAGATATATTTACGGAAATTTGCATATGACCTCAAAATTGGATTCAAAGCAGCTTTTAAATAACTTTTTCGGATATCATATCATCTAATCTCACATTTTCCGCTTCACTTTTTGAATTTGCCGCCGTACTAATAGTCACGTGACATGTGTCAAATTAAATTTTGAGGTTCTTAGACATGCTGAATCCATTCCCACAAAAAGAATAAAGACCCTAATAAAAAAAAAATTCAACATGTTGTGACATTTGAACAAAAATTTAAAATGTCAATTCAGAAAACAAGTTATCTTAAGCAAGTATTCATAGCTATAGTGTTGAATGTAACTCTATTTAAGACTTATGCTGATCATTTGCAGACTTTTTATTTCCCTTTTCTAACATTTTTTTAAACAAAATATTCAATGTTTGCCCGTCTTGTTTAACATCATATGAATCAATAAAAATGTTTCAACAACTATTTATAATTAGCACTTTTAGTATACATATGGAAGCATTAAAATTTGTGCATTTCGTAACTTTACGAAACATTTAATGGTTTTAAGTTCGTCAGAAGCTAACTTGAGTGAATACCACGCAGGATTTCCGTACTACAAGTAATATACCTGTGAAAGGGTTAAGGAATTTGTATATTTAGGCGTCACGATACATAAAAATTGACAGGAAAAGCGAGAAATTTAGAGAACAGCAAACGGTAAGAGAAAATGTGATATGTTGAGGAAGCTAATGAGATCAAAATACGCCTCAAGGAAAACAAAAACTTGGATATTTTCCCAAGCTATAAAATCTACAATGACGTACTTCTGTAAAACTCGTTAGTGAATGGAATAAGCCACATAAGGTGGAATGATAGAATGGCATAAGGAAGCTTTGAGGACAATAAGGAGTAAACATAGGGTGGAGAACGGTGGGGAAGAATAACTAACAAAGAACTGTGAGAACTATGTAAAAAATCAGATGTCACATAAACAAAGAATGTCAAAAATTCTATTATACAGGATTTCAATTAATAAGAGAAGAAAAGGCAGACAACAGAAAAGTTGGACGAATGAAACGATAGAGCCACTGCCCCAAAACAACTGTGTAACTCAAAAAACTGAAAATCTGTTACCAACTGGCTGAGTCATAATCACATTGCAATTGCGTCGGTACAACCGTTTGAATAGCTTCAATTGCATTGCAAGTTACGTCTAGTTGTTGATTATTGTGGACGAATCTTGGAATCTTATACACTACTGATCAAATCTTCATTAATTATGACACGTTGCTTACTACCTTAGGGAGTTGATGTTCTTGAATTTTGTTTCATCTACTTCAAGTTTCGTAACTAATCCGCAGAGGATATTAGGCCATATATAATGAATAAGAGTCAAACAATTTTATTCTCACATTTGGCGTTCTCCTAGGCTCAACTTTGAGTCCTCAGTTGCATACGCTAGACATCAATGGCTCGCCTTCCTAGCTGGCCTCTCCAAATTATCTTGTAACTGCAGTTACATTCCATTGCTATGCCTCTCTATAAACTACACACATATATTATTCTAAGTTCAGAGTTGAGATAGCGTACAAGCTATGTATACGCCATAAGTTCTTTACTTTGAACTCCAAGTACGCGAACCATATCACATATCGCTTATTTGTAAAAGTAGAATATTGATTAATTAATTGATCATGATAGTTGTCTGTTAACGAAGACCTATTTTTCATGAATATTGCATATTATCATGCAATATAATGCTGCTGGTGCCCTTATGCATAACTAGGACACCATTAATTAACCACTAGCAGAATATATCAAAAAATATCCTTTAAACGTATGACGCGAACATCCATGTTAATGCGAAAAGAATTCTGATAGGAAAACTATTACGAGGCATTCATCGTTGTGTCGTTGATTGTATTTTAATTAGTTTTAGATGTCTATCTACCCAGGCCCTGACACGTTTCATTAGAGTACCTACGATGACAAAAATTACAATCAATCCGTCTATGTGTTGGTACGCAATTAAAGCGACAGGAAGGCCCGCAGCCTATCACAACATATAATTAACGCTGATGGCTTCCATTAAATAAAGCGCCCATTAAACGCATTCTATCGTTTAATACCAGCGTAAATTCGCTTGTGCACACGCCCAGATATACTAATATCACGTCCTGCAAGTCTATGATATGCATAGATGCATATTCATGTTGTATATATTATATCATATGTTGCTTGTACAATTGACAGTGAGTGTAGTGACCTGCAAGCTTTTTGATCTGAATACTAGATTTTCATTTTCAAATAAAACAATACTGATTAATATAACAAAACTATCTGGTTTGGAAAAAAATCCACCAGTATCAACTTTCAAAAATACAGGATGCAAATGTATTTTCTTTTGATTCGTAACATTAGAACTCAATCCAAAGGCTATCTAGTGCACATGAGTTTTATCAAATGCATTATGCATACGCATAGCCCGAGTGCATAGAACTCTGCTGTGAGTTGCAATTAATAATGAAGTTGTCTAAATAGTCATTCGTGCAATTAAATACCAGCTATAGTGTCGTGGTGGTTTATTATTCGCTAAAGGAATGCGGTTGTCTTAATTCATGTCGGCGTAAAATTTGAACAATCTGATATACAAACGCGGCCGGTTGAATTAAAGTGTATTTATTATGCGCGAGTACATTAGATAAAACGACAGACGAAATACGAGAGGAATGCTGGCAAGTTGTCCTAAATTGCAATAAACAGGAAAACACTATATGGCATAAATATTTAAGCAGTCAAAGAATTTAACATAACAACCAATGATTTCAATGAATATTTTCCATCGATGACAAAAAAAGCTGCTTGTTGCAATGAAAATGATGGTGTAAACAAAAAGAAAAACGTAAATAATATGCTTGAGTTTTGAGATCCAAGTATAGCGAAGTAAGACACATCAACATATGGAACCAAAGAAATATTGTTCTGACTTACAAAATTAGTTCATTAATGTCTCTTAAGAAGCATGTGTACAGAAGCACTTATATATGCAATTATTCTACATCTAAATAAAACTGCTAATATCAATTATGCCAGTAATTACAGACACAAAGCATTTAAAATCAGACTTATGAACTATTTAGAAAAAAAAATGAAAGTTTTAAATCATTCACAGCTTGTTTTCGGAGGGGTAGATCAACTCTAACAGCTCTGGTAATTATAGTCACGTATATTTCGGATGAACTTGAATCAAATAATCTGGTTATGGGGTGCTTCTTGCCGGGACATGAGGATATAAAAGGCAACGTAATAGCCGATGAACTAGCCAAGGAGGGCTCTAAGAGACACTTCATGGGTCCAGAGCCCGTATGTGGGATTACTAAGGATTCCGCAAGAAGGGAGATCTGGACCTGGTTAGATAAAGAAAGTACAAAGAAATGGAGGTCGACTGAAGGTCAACTCCATACCAAAACGCCCTATCAGCGTTTGGGGATGGTAGTTTCTCTGATAACCTACTCAAGCGCAGTAAGAAAGAAGTTAAAACCATTACTGGGTTGGTAACTGGACACTGTCCTCTGAAAAAGCATCTATACAACACAGGCCGTGTAAGCGAACCGTGATGTAGAAGATGCGAACTACAGGAGGAAACGAGTTTACATGTAATTTGCACATGTGAGGAACTGAAGGTACTCAGGCAGAAATATTTCGGGAGAGATGTATTGGAGCCCTCGAAAGTCCTCAAATTTCCACTGGGCAAGATACTGGGCTTTATAGATAACACCAAGCTGCTCGAGTGGAAATAAGAGAATCAATAGGGATGGTACAATGAGCACCAAGCTCAAGTGCCCGGACATCAAGTGCCCACCCTAACTTGAATGAATGAATGAATGAATGGGGGTGCTTCTTGGATCTGACCAAGGCATTTGACCTTGTCTCCCATACAGTACTGCTTTATAAACTGAAACATTATGGCATTAGGAAACATACTTTATCATTTGTCAAAAGCTTTTCACTTAATAGATCACAATATGTTCACAGTGGGGATGGCATCCCACAAGGCTCAGTCCTAGGATCCGTGGTCTTCATTTTATACGTAAACGATATTATGGAGCACGTCACTTATAACAACATTGAATATGCTGACGACACTACAATCTTGCTAAGTAATACAAACATAGATTTACTAATGGAGATGTGCCATAATTAAAATTATATTTAAATAAGGACAAAACTCAAACTTTAACTTTCAGTTTTTAAATCCTCACAGGGAACTGCCTAACAATGACCCAGTTCGGTGGGACACCTGTATATCGTTGAGTATAATCAATGTTCTTCTGCTAGCAGTTACAGAACGACCCATCAAATCAAAATGCATTCATCTGTTTTTTTTTATTTTCCTCCGAAGATTTTTTATTGTACATAATTGTGGGAAAAATAATCAGAAAGTAGAGAAATACAATTACTTTTACCCAGTCTATCGTTAGATAATGATTCCACGAATGTGCTGCCATATTAGGCGATGCTGTTTACCATCTTTATATTTACGTCGAGCGCATCCATCATCTAATGGCATCAGCTAAGTGTTCCAAACCTGTCAAGTCATTAAGCTATATTCATCTAGACACTGAAAGAGAAAAAGAAATTATTTAACATGATATAAAAATACTAACGAAATTTTAGAGAAAGTATATGAGTAACGGAATTTACAACAGGAAACTTCTCTTTCCTCGGAAGACACTGTCTTATCTAATGAAGTCGTTCATCGTGGTTTAATAATTCACTCCATCCAATGACTAATGTTCAAGATTTCTATTATTTCAACGGCGATAATGAAGACATAAATAAAGGGCTAATTTATTTAGACCCGTACAGATGCTGCGGTCTCAACGTCTGGTGCTATCGAACTCTTGAACCCGTCTCTCAAATGATTGAATCCGTCCAATTAAATTTAAGCAGATATGTACACAGAAGTACTATATACTAGAGCTTATTAAGTATGTGTAATGTATAAACATGCAGCATAGTTATATACGCAGCCCGATATGGTTACACTGGTATTCAAAGAGGTACATCGTGTTTAATCGCGGCAGACCAAATGAGAGGCGAAAGGCGCTCGGATATAGAAGAATTTCCAGATCTTCTCAAGTCGGCCGTGTGATGTTAGAGTGATGTTTAAATCGTTGTTAACCGGTCTGAAGCCACATGCGTCCCAAACTAGGAATGCCCTCTTTACCACAATTGGATGCGTCACATGCTGGTATTAATAAATTCATTAATTTCACTTTTATCTGTCTGAAACTTTACTGGGTAATTGGAACATTGATAATCTAGGGAAAAAAAAATATGTTATTCAGGAAAATGCTAAAAAGAATATCCAAGACATTACATACCTTAATTTCCGCCATTTTGACTTTACCACACAGAGAAGAAAAATTGTTAAATCAATGAAATATTCATTGGCCCAAGCAAGTGGCTTGTTTATATGAGGCCAAACAAATATTTATTTATCCCAGATAACATATTTTGTCAGGACCAGATGTTCTACTAAAAGTGTACAGTATTCGTTTAAAAAAAAAGTCAACTGGATTAGGTTAGGCACAATGGATCACAGCAATTCGCTTGAGAAAGGACCAAGCTCTCACACAAGCTTTTTTGTTTTTAAATTTAGCATACTCCTATTTAAATAAATGGGTCCTAATGATCCATATGCATGCCGAACAAGATTATTAACGTGATCCTGAAATTTGAAATCCGAATCGAACGAAACCCCCAAGCCTTTTTACATTGGTTTTTAAACGAACTTTTTCATTGTTAAAAGTGACATTAACTATCGCAAAAAAAACTTATTCCACTGTACATTTCTTAGACCAAATAAAAGAAGGTCAGTTTTCTTGGGGTTTAAGTGTAACAACATTCTCTTTGAAAACTTATTCAAACAGACAATGTCCACTCTCAAGCGAATACATGCATCATCAACTGCTGACTGACATATTTGTTACTTATGAACATTACATTTTGATATTGTAAGCTGTTACCTAGAAACGAGTTGTTATGATCATTAAAAAAGTATACAGGATATTTCCGATTAATTTGCCCAAACTTTAGGGGCGTATTCTACTCACCAAAATAATCATAAAACTTTATAAAAAAAAAAATCGGAAAACGCTCTGTAGATTTTTGTGAATGCGTTGGTGCTGGATTTGCCACTTCTAAGTTGATGTGTTTAAATAACAAAACACACAAAACTCTTTTTTTTGTAATTTCATATATTTACATAGTAAGATATTTACAAATGTATTGTCGCTTGAAATGTCGAAACTGCTTATTACAATATGGTTTTGAACTAGTAGTCCCTTGCCACACTGACCATTTTTCCTTGGTGGGGTTACAAAAGTGATTGCGTGTGGTGTACAAAGGAACTCTAGCGGTCGTAAATTACAAATGAAGAGGGTGTCTGACAGAATAAAGAAAGAATCGAAAAAGGGAAAGATGTCTTCACTATTAACTTCTTAGAACTGAAGGAACTTAAATCTAAATATGGGGACGTAACAAAACTAAACTACGGAGTCGGGTTAGGACAAAACAAATGTATATCTAAATATTCTGTTCTAAACACGCTCCCTTAGATAGTTGTGGCGGTTTTTCACTATTGCTAATAATTTTAAAAATTATAGAATATAACTTTATTATTGCAGTACTTCTAATATTTTATTATTTTAACGATTGCTCGAGTAAAATTCATCCGTATGATCATAGTAATCGGTGCATTGAGATTCGAATAGTCCATCTCCCGAAATTTTGTCCACAAAAAGACAAAGACAAACAATGTCATCCCCCAATATTGACATTAAGTGTCATTCATACTGAAGTGTTACATTTTTAAAGTTTTCATAATGTATAAATACACAAATGCATAAATGGCAGATATCCATTTTACTTATGGTTGTCTTGGGGAGACAGGCTCTTTCATGAAGGTTTCTTTCGGCTGTGTGGCTAACCGAACAGTTCGTAATGCTGTAGAAGAATATATTCTTGAGATAGTTGATGCTGACCCAAGTACAAGTGCTAGAGGAATTGCTACTGATTGGTATTTCATCCGTTAACACTGTTTCGAATGTTTTGCATGACCAATTATTGTACCTGTTTCATGTACACACAGCGCAAACTCTTTCAAATGATGATTTTCTTCCACGATTGCAATTTTGTCGTTGGCTTTTAGAACAATGTAATGACCCTAATTTTCATAATAGCATTCTTTTTACTATTGAGTGCAGTTTTTCAAGAGATCATCGATAGTCGGGCGCGAATCCGCATGAAATAGCACATACTCTACATCAAAAGAGATTTTCCTACAACGTTTGAACCGGTATAGTTGACAACTACCTATTGGGACCAGTGTTTTTTTTCCATCGAGACTTGATGGCCTTTAGCATTATAGGCTGTTTCTAGAGGAAGAGTTAGTAGCGTTGCTGGGTGGAATTCCATTGCGAATACGCCAACATGTATGGTTTATGCATGATGGGGCTGCAGCATATTTTAGCGTTGCAGTACGAGACTTCTTGGATGCGATGTTGCCTAACCACTGGATTGGAAGGACAGGACCGATTGCATGGCCACCACGCTCACCTGATTGCAATCCATGTGATTTTTTTCTTATGGGGATATTTAAAAAAGTATCACATATCAAATCAAACACCAATTGAAAATGCACAAGTTCTCCGACAACGTATCGGTTTCCAATCAATTAACGAGACTTCTGGAATTGTTGGCCGTGTAAAACATCGATGATAAGACGCTGTGAGGTCTATGTTATTGCCCAAGGTGGATACTTCGAGCAATCGTTAAAATAATAAAATGTTATAAGTACTACAATAATAAAGTTATATTCCATAATTTGCGAAATTATTAACAATAGTGAAAAACCACTACAACTATTTAACGAAGCGTTTTCCGAATTTTGTTTATATGACCTTTTATGATTATTTTGGTGAATGGAACACGCCCCTTGAATTTGGCCAAGTTAATCGGAAATAGCCTGTAAGTCAATTTAAAGGAGGCATCAGCCCAGAAATTCCATCAATTGGACAAGAAACTTTCTCCGTCTGCTCCGAAGAAAAGACACTATATTTTCTGAAACATCGAAAGATGGGGAAACATCCACAGTGTCTGTCACTAATACGTACTCCGGGTACAAATATTGCTCGAAGCGATAAAGTCATATTGCTGTTATTTCCACAAATTGCTGTTTCAAATTTAAGTCGGTTAAACTCTTGTACTAACCATTTAGAAATTGCATAAGTGGGAGAGTCAATATTAGAAACAATAGATCTATATGAATTGTCTGGTTTATGAACTTTAGGTAAACAGTACATATGTGGTATCTTAGGATTATTAATTTTAAATTTGAAAGTTAACCCCTTGTCTATAAGATTACTACATTCTTCTAATACTTTAGTAACTTCTCTAACATATCTACCTAAAGGATCTTTGGCTATTCTTTCATAAGGACCACTTTCTAACATGTCATCAACATCTTTTATATAAGTGTTCTTATCAAGGATCACTATTGCATTACCCTTATCCGCTTTGGTGTATATGCATTCTTTACTTTTTAAAAACTGTGTAATGTGGTTGTATGTATTTTTACTTTTCTTTTCACTTTCTTACTAATAGCTATTTTCTCAAGAAGAGGAGTCGCATATGTTTGAAACGCAGCCTTATTTTCTTTAGGTAGGTCTGCTTCTTTCGAGGCAGAATCAAAGTCATTTATAAGATCTTTTAATTGGATTTTTTAAAATCAATAATTTCAATATTAAATTTTAATTTTTTTAATATTGAAATAAAATAAATACATTTGTATGTACACCTGAAGATGTTAGCATAGCTAATGAAATGTACATTATGTTTTGAAGATTAAAGAATTTGTGAGACTGAAGTTTATTGGTATTTCCTGTTAGTTATTTGCACTTTTTTAGTTATTTGGTTATAGATTTTGTACTATTTAATTTCGATATAAACCAAGGTTTCGTCAGTTGTGCCTGCAATTACTATTATTTTGACGTGTCAAAGAAAGTAGTTCTCATATTCTCAAATAGCATGCGGGTGTCGATACGTACCGGAATCTGGCGTAACATTCAATTCATTGTAAATTTAAATGAAACAATATCGTTGCCAAATTTCATATTTTCAGTCATATATTCTAATGTGCCCTCAAACGCCACATGTCTCTTTACCACAGGGACTACTGACCGATTCTTGCAGGCTAACAGCGCACCGAGAGTTGCCGGTTGCAAGTTCTGCCAAGATGAAGAAGATGTCCTAGTTCATGTTCTGTGCTATTGCAATAGCTTGACAAGATTTTTATATACAACTGGACTCGGAAAATCCAAAATCAAACAGCTGCGTAAAGAAGCTGCTCTTATGGATGGATTGTGAGAAATTTTACAGATCTGAGAAGCCGCACAGGATTCTAATCTAATAATACCATAATTTAATTTTTCTAATGTAATGTAAGTAATTTCCTAGAACTTATTACAAAGATTTTATCCAATCCATTTCCCAAGATATACGCTTCAAACTAAAAAGAAGTATCCGTTTCATCATAATTCAATTCGTTACGGAACATTCGGGCAGACTACTTTAATTCAATAAAACAAAAAATATGGATGGGGCAACCAACCCAGAAAGGTTAACTACATAAATTATAACAGTCTCATTTGTCTAGCGGGGTGCAAGTTCCATTACATTCTATTACGCTGCACACATTGATCGAATTCCTTGTCGCCGCCTCTGTCATTATTCAAGTTCACGCTGGCCGATCGAAATATTAATCAAGCCATTGAAACGGTTCGAAAGTGCTTGATGTATGCGGTGCTTAGACTCTCCCGCATGTAAGTTTTGAAATTCCTACGTTGGAAGTACACATGAGAACCGATTATTTACGTTGCACTTTTATAAATCTGTATTACAGTTAATGTCGTGTTGATAAATAAGATACGGTTCACGGTTCACTGTTCACTTGTTCTAATAAATAAATAAATATTTTTAAAAAAGAGACAAATGGATTTATCACTTATATAGTATCCTTGGTGTGTATTACGTTCCTAGAATAATATAAGAATGGTAGTGATAATAATAGTAATAGTAGTCTTTATTACTCAACAGATTTGGTATCTATTTACCGGATAGGATAATAAATGGTCATCGATTAGTTCTTTATGCCAACTTTGCTCGAAGCTTTCGATTGAATTTGTGAAACTAAATACATTGAATTCAACCACTGCTTTTGTAAAATGGTATTCTGTTATTGTGACTAAACGAGTAACCTATAAAAAAAATAAAACATTGTCAAATAACACAAAATAGCAACACAAGACTATTAAACCAATATGTATTTTGTAATTAACTTAAGGTAAAGTCAGGTAAGTGTGTAACCGGGGCAAGTGTGTAGTTTGTTTATATTTATTTTTAAAATTGAAATACGGACGTCCTCTTGTTATAATATTAATGTACTAAACTTCATACTAGTTTTACAAACAAAAGTTCGCATCTCCTAACGTGTAATAACTTGAATATCTAGTGAATATATCATACCTTATTAAACAGGCATCAGTTTAGTATTACACTCTTGGCCGAACTAAAGGATAATGCTATTAATATATAAAATGCGGAACGGTTACACACTTGCCCCATTTTGCTGGGTAAGTGTGTAGTATTGACAGTGTTTAAAATTTCTTTTTTTTCTAGTAAACCGTTGATAATTATAAAAGGTGTATCTATTGAAGGCTTTCAACTGAGCATATATTACGTACTTCTATGTGTAAAATTTATCAAAATGTCTTATTATATGAACAGTGTCACATTTTCTTCGCACTATGCAATTTTTACTACACACTTACCTGACTTTACCTTACCTGATCCATTCATTTGATTGCAGCACGTCGCACAGTGGTCAATTTAGATGGTTTTGCGGAAAAAATTCAATAACTTTTGAACCACACTCCGTTCCGGAGTGAAATTTCGTACAGTGATTATATATATAATTATCTATTTATGACACGAGAAATAATACTTGAATTAGCATATTAGAGGGTAATTATTGATAGAGGAAATAAAAGTTTAAGGAATTTTTACATTTAAAATCGGTTAATATTTCATCATGTTGTTGAAGACTTTGTAACTCCATTTTTACGCAACTTTCTTTAATAGTTATATTGGCAGGATAGCATTTTTTCTTTTCTTCATTTATTAAGTAATAAGGAGGAAGAACATCGTGGCCACTGTTCTTGAGTGCATTTCTTAAAAAATAAATCTGCATCTATCATAAGAGCTAACGCTTTCTCTGTCGCCATGTATTTTGCTCTACATAATTTTACAGTATTAACTCCATTAGCAGCAGCTTGAAGTTGTTCCTCAGGAAAAGTTTCACGCAGTTGTTGAATCTTATACCTTTTAGCGCGATCACAACATTCACTGAATTTCTTTGTTGGGAGGCCTGTTATTAAAGACCTTTTTTTCGGAGATGGTGGTGCTTCGTCCGTAGTATCTTCCTTTTCGGTGTCGAGTTTTACGATAAAAACACCTTGTATCCATTCATTGTAGTCATTAATTTTTTTCTCTCTGGTTCTATGGCTATTGTTCCACTTAGTTTTGAATTTGGAAATAAAGTTCTTTTTTATTTTATTTAAAGTATGCTGGATTTTGTTTTCATCTATATCTAGGTACGTTTCACTTACAAAAACATTTTAAGTCATTTATTTGATATTTACACTTGATTAATTCACTGCACAATACATCATAATTTATTGATATTGTAGCCAGTATTAGCTTGAAAAGATATACCGCCAAAGACTGATACAATGTGAACTACCCTCGATATGAACATCAATAATTTTCAGTTCAACAAGAGAATAAAGTAACCGTGCTCCTAACTAAGAGAGAGAATAGAAGACGTGAATATAATTTTTACGGGATAGGTATATTGTAAATATCTGACTCTATTGAATAAATGAAATAAAAGAATTTAGGTATATTTTTCGAACTAGCGGCAAAAAATATCACTGTATGCTATTTGGTTTGCGGTTTTGAGAATAAGATCGTCAAAGATGTAAAAAACGCGACCATTGACATTAAATAATTGAGTAGTCTAAATATTACTTTAAATTTCAGGCGATTACCCATTACTTTGCATTAAATTTAAATATCTACAATAAAAAAAATGTTTGTAAAATCAATTTCCCACTGTCATTATCTATTTTCATTTACCTTTTGGATAAAAAATTGATATATTGTGTTTATTAATGTTTACATATTAGAAATATCACCTCACTGCCAGTATAGATACCTGCTCTGGAAAAAATTAAATTTAAAACTTTTTCTCCAATTATTTTATTTATGCAGGTGTTAAGTTATAAGTATTGCGCTTACTTACCAATCATTAAATTTAAATTAATAATACTACAGAGCATGCATGAGTAAAACTAATATTTTTTTATTTTTTTAATAATAGTTGCTGACACGTCAGTTGCGGATCACCCCGTATAATACTTTGGTATAATAGGTAAAATATTACTTATGCAATTACAAATAAATTGTGCCTGTCAAAATTACAAAACTGTGTAAGGGTAACCTAATTGAAAATCCGTCCTGGTGCAGTGCTAATATTGTATACTGTGCGCGCTACTAGATTTTTAGCTATTTTTCAGCTAGAGGCAAAAAGTGGCAGCTGAATTTTGTTCGTTCTTGTTCCTTGGGCTACGGAGAACACCTAGAAGAAAGAATCAGCTTGGCGGTCGTTGGCGCTAACATTGAAAAGTCTAGATGAATATTTTCGTGTCAATTATATTGCACTTTTTCGTAAATTAAATAATAACCCTATGTAATATCATTAGATCTTAATGATTGTTACTGTATAGTAAGCATAAACCTCTACCTTAACATTTCTGGTACTATTTGTTTCAAAACTTAATTTGTTTCGCTTATATGTATTCTTACTTTTTAGTAATATTTCAAGTAAAAATTCGATAAATACCATCATTCAACTTCAAAGTGCTACTGAACGTCAGCACTTTTAATTTATGTAACTATTCGTACTAAATAATGATTTCTAATCCTTCTGCTTCAGAATGAACCTAAAATAACAGTTATAGGGCATATTCGAAAAATAGACTTTTTTCCGCCTATATCCCACTGTGCGTCGGCTGATAAGGCGATCTTGTTTTTAGCGGGATATTTTATTTAGATTTTTTTATTCTCGTATGAATAACTTCCCTCTTCCCAACTTTTCCTTTTCAATTATATCCTCAATTTTTTCGGAAGTTTTTAGTAGCTACTAGGCTTAGAAATACAGTAATCATTCGTAATATTCTGAAAGAAGTATCTCATAAAAATACGTATAAATAAAGTGTTCGGCGCCCAATAAGTGCGACTTTGTCGCTACCATCCTTTCTAATGCCAAACGGATGCATATGTATGTTTGAAAAAAGTTATAAAGTAGATAGTGCAAAATTACTTAAGAATATAAACTACTATATGGATTATTAAATTGTCAGAAAAGTATGGAAATTTATGATAAGCTTTTAAGGGGTTTAATTCTGAAATTAGATCTGAGGGTGTTACCTAAATTTCCGGCACCGAAAGTGACGGTCGAGTACCGTGAAAAATGCACTTCCGTTTTACAAACCTTCGAAAAAGTGGGTGGATATTCGGCAATCATGCAGGGTGCCAGCCGGCTCGTCGGCGGGGGAGTGGGTTGATCGGAATACAAACCCAAGATGGAAAATAAATTTCGGCGCCACCTGCTTAGGAATTACTTACCCTGTCATGCCCCCTGATAAGCAGGAATCCAAGATTTTAAATAAAAGTCGAGGGGTAAAACGGTTTGCAAAAAAAACACACTCATACACAAAAAAATGAATTCACAGATAAAACAGTTAAACTTTTATTAATAAAATGGTTAATAAAAAAATGTTGGTATTATTGACAAAAAAAATTCAAACAATAAATCTGATACTCTCTATCAGTAAACGTTAGTAACGAGTGTCAAAAAAAAGAATAAAATATGACGTAAAATTCAAGAAAATTAATATGATACTCTGTATCAGTAAATGTTAATAACGACAAAAAAGATAAGAATGAGATATTGTAAAACTATAACAGAAAATCCTGCGGTAGGATTCGAACACCGAACGCTTTGGCCAACGCAATCAGTTTACACACGTTGTATAAAGAAAATTCTTAGGCTAAGTTGATTTTAAATTTAAGAAAAGTTTTACAGTACAAAAAAAAAACTATTAAAATAAAACTAAATATTTGTCTTGATTATACTACTGGTGAATGAACCACCCTGTATATTACAGCCCGATATTTAATCGGTTGATGTTTTAAATATATCTTGAAGTCGTTAAAAAAATGAAAAGCTATCTGAATATTAAAAGTTAACTATTTTTCTGAACTAAATGATACCCTCCGATCCTTGGTATAACATAAAAAATTACAGTACCGTTGAATAAAAAAATTAAAAAGTGATCGGGGTTGGTTATTTACTAAAAACAATTTTTAAACGCAGACAAAATTTACAGATAAAAGAAGAAAACGTGCAAACTTAGCTCTTTGTTCTCAAACAGCCAGTACGGCCTTGGAAATCCTCTCCGATCCGGACAGATCGTAGCCTCTGGGCAGACTCGGCACTATCCGAAGCAGATGGTCCGCTTAATTCAAGGAAAGTAGGATTCTCCAAAGGGACTTAAAAAGGTCGCAGAAGTCCTCAGCCGCACGGGGGGTCAAAATCTCACACAAAACGAAGATACCAAAATTCAAAGAAATAAGGGGTATTGAAAAAACCTCTAAAAACACAGAAACCTCAAAATTAGTGATTTAAAAGAAATAACAAGATCTGCTTACCGTTAAATAACGAGGTTTTACAACGAAGAGAAGAAATAGACAGAATGGCGTTGCAGAAGCGTGGTTCTCAAATTATATCCCGAATTTATCGAACACATCCGCTATAATATTCACAAAAATTCCACACCAAACACAAGCGAATATACAGCCAATGAATATTTCCAGTAAACTTCCAATAAAAATCCACAGATGTGTGAAAATATCCAAATTTCCAACGATAGGAAGTAATACTCGTGAGAACGCCTCTAAACAACAACCCAGAACGGCCAGCAAGCCGGAAGGAAGCGGAAGCAAGAAAACGTCATCCAACCAATCAGAAGACAGATAAATAAAATAAAAAAAACAGACATAGAGCTGCCCTCTAACGTCGAAAAGATGTAAACACAAAATAGTGCAGATGAAAGGGAACACTCAATCGACAACTCGAATCGATGCATAGAATCGATAATGCCGGGATGTATATATCAGACAGACCTTACCCTTCCTAGAAGTGAAACGTCAAATGTCAAAACATGAGAATTGAAGGAATTTACTAAAATTGAAAGAAATTAAACGAAAATCTAAGACCGTATTAAGTATAAGAACTAACTGTAAGTAAATGAGACTACAAGATACAAATTCTAGCTAGACCGCACTAACATGGGGAAGAAAACACAATTTGAAAGCCAAAAATTAAACGATAAAGTTTACGTTGAGGAATTACAAGACGTAGGAGCATCTCTGAAAGTAAAAGAAGGTAGACTACGGAAATAGGGGAAAATAGGATTACAAAAGCTTGTCGAAAAGACTAGCGGAGAACTAATTCGAGGTAAGCTAAGTAAAAAAACCGTAACAAGGGTGCCTGAAATATCAGGGGAAGCAAAATGTAGATTCTATGGGTAATAGAATAAAAGATCTTTCCCAATCCGCCCAAACTGTGTATTGGAAGAGGTACGTTTATATAACCTGGGCTTTTCCATGTTCTATACTTTAAAAAGAATAGAATTCCACAGGCAACTGTAAATGTTGTCCGTTTTCTGGATTTCTGAAAGACGACAAGAATTAATTCAGTTATTAGAACGGTAAAAACCAGTTTGAAAAATTACCAACAATTTTTCTTTTCGATATTTACAGATTTATCTCCAGAAGAAGTTTAGCATGGATTATCTGTCACAATATTGCTTCTTTGGAAGCAGATCTACCTTTACCAAAGATAATTACTTGTATTACTGAGGTAATCTAATGCCTGATACTGTCTACACCTGCAAGTCTCCGTTTTTTAGATGCAATTATTTCCATTCCAGTCTAATAACACAATTGAATGTGGTTCTTGGCCAATTTTTTTATTATGGTTTGCACTTTGACTATTTCGTTCAGATACGCCAGGGACCAAATTTCCGAGCTAAATAACAGTGTGGCGTGCATGATGGATTTTCTCAATTTAATTTTTGCTTCAAAGGAATCAACTCTTGGAGGTCATAATAAAATCCCCACTCTGATTGTAGTGATTGCCTTTTTATGAATAAAGTGCTATTTGGCTTCGTCAAACATACCAGAGCTGACCAATACCATCCCTAGGTAGGTATATGATCCTTCGCGAATTCTAACTTCTCACTGCTATAAAATGAATGTGCACTAATGATTAGCGTTCCTTGTTCCATAAAATGAGACTACTTTTTATTATTTGCAATTACGCACTTGCAAGAAGTAAAAGGAATAACTAGTTTTCATTTATTGTTTTGATTTATTCAATTTCTTCAAAGTACCTTATTATATTGGAAATAAAGATCGAAAAAGTCTCCATATTAATTAGAATTGACCGTATTTGAGATAATTATCGCTTGGTTATGTGAAAAAGAATCACACTCAGCTGTCTAGCACACAGCAATTATGTAGTTAAATCTTAATGGTGAGTTTCGAAAGAATACTATAGAAATAAACACGTTTATAAATGTCACACGTTTATTTATTTCGGCTATAAACCACAGTAGGGCCCCTACGGTGTTCGAAAGGTATGTCGTAAAGGTGCACGCGTTCTATAAGGCACCACCATATCGTCTAGATCAGCGCTGGAAATCACCAAATCTCGCAATAGGTGTCAAACTGATTGTAATTTCTTTGTGTGGAAGTGTTGATTATATTAAAATTGTGATAGAATAATTGGATGTAGTTGAGATTCGTTAGAATGGGTCGTTAAGATAAAGTTTATGGGCTAGGATTACGTAATGGGTGTTAATATAAACTTTCGTTGGTGCTGTAATCGCATACGCAAGGGATTTTTATTTGCAGTATTGTTAGAAATGTCTATTGTCTCTTGTTAATTAGTAGAACGAAAACTTAATTACAATCAACTGTAGTTGTCACATTAGTAAATACCAGTCATGATCACGTGAAAACATTTACGATTATAGGTTTTCATAAGAAAATATTTTTATATTTGAAGGCCTCCAATAAAAATATATGCTATGCAAGGGACATAAAATATGCATATATATATTGCTGTGTTTCATAAGAGGAAAATTATCAACCATATTGAAATGTGATTATTATTTTATGTACGCACCTATTTGTAAGTCCAGTATAATTTGAATTAGATCGTATTAGTAATCATGGAAATTGAATATAATTTGTCGTCTGGTAACTGTACGATATCCTGGTATCCTAGGTTTTCACTTTACCTGAATGGGGTAGTGACCCAATGTAATTCGTTGAGAGAAAATGATGAAAATCCTTGGTGACGAGGTTGTTAATAAAAAATCTTCCAAAAAAGGTAATTTTTATTTTTATCAAGTGTAATGAATTAAGTGATATGCCTGTGTTATATCTGGCATTGAAGGGGATCTCCTATGTAAATTCATGTGATTACTCTCTTCTGAAAATATACAGAAGAAACGTGAGGATTGTTCGACATTATAAGAAATTTTGCTGTGTTTACTACACATGCGTACATGTGTTTGCTGTTCCGAGTCTAATCATACATCCTGAATGTAACGAAGGAGGTCTGTTTCCCTGATTTTTTTGTGCTACCGATGTTATTCTCCTGGTCTGAGCCTTTTATGTGAATATACGAGCTAATCTGGATTGTCACTACAAGGAAATCCCATTTGGAGGTATTCTGGCGTCTGTATAAACCGATAAACGAGGTATCTGGTCAAAACATTGTTTAAATTTTTGTATAAATGAATGTGTAACTTCTATAATATTTTGAGGTTACTGCTATCTCGTATGAGATTGAAATTTTGAGTTTTTATAAGTTGGCAGATGTGGTTGGTAGTTTTCTATTCTCTTCTGATAGCGCGGGATATTTTAAAAGTTACTTTTTGAATTAAAGAATCTAAATTATACTGGATAATTGATAATATTTGTTTTGAATATTCCAAATAACTATACTCACCTTGAGTAAGAGTTCTCATACTACTTATATGTTTCTGATATAAACTTATTAATAAATTATACATGTTATTAATGATTACACTGTTTTATTAATAAAAGCTCATTTGATACATTTAATTATTAAGAATTAAACTATAAATTCAGTTTTTAACAAAGTAAAGACATAAAAATAGACAAGTTAATGATTTAGGAGAATCGAGTCGTACGGCCGTCAGCACGGCGAGTTCGTAACTAAAAAATAATAAATAAAACTACTCATTGGTTAGTAAGAGGGGAGACCACTAGTGCGCATGATCTGGAGTGGTAAACTTTAGATATGTTGGACATATACGGTATTTTATAGCCATCTAGTGGATTGGGATTGCATTGTGTCTATCATGGTAGGAAGGTATCTGTAAAGAAAAGGCAGATCCAATTAGAAAGTTATTTGTTTTTCTTTTTCGCAAAAACATTAGCCGGGGAAATCACAATAATATATAGGGTAGTTACTTCCCGGTTTCAACCCGGTTGATATCACAGTTAACATTTAAGCGACAAGCAACATTACATCTATAGGCACCTTCTGTTAACCGTAGGGCTCATCTCACTTCGGTTTTGTATTATAGCGAGATTCAAAAATGCGTCACCTAATGGGCACTGTTAGGTGCTCTTTCCTGCACAGGCGGTGGATGTTTTTTAAATGATTTTCTTGTCGATGTTTCTATGTTAGATGAATTCCACTTGTATAACACATCCTTGTATTGATATTCCCAGAATTTTAAATAGCCTCATTTATGTTTTCTCTCTATATTAAACATGGCCTGCGATTTACACTGTACATAACTAAATTTTGATCATATAAAGTGTTTTTTTCGATTAACATTTCTTTTAAATGAACTAAAATAGAAGCTGGTAACAGAAAATCCTGTGATTTACAAACTAAGCATATTAGTGTATAGTATACAGAAATTACCAGTGTTACTATTTTTTTTCGTAGAGATTGTTAACAATTCAATGGCCTCATATAAAGCAATAGGTTGCAACATGAGTCTAAAAACACACTTTCTTGACTCCCACTTGGACTTTTCCCAAAAAACCGTGGAGCAGTCAGTGACGAGTATGGCGAAGGATTTCACCAGGACATTCTAGTAATGGAGAAGAGATACCAAGGCAAATGAAGTCCTGTTGCGTTAGCAGAGTATTGCTGGGCGCTGAAGGGAGATGTTCTGATGCACATACGTTGAAGTCTAATGACTTCGAGTTTTCGCATTAACAGCGCAATTTCCAAGTAAATATATCACTTTGTACGTCATTTTTTCATGATTTGTACACATATTACAATATATACTTTCACAAAATTTCATTGGTTTGTCACTTTAAAACCCTGCCCGATAAAAAAAATCTGAAAACAGATATGAAATAAGCGTAAAAAGTACCATCAAGTTCACCCAGTTTACCTCGTGGGGCAAAATATATCTGAACATGGATGATAAATCTCCTCACAGTATGACAGGCGAGACAGCACACACGAATCACACAGCTTCTTTTTGATCGATTTATCCAGTATTCTCCGAAGTGGGTAAAGTTTCTCTAATGAGGCATAAGAAGTTTGTATGAAAACGAAATGTTCTACCCACAGTCAATGCCGGTAAAATATTACCGTTTATTTGAATGGCAATGTTTTCTTTTAGAGTACTACATTCATCCATCGTCAACAATCTCTCATGATTTTCTTTAGCAGTGATTATGATTTGCAGGACTTTATTTCTGTAGGTAGATAGTTGTACAAAAGAGGAATTAACACCGTAATAGTTCTATTTGCATATTTGTTATTATACAAGGGAACTTGTAATTCTCCAGCATTCATTGATCGAGTTATCACATCATGCTGAACTTTTGAAAATTCTTTTAATTTGAAATAGTTTTTAATTATGAGTCGATATATACATAATTTTTCAATCGTGAGTTTTTTTTATTTCTTTAGACTAATCTGTTCAAGCTGGTCGAATAGTTAACACATTTTTTTCAAATCAATCCTCGGACAGAAAGCATTTTATTGATTAAATATTCCACAACGTTACCATAAATACACCTATAATTGATTCAACCAAAGAAAAATAAATTGTTTGCATGGTATTTAGCGGCATAAAATCCGATAAAGCAGCGGTACATAATCAAAGTTCCGGTAAAGTTTTTACTAAACTTTATTATTAGTTTTTTTTTTTTATAATGAGCCCATACTTGCAACTTATTGGAAATGTCTTGCTTGTGCATAAATGCCAAATCAACTTTATCGTTAGATGTTATAATAGCAATGTCGTCAGCATATAAGTATAAAATAATTACAATAAATTATTACGTATTAACAGTATTTTCACATTCTAATAAGGTCTTTGTGGTTTCTATAATTATTTTCATAACGAATTTTTGGTTAGCATTACATAAGAACCTTGAAATAAAAGTAAGACCACAAGTAATATATTTTGTCTAATAATAAGATAATCTTTGTCAGATTTTACGTAAAAACAGTTTTTGTTCTTAAGCCCTTTAGCGATGTTAATTTCTTTACGTCTGACGGATAACGTTATTTATTTTCTAAAATTTGAGTTTTACGAGCGGTTCTGATCGAGTTTTTGATGTGATCTTCAAATGAATTGATCACCATTTCTATACCAGCTAAAATTGCTTCATTGTACAGCTCCTCCCACAAAAAGGTTAACAATCTGAATCGCGATTTTGATTATATATTCTCAGGTTGAACTATACATACAACCGTGTTTATTGGAGGTAATTTTATTCATGCCACCCGAAGAGTAGCCCACATACGTAATGTTTACTCGTATTTGATAAATTTATATTTTATGCCCGCTATTCATTTGGTAAATTGTCTATGAAAGTTGTTTTGACGACCTTGATTTATTATTATTAGTTTTCAAATATGAGTATCCATTCAATTTAAGGCACAACAAGTTTGCGGCAAAAACCACAAAGGGGAGTAATTGTGTTTATGTGATATTCGCCTCTTATAACATATGTATACACATATTTTTCATTGAAACCTCGGATAACTAACATACATACAGTTACGGACAAATGCCATACGCACATTTTTTCATAATAAAATTTAAAAAAACATTTCAATTAAAATTTTGCATAACTTTATTTTTTTATATTATCTCTCAATACTTCCTAAATAGTTAGCTTTCCATTGCTTTTTTACAACATAATACTGAAAAATAAATTGCAATTAACTCTTGTCTGCGATTGTATATCTCGACACTAATATTAGGTATCTCTTTTATTTTTAATAGTAAAAAAATTAGAACACTGAGTAGTTGAAATGAAAGCAGTAGGTATTGCAGAAATCAAGGCATCCTTATAAATCTGATAAGTGTCCCGTACATAAATCGTAAATTGTGCAAGAATGGATACGTTCCGCAAACATTTACTTAACAAGTATTGACCTGGCCTCTAAATAGTCGGACTTACTCCTATGAAAATGTTTGACTGCATTAAAGCAAAATATTGTTACGTTGAAAACACCTTTCTTATTTCTCCAACTGTACACTATCTTTTCTGAAATCATCTAAGTTCATTGACCTTTTCTAGTTTACGAGAATTTCGCTATTTACTTATTTCATATAACGTCACGTTTACCTTGAAATTGTTTTTTTGTAATGTACCGCTTTATTGTGACCTTTTTCTATTCTAAATTGTCAAATTTTAGCATATATTTAGAATGCATTGATACCGTAAATTCCATTAAACTCCGTTTCATAATTAGCTCCGAATTTATTCATTTTTTGTTAATTGTTGCATCTTTTTTTGTGCGCGCTGTACTTGAAACGTTGAATTTCGCATAAACTCGAACACCTGCATTTTTTTTTTATCTTCGATACTCGGATCCTATGGCTACTTAATGCATAGCGCGGGAACAGATCCCTCTCCCCTTCCGATTTTCACTTACACTCCAGCCCGCTAAGTTGTGCAGACCTACGAGTCTAAGAGGCGACGCCCTGCCGCAACCCTTTTCGACAAAATTTACCCGTTCGGTAACCCCTGTGGGGATCTCTGGTCGTAAGGAAACCACTCCACGAAGCCGTTTGAGTCCCTGTGTTTGACTACGAAGACTTCTTTTTGGAGCCCCGCTGACGCGGATTTTGCGAGCCCCGCCGCCCTAAGTCGTCCCTGGCCGGGCTTTCTTTCTTCATCCTCCGGCTTCTTTCTACTTCTTCCTCGCCCTCCCTGTGTGTGGTGACAACAACCGTTTTGCATTGTTTTGTTACATGTAAGTTAATTTAAGAGTTATTTGCTTTTGTATTTGTAGTAACGAACTACCATTGGCGTAATAATAATTTAACGGAGATTTTTGTTTATATTTCGGTCTTTGCTGTCATAATTCAATTTAACGTAATTCTTTTTTTAATATTCTAGTCTTTGCTGTCATTGTCCAAATTTAACGTAACTTGTGAAATTATTTTAATTGTTGCTTCCTTTATCTTTTCACCTTAAAACAATGGTAGGTCGTAGTTCTTTCATGCTCGATCGAGTAAGTAGATTTATTTTCTTGTTCTTATTAATAATAACAAATTTTTAATAATAATCCGGCACTCCACCAGTTCATGTCATATATTTATACGTTGTATTATGTAATACTTGGCCTCACCGAATCACGTGTCAATATAACCGTTATAGTAGTCTCTTTGAGTTTTTATTTAATTTAATTTTATCGACCTTTGGCGCACTAGTTTTTTCTTGTCATTTAAATAACCTTTTCATTTAATCTAATTATTTAACAATAAATTCAAAAATTCTGCAAGTACCAATCCCTTGTTTCCCCGACTGGTAAATAGCATTCTGGCTGTGGTTAATTACCGGGGACAGCGTCGGGCCAGCGAAGGCAACAGCTGACTCAAACCCAGTGGCGCTCAATCCGACATCTCTCCGGCGCCTCCCTGGCCGAAACGACTCCGATAGTCGCAGCGTGGGAAATAAATTATAAACGTTGTTTTATTTATCCTTCTTTCCCATCCTTTGGTACTTTGCAATCATTTATTTATTTTATACAATAATCTTTTATAAACATATTTACCTTTTTTTTATTATTATTCAATCTAGTCTCAGGCTCGGGAAATTGCTACTTTTAATACGCCTGAAATTCACCGGGAGCATTATTGCCATAATATATAGAGTTCATTCAGAAAAGCAGACTAAACTATGAGGAAACTTTAGGGATTGTAATCGACAAATAATGGGAACTGGAGACTTGGATTCTTCAGATTGAAAAAATGAATTTATGCAATGTTATAATTAGATAAAACCGTAAAATAAATTTATTGTGAGAACATTTTGTTATTACAGTATCACATGTGGTGACACGTTACTAGCAAAGTATGTCCTTGCATTTACTATTGAAAACTATATATTTTATTTATATTCAAATTCAGTTATTGCTAAATCTTACAATTAAAAAATTAGGAAAATGAAAGAAAGAAACTTGTCTATCCACTATATTTCATATTGGCCATATATACGGCGAAATAAGGTATTCTAATAAATCAATAAGAACATTCAGAAACAGAAAATCTATTTTACCAATGAATACATAAAAATATTATTTCAACGCGTGCTTGTTTATGTCTTAATAACAAAAACTAAATTATAAAAACAAGATATCCTGTGTCGGATAAATACACAATGAATCATACATAACCTCTGTTTACACCGATAAGCCGTAGTAAAAGCTATAGTCCATCCTAAATGTGCTCGCCACATACATTTTCGCGTAGGTCGTTAACTTTTCTTTGGTAAGAGCTGTACATATTTTCTTGGTGTACCTATTTGAAGAAATCTAAAATAATAATTTCCTGTCATAGTCTCAAAGTTATTTCATATTCACATGTATTGAAAATTTTCTTTAAATTTCGTTCTTAAATTACAATAAAAACCTTTAAGCCGTAATAAGTCTTCGTAGAATTAAATGCATCTCCATTCGTTTTTTAATTCATAAACTATTCCTTACCAGGCGAACACAAACATCAATTTCGGAACGAATCCGGTCGTGAAATCAGTGATAATTGACCACCTTAACGAACCGTAACGTAGCTCATAGTGGTCGCATCATACACACTTCTTCGCTCCAATGATTTCGGGTGCCCATAGGCGTCGACGCCGTCTCGCGTTTTAATCATCAAACCCTTTGTATATAATTAAGAGAGCGTTCAGGCTTCGAAACGCGCGCTAAACAAGGCCTTCTTACGCGCCGACGTATAAACTTTTTCGGAGCGCCAGTCTATGACAAAATCAAGGCGATGGCATTAGATTTTTATGAAGGCTCGAATAATTCTCAGACCGGCACGAATATACACACAAACGTGAGGGTTTTAAATGCGTACACAATGCCACGATGTGATACGATTTTTAATGCTAACGGGTTTACGCTTAGGGTAAGCCGACTGTTTTTTTTAAAGAGCTACTTAAAAAGGAACAGTAGATCTAAGATAAATTGTTTTTTTACCTCTAGACAGTGGTTTTTGTGTTGCGTTTGTATATTCAATTAATACCAGTTCTATAAAAGGAGTGTGTTTTTGATTTAGGCACTTACAGCTATTTTAGATATCATAAAGTAAACGGTTTGAGGTATATTTAAGATTAATTACATACACAGCCTGGTTCTATTTTTTAAAAATATAAATGAATCACTGACGAAATTAGATATACATAGATCATTTGTATATTGACAGCAGATGTATATACATCCCGATATGTATCTACAAACGCTGTCTTATAATAAAAGAGAATAACTAGAAGGGACAGCTATTAATCTAACAAATTACTGTGCACTCAGAAAAATACATGCATTGGTTTGACAGAACGTGCAAGTTTTGTTATTTTATTTTAATTAAACCAAATACATATTGAGTAATTTCAACATAAAATTTATGTTAAAATTTTTAACGTTACTGCAAATAGAAATTATAAAAGAAATAAAAAACCTGTTGGAATAAATAATATTCAGAGTACACCGAGTATGGACAAGAGATGAGTTATAGGAGTCCAAACTTCACACAAACAACAGCTTCCCAAAATGGCAGTTTGTTATTGTTTACGTTTGTATCTGCACAAATTAGTTTACTCATCCGTTTAATCTACATGATTTATTTGTTTTATTTATTTATTTTACGTATTTTATTAGTTTTGAATTACCCTTGCAGTTTTAAAAACATTTAATGAGAACCATGATATTCTTGTGTAAAAGGTAAGATCGGTGGCCAGTGGCCATAACATTTACATACTTTCTTATATATTATATTGTTAGGTTTAAGTGAAATAACTCAAATAACCGTGAAAGAAGACACCAATGGGTATCATGTTGTAGTACCAGTCACTCTCGCAAGATAAATTGTGATGCTAATGATGGTCGCAGTTTCTTGGAATTTCCGAATGATTCTAATATATATGACAGGACAATAATTAAGAAAGTACATGAATAAGAAGAACTATTATCGTTGTGCAGAGATTCCTAGGTCACATTAAATCAATTTATTTGTTAGATACACATTTTAAGCTAGATTGCTATTTATCGCAATAACTAACCTAATTCATTTTATGTTCACTTTTTAAAATAATGTGATTTTGGTTTGAATTGCATTATATTGGTATAAATTTCAATCGAATTTATTCACATTATAGACAATTTGATATTATATAATCTACATTTGAACTCTATCCACTTGTGCACCCCCGGACATTATTTGTTGACAAACCAGTGCAGGGTCGGATGTTAGAAATGAAGTAGTTGAATAAAAAGAAACAATCTTTGTATCGCACAGAACGATATAGTCATACCTCTGAACCCTAATTAAAAGTTATTGTGTATTCGTATCAGAAATTTGAAAGTCCTTCCACCGGAGCTGTTGCATTTTTATTAATTTATTTCAGAAAGAACCCCAACATATTTATTCCTAGAAGATATTTTACACTATAAAAATATGAACAAAGATTTATTTCACAAAAAGGGAAGAATATCAACAAAATTATCGTAAAGCACTTGCAAACATATGTGTAATACTTAATCAAACATTATTTTACTGGAATCGTGTTTTTTATTACTATAAACTGTTCATAAATATTTGCAATAAAATCAGAATAAAAAACGCATAAATTTGTGTATTTTTTAAATCTATTTTTCTACTTCCTTTAAAAAATAAATTATTCTACACGTTTGAAAATTCCCGGCAACAGCTTGGAACTGGGCTTGAAGATCATTCAAAGCGGACCACTCAAGAACAATGGATTTTTGCGAGCATGTCCTTACTGTGTTATACTGTGTAATATTTTCTGTTGGATGCAATGTGCGTTAAGACAACACATTCTTCTGTCTCGTCGAACATAACAAAATTATATTAAAGTGCATTGCGTACTGCTTTTATCGATATTGAGGCAGCATACCAATTTAACGAACTGCCTGATTTATCGCAACTAATTCTGCCTGAAAAATCTATATGATTCTCCATTTAAACTTTTGATTTTTATATTTCAGTACCCCTATTATAAACAACAAAAGCCGCCTCTGTACCACCCTCACCCTTCGACCGGTCGGTAAAAATTTCTAAACCCTCTCCAAAAGTACCTATAAATTTATCATAAGTAATACTTTTTAATTCACGAACTTTGTTATTTTAAATGGAACACCCTATATATTATTATATTTTTGAATTTACCATAAAATTCAATGACGATTACCATTAGGGATCTATATTACCTATCTTCAACTGTTTGTAAGAATATTACGATTTTTGTTAAAATTTTGACATTTACATTGTTGTATGTAATTGATTAATTCTCACTTGATTTAAGTGTCAGAACTCTTCCGACATTGAAATCAACAAGTACTAACATTGTTTTACCAAAACGTAGAAAAAATTCAGTGACATTATACAGGATGTTTAAAAATTAGTGACATATCCAAGAATTTTGAATGTTGCAAAACTTAATTTTTTCAATTAGAACACCCTGTACATTTTTCTATTTTTGGATGTACAATTAAATTCTATACCGATTTGCTGTAGCATTCCCTATGCCCATCTTCAGTAGTTTTTTTTAATTACCTTCGTTTTGTTTATTTACCGCTTTCAAATAGCCGAATAATTCTATCTGGTGGGCCATGACATTAACATCACACAATTTATTATTGTAGTAAGTATTATGTTATAATCATTGTTTGTTACACGTCGCGTGTTCAGATTCGATGAATATTATTGGAACTTATGAATTAGATAATGAAAATATTGGAGGAGCTTATTCTAACCTAGATACTATAATTTATTTAGATTCACTGAGAATGCAGGAAGAACTCATAGAGAATTCATGTAATTAAAGGATTTATTGGTTCTTAATAATATTAACGGCATCAGAAATTTTGAAATGATTTCTCTTAATAGCTTGGTTTAAATTAAGGGAAATGGCATAAACGATAACGACGACAACATAACAAAAATTGTTTCACTAAAACGTAGTGTGCTTGTCAGACAAATGTTTTAAAGTTTTGATATATTAAAAGTATTTTCAAATTTAAAAGGTTTTTATGAAGAATATCTAGATACATGTACTAACAAATTGCAATTTACAAGCAGCATAAACTTAACCTGACATAGAGCAGTCAAAAAAAATGCTCAAATGTCAATTCCGTTTACGTCCAAGCATTTATTATTCGACGTCTTAATGTGTCGCTTATACTTTTCTCACTTCAACTGCGTTTAATTCATCAAACGTTCTCGTCACACGAATCATTAAATCTTGCTTGGTAGTACCGAAAGTTGCGTACAGTGTGTAATCTGTGTAATGTATTATTTCAAAGTTTCTGAATTTTTATTAGATATAATTCCTATAATTACGCGTACATTCTCTATAAGTTCATCTGATCTACAGCGGATGTAAATAAATTAATGATCCATAAAATAATACTTACTAAATAATAATAAATTGTTGTGATGTTAATGTCATGGCCCACCAGATAGAAATTATTCGGCCATTTGAAAGCGGTAATAAAAAAACGAGTAATTTAAAAGAAAACTACTGAAGATGGTATAGGGAATGCTACAGCAAATCGTATAGAATATAATTGTTATACCAAAATAGGAAAATGTACAGGGTGTTCTATTTGAAAAAATTAAGTTTTGCAACATTCAAAATTCTTGGATATGTCACTAATTTTTAAACAGCCTGTTATAACGTCCTGAATTTTTTTTCTACGTTTTGGTTAAACAATGTTAGTACTTGTTGATTTCAATGTCGGAGATTTCTGACACTTAAATCAAGTGAGAATTAATCAATTACATACAACAATGTAAATGTCAAAATTTTAACAAAAATCGTAATAAGATAGCTGCTAGATATTGGTAATCGTCATAGAATTTATGGTAAATTCAAAAAATATATAATATATAGGGTGTTCCATTTAAAATAACAAAGTTCGTGGCGACTTCCGGTTAACCGGAAGTGCAAAAAAAAAATATTTTAGAAAGAAAGTAAGTGCCAAATTGTTGCAAACCCCAATTTTTTAAAACTGAGGAATTTCGTTAAGCCGGAAAACTTCTAACCAGCCAGTTCCGTGGAAAACCCTGTATATTCTTTTTCTAACCTGGCGGTTTTAGCAAAATTTACAACCCTATCTATCGCATCTACAGTTGATTTACCCTTACTAAATCCATATATCCTACATTCATAGCATTTTGTGATCGCATAAAAAATTCTATTCTATTTATGATTAAGCTATCTAATGCCTTTCCGATAACTAGGAATAGGCTAGTAGATCTATAACTACTTGGATCTGTCATATTAGTTTTACCCGGTTTAGGAATCACCTTAACTAATCGACGCAAACGGTTTCGCGAAAAATACGGTGCTGCCTTGACGCAATATCAGCAATAATACCGTCTATACCCGGCGCTTTACGTGGATTGATCGACCTAAAAGCAACCTCTATTTCAGAATCAGAAAAAACCTAAATCATCTGCACCCCTAGATTATTCCCTACCCGCTAGTTCCCTAATACGCTTATGCGCCTACCTGTCATCTATAACTGTGTTTCGAAAAAAAAAAAAGAAAAAAACCTGTTTAGTAATAAATCAGCAGTTTCCTCTGCGTTCTGCGTGTATAAATTTTGACCTAACTTTAATGTTACCGCGGTACTAGATAAATATTTTTTTACGTATGACTTTGTACGCAAGTCCCCATGGATCCTTTCCCTCTAACCTAGTACAAAATTCACGCCATTTATTTTCTTTAGCGGTTTGAATTAGTGTTTTGTACTCCCTATACTTTAACCTATGAGTATACGGTTTCACGATCGCGCATAACTTCCGCGTCATTACATCTTTGAAATCCCCGCCTAATCTATTATCCTATTTCCTTAACCTAGTTAGCTTAGAGGTCCACCACGAAACCGATTTCCTAAAACTAATTTTATGCGGCATCGACTGTTCGCAAGCTCTAACGTTTCGTTCTGTCGGTGAAAATTCACTCAAAAAATGTAGATTATTGATATCACGTCCAATATTTTCCTCAGTTCAGCCCAATACGAGCATGGAGCGTACTACAAATCTATTTTCGGTTTTAACGCTCTGCCAAACAGTATTAAGAAAATTAAAGAGGTTAAAAATTAATTCTCCTACATTTATTGACTTTATTTAAAATTCCTTTTTCTCCCTTCAATTATTCATCTTTGGTTTCAGAATGATGACGATAAACTACGATAATGACTACGCCGACGATGAAGACGACGAATATTTCGATTCCGATGACACTGACGAAATCCGAGACGAAGAAGCTACCGAGGCTGCCACTTCATCTCTCACGGACTACAAATGGGAACATTTTGGAAGCCGTGATCGCGTGGAAAAATCCAGAAACATGGAAATGCAACAGCTAAGGAATGCTGGTAGGATTATGTTTCAAACTACACATATACTATATGAAGCAGAAATCGCATCCTTAATATTGGAAATAAATTATTTCTAGAATTGAATTTGAAGGATTTGAGGACGCGATTTTTGTCATACTTCAGCAAAAAAATATATTTTGTAATAAAAAGCACGTGATTAAAAATAGAGTTGTAACAAAATAAACATGAAATCTTCAAAACAATATCGACTTTGTAATATTACATTACACAACTATAAAATATGCAAAATGTATTTTGCATCCTGCGATGTTTACAGAAAATTCTAGGGAAATCTATAAAACGCGAAGCGCATCTCGTCCTTGAGCCGAATTGCTAGGATTGCTTTAACCGTTCAGAAAACATCAACGAATGTACACAATCTTACGCATTTAATAACCATCTATTCGCTTTCCATGCAACGTCTTCTCGGTATTGCATATACCGCATTCAAGGCAAAAAAAAAACAGAATTATGACTCATCACTACTTATTGCTTCATTCAATTTAAGACAACGCTACCTTCTGACCTTTTACAAGAACAAAACATAATTGCCGATGTTTATGTTATGTAATCAAAATAGTTTATTCTCGCAAGAATTTTACCTTTTAACAATTAAAATTAGTGGCCCAGTTTAATTACTTTTCCTTTCTTTACTAATTACGAGTATCGTATTCCAGGCACTTTAACTATACGTTATCAAAATACCACAAAGCCTTTTCGGCAAACCGTAATGAGTTTTATGATGTACAAAAACCAAATCATCGGGAATCGTTGGCGTTTTCGTAGTAGCCGAATTTTATCGTATAAAGTTGAGGTCGTATTCCTTCTATTTGAGTTACCATTAAAGAATTTACGCACTGGTATTAAATACTGTAAGGTAAAAGCAATGATAATCATTAAGTTTAGGACGTTGAAGTATTTCATGTTCCTGCAATACAGTTAATTAAGATAAGCGATCTCCAAATTATTAACACAAAAAGTTAAATTACAGTATTACTGCTAAAGGCAGCAATGCATAGATACATATATGATATAAAGTTGTGCTATTTTGCAATATAAATTTGAAATAAAATAATATTTCATGTTCATTTCAATGTTCCTTTTATAATAACTGAGAAATTAAATCTTTACCTACATCTTATACAGCTGAAAATACCTCTATACAGGGTGCGGCAACAGTCAAAGTATTTGCAAAAATTTCTTAAAAAATGTATATCTATTGCATTTGTAATTATTTTGCAATAATTCTTTGATATCATTGTGACAATATTTTAAGACGTTTTTAAACGTAGCACCCTGTATATTTCTATGCCATTAGATGCAGATTAAAGACCCCTCTCGTTTCCATATAACACTTACATAAATTACCGAAGGAACTAAACACCCTGTATACATCAAAATAATTTTAAGTAATAGCTCGTGCCTTCCCAAATAACTTTTACTTAAAACATTTTTAAATTAGGTTAAGAAGTATATCGTAACTGACCGATTACATACTGTTGCCGAACCCTGTATATATTACTATATTAAATTTACTAGTTAATTGAAAATGCAGCAGCCGTAAACACATCAGTATGTTTGCTAAAGTACATTTATTTGCACAATCACTTAGTCGTATTAATTTGGTTTTCTTGGTATCGATATCTATTCGTAGGTAGGGACTGAACGTAGCGCACATGAAAAATAAATGACTTGAACTCTAGTCATTGGAAGTGATGTTTATTGATATTTTTTTCGATGAAAAACCTCGTGCTCCACCCACCTAAAGGCACTATACGAGGGCATTCTAAGTAGAATATTGATTCTATAACAGTCGAAATGTTCCTACTCTAATTAAATAATGTCTGTACGATAATTAATAATAATAACGAAAATATAATGAAGTAGGGTAGCTATCAGTTGTCATTATGTTTGCGCCCATAAAACAATTTTAGTATTCTTAGCGAGTAAGAGAAAACCATGGAAAAAGCTTACTCTGGGAGCAGGAGCTAGGAAGCAGCCCCAAGCCTTGTTACTGATATCCAGCAAATTAATGTTATCCTTCTGGTTTTGAAAGGGGCAGCCCCACGTTCTGTGAGTTCCAATCAATATATTAACAATTATTACGACAAGAATTCCTTGATTGGCTATATAAAAGACAATTAATGCGAAATTTACAATATCAAAATGAATTACAAAATGGCAACAAAGACATAGAAAAATACGTCTACTCACGTCAATAGTCGAACAAAGAAGTCCTTAACAAAACTCTAAAACTGTTTTTCTTACGAAAATCCCTCTCTCAAAATCGTACAATCATATTACAATTCAACGATAATATTGAATAGAATCCGCATTAAATCTACACAAGCAAACACTAGACAAATAAATGAATGGAATTAATTTAAAAAAAAACTTAACACTAAATAAACTAAAAATGATTCAATAAACTCTTTAACTAAATTTATGCAAACAAAAATTAAAATTGTGAAAAACTCTCGGTAAATTGAACAACAGCTGATTTAGCAAGGCACAACCAATAACCAGCAAATTGGGTTGTCTATCCACAGCAGTACGTTATATAAGAAAAATATAGCATAAAGGAACCTAGCCGGGACCGTGGAATTAAGTACGCTATAGTTGAAAGTACGCTATAACCGTGTACTTTATAACCGGGTTATACTGTATAATTAATCTTGAATCGTCAAAAACTTTTTTTGCTATAGTGAAGAACGGTTGAGAGTAAGTAAAGATACGAACCTTGTACGCCACTGTTCGCATTTTCCCGAATTGACCTTCATACCAAACTTTCCCAATCGTTTGAGATTTTCTCTGGTTCCCATGCCTTATTGCATATTTCCTGTAACAGGTATTTTCTCTAACAGCCACCTTTTTTATCTGTGGTAATTTTGTCAACCCTTTTTGCTTTACTATTTTTTGCTTCCTTCACTTGCTTCTTGAATGCCATTTTTTTTTTCATCAGCTTCTTCATATAGTACCTGATCTAGTATGTTTTTCTCTGCTGCACGGTCTTTGCCTTCACCATGAAGTAATTCTTTGAAATAGCAAATATTTCCTATATATTTCCATTATCCTTCGTTTGTCATCATTTCTCCTTTCGCATTTTTCATACATTTGCCAACATATTTTTTTAACTCTCTGATGAAGAGTCGTTCTTGCCTCATTGTCCGATTTATAAGCAAACTCGTATACTGTTCTTTTCTGGAAATTTATCTTCTGCTTGTGTGACCACAGTTGTGCCTGTTGAAACGGTGTCGCAGTTGCCAACAGCAAAGCTAGCCTGCAGAAGACACATTTACGACTACGAAAATCATACAAGGCTTAATTCTGTAGCGCCTCCACCAAATATTCAAACCACTTTTGGCTATAGAATAGCAATAGTGAATGAAGAATACTGTTAATATGTATTTCTCCTGGAATTTATAGATATTAGAAAGTAATTTTCCTACGCTTTGAGCATCTCTTAATCATAGGAATTTTCATGTAATAGTGAAATATCCAGTTAAATAAACCAACGCAAATTTTATACAGTTCGGAATGTAAGAAATTCTTTCGCAATTTTCTTAAAAGCATGCTATTAATTCGTTTTTCCAGTAGGAGCTTTCTAAATACTTACCGACTTGCTTGATGAAAGGTTCTCATTATCCATCAAACAGCATTTCACTCAAAAGATTTTTAAGGGATTTTTTCTTAAATGTACCCACATACTCGGAAGGAACGGTCAGAAAGAAAAAAATTACCACCATTTCACATCTCGTTAGCAACTCTTACCGTCACAATATCGAAAGCAACGCAGCTATAAGCCAACTTTGTTGAACGCTGTCATTAACACAGTTAGAGGTAGGTTAAGTGGGTATAATGTGTGTGCATAAAGTTTTATTTTGCCGTCTCTTGCTTATTTTTAATTGCTTAGTAGGAACGAAAGCCGACGTCATTATAACGAGTAACATCGGTTAATATTTTCACCTGGAGTGTCGATTGACGTGTCAAAACCACGCCGTACATTCTCCTACGGAGCAATTGAAAACGAACAATGCGACGATATATCAATGAAATTGCGTGGTACGAACTGTCATTACCTCTACTTGTCGAGTTATCACCATTAAATATAATAGTCACGCGAAGTGTTAGCGTATGGAACGTGTTGTCACGATTGTTTAACGAAGAACTTCATGATGTGAAAGCTGTTGATGTCGGTGTCAATTTTAAATCTCCTTTAATGCGAGTGGGTACCAAAAAAGTAGTTTGTTGTATCTTTTCACTTACTATTTTTACTGATAATTAATGCGATTGATGTACATATATATTTTTGGATAAAAATGTAGAAGCTGGATTCGAAAAGTTTGTCTAATTTTGAATCAAACGTTCATGGAATATAGGAGAAATGTGCCGAAGAATAGATAGATCTTTATTAAATGGACACGAAAAGGACATGTCAAAAAATATATATACATATACAGGGTGTTTCAAATTATCTCGGCACTATTACTAACTTTGTTATTGTTGGAGCTATGAATTTGGTTAAATGAGCAAAGAAGAGTAATTATTAGAACTGATCATGATGACCAACTAAAAACAGTTGATCGGTATTTCGAGATATTAACCAGAACACTTTTTTCTTAAAAGGAACACCCTGTATATTTGTATTTTAAATAAAAGAGAAATTAATTCTCGACAGAATTTATTATACACTATTATATCAAAATACCTAAGATACAGTAGATATTAACAATTTTGTAATGTAATCAAGGTAGTCATGACTGTTTGCTAAACCATACTAATCGCTACGACGTTCTAATGAGGCGTCTTCGATGCGCATTTCAACCTGGAATCGAATGCCGACAATCGGAGTTCGATATCTCTAACCATTTCCGAGATATTCGCGGTTAAAGTTACGATAAATAAAAAACCGACGCTACGGCGTTCTAATGTGGCCTATTCGACGCGCATTTTAACGGGGAGTCTAATGCCGACATTAGGAGTTCGATATCTCTAACCGTTTCCAAGATATTCGCGGTTAAAGTTACTATAAGTTAAAACCCACACTACGGCGTTCTAATGCTGCCTATTCGATGCGCATTTTAACATTACTCTTTACAAAAGTGATTGCATGTGATGTACAAAGGAACTCTAGTGGTCGTAAATTAAAGAAAGAATCGAAAAAGGGAAAGATGTATTTACTATTAACCTCTTAGAACTGAAGGAACTTAAATCTAAATATGAGGATGTAACAAAACTAAACTACGGAGTCAACAAGTAGTAGGCACATAAAGCATTGAATTATCAACCGCTGCAGTGGTAGTGCAATCAATGGAATTAAAAGCACCAAATTTAATCAAAATTCTGTTTTCAATATCTGTGGATAAGTAGTTACCAAATATGTTAACAATTTCAGACAAATCTGACGTAATACTGTCATTGCAATTAGTCACCATGTCGTCTCTACATAATTAGAAAGAACGTCCCCAAATAACTAAAAAAAAAGAAAGTAATATAAATTTCTAATCTCATGGTTATCCACTCATATTTTAGGAAAAATCTGATTTTTCAGAAGAAATAAAGATCAAAATAACTATGCTATAGTACATATACAATTTTATGCTGATTACCATTGACTTGTCCGATCCACCTTTTTTTAGTAGCGTAGTTTGTTATAATTCGAAAAAAGGGGCATAAGAAAATACAAACTTGGAAACTAATAGAAGTTAATAAAAATTACTCATATAAATGTCTTTGTGTTTATATTCATAATAATAATGGTGTCTCATTTAATATTATATGTTAAACAAATTAAACAATTAATACAAGAAAGCGGTTTTATTAAGTTCGACAAATCGCAAATATTTGATGCTATGCTTTTATTAAATATTTAAGCAATCAACACGGCCCTGGTGTGCGGAAGCTTTGCAGGGTAAACTTGGGGATGCAACCCAAAAATACTGCCCTCGATGTATACAGCGATAGTGAGACCGATCACTTATGCATCACTAGCTTGGAGCAACAGTTATATTGATAGTAGTGGGTCTTACCCATCTGCATATTGTAGTAGAGGGCGTAGCAAAAAGAACCACACTCAAAATGGTCAAGGAAGAAACGATTGGGCATAGGCCTCAATCTCCTGACGGTGATCAAACCTGAGACATGCCCCGGGATTACATGTCAAAAAAATTCAGCTTTGTGAAGGAATTCAACATAAAGCTCAGTAACAGGAGCGAGTGGGATCATAACACCATCTTGAACTTGAATAGAAATGCCATCAAATGGTATACTGATGCTTCCAAAACGGCAGAGGGAACTGGAATAGGAATATATGGGCCTAAAACCACATATTTCGAAAGCTTGGGAAAATCCAAGTATATTTCCAAGTATATTTCAGGCGGAAATACACGCTATTGAAAGATGTGTTCAGTTCAATATTGATAAAAATTATCGAAAGCAGGAGATTATCATCATGTCTGATAGTCAAGCAGACATCAAGGCGCTGAGCTCATATAAAATCAGTTCCAAGATGGTCTGGGAATACCTAGGAAAATTAAATGAGCTAGGCAAAGGAATAAAGTAACCCTCCTGTGGGTTCCGTGTCACACAGAAGTGGAAGGAAACGAAATAACGGATAATCTCGCAAAAAAAGGGGTCTGGAATACCTTTTGTAAGGCCTGAACCCTTTTGCGGGTTAAGTAGCAGTACAATACTGAAGAAACTGAAAATAGAAATGGAGCAGAGAAAATCCAGTTACTGGGAAAATCTCCAGGGAATGAGGCAAAGTAAAATTCTTCTGGGAATCTATAATTAGAGGAGGTTTACAGAATGAATCAACCTGAGTATTAACCTGGCATATTAACAGCAATACTTTCAGGCCATTGTAAACTTAGGGATATCTGAGTAAGCTTGGATTCGTAAAGGAATCTGAATGTAGATTTTGTGGCGAGCAGGATGAAATACCCATCCATCTCCTCTTAAATTGTGTAGCACTTTGCAACTCAAGGGCGCTGTGAAATTGAAGAGGGAGACTTACCTAACCTGGGGCCTTCTGATATCCTACGCTTTCTGAAATGAATAGGTTTGGAAGGCCAGTTGTAAAACAGCAAGAATAAGGGACACAATAGGTATCTTAGGTGGCAATGTAACATCACCTTCTTCACATACATAGATACATACATTTATTAAATGTTCAATCACAAAAAACAACATTTTATTTTAATACGCTTTTATCAAACAGTCTTTAAAATTAGTTAAGCATAACCGACAACCATTCTATATTATTACTCAATTTTAAACCAGCTTTAGGCAGGTATAATATAGACATATTAAACAAAACAATGTCAAAGTAACTAATATCGATTTACTTTCACAAATGTTGCTATTGCAAAAAAATTTTTAGTTCATCCCCAGCGAAACAAAATGTTCTAAAAGAACCCATTAAAATCTTTCTGACAAAATGCATACAAAACTTAAAACAAGGAGGACTTCACATTTTCTCCCTCTAGCTAAAGCGGTGCCGACAATAATTACAGTTGTATTAAATTACTTTGCTATGTAATCTGAGATCGCTTTTAATTACTGGCTTGCATTAAATTTAGGCAGCACGTGCTCCGTAAATGATATTCAATGGGGATTATCGCCAAACGGATCTAATGGGTTGGGTTGGGATCGGCCGTCTACGATTACGGCCAAAGGAATTAGAAATGCTTCTATACATAGATAAACTAATGGGCCATTTCAACTTTTTCCGAACCTCACATCTGGACGATACGAAGCGAGTAGTGGTTTGGTGTGCGCTGGGAAACAGACATACGACCCGTGGGCGTTAATGGTGTGAATCTATTGTTTATTACCCATATATGTGTGTGGAATGCAGGTCTTTAAAATAACGACTAAACGTTTTATTATTAAGTGCCCATAAACAATAATAAATACAACCATTAGTATTCATAATAGTTTGACTGGATTTTTGGCGTACCTATACATAAATTTACGCAAAAGAAAATTTCAAAATGCCCTAGCGTTTCACTGACAAACTGTGTGTCTCGTTTTCAAGGTGCTACTTTTCATTAATGTCAATTCCAGATGTTTATAGAAATCCTTCCCAAGTTAGTGATATAACGACCTTCTTCTCCCAATGGGTGTTTCGAGAACACTAGTAATATGTTCAGGTGAGATCCGGTGCAAATGAATTAGGTTCGCTAAAGCGAACGGATGGCACCTTTACGGATTCTGCAAAGGTAACGTTAGAGCTTCTATAATGTCAAATGATTAATTAGAGGACACTACAACTTGCAGTATCCAACCTCCTAAGTTAACTAATTGGCAGATAGCAAAGAAGGTAGTATAGTAACATTCAATGCTGTTAGTTGGGCGATTAAATCGCCAAAACCAGACGCCAGGAAAGGACGGTATACAGTGTGTTGCTAACTTCGTTATTATAAGATCTATCTAGTCGTTAAATTAGCAAGTTAGTAATCTTTTTTTGACTGATTATGATGGTAAAATGAGAGAAGGAATTGAGTATATTTTTGCATATTTTGGAAGAATAAAGAATTTTAATCAAGAATTGTTTAATACACTATAATTTAAATTCAAAAATGAAAATATTAAGGCCACTTGAATGTATTAATTCCTACTGAAATGATCAAGTACGCTGCGGTTGATTAATGAGAAAAACAAAATGCGGATAAGCTGCTGTCAAAATTAAATAGTCGTTTAGTTTATTTTCTTAATACAGTCGACAATGACATTTACACATCTAGATATACATAGTAAGTTAGTTACATAGTTTGCAATAAAAATTTACAACGTGCTTTCACGTATTATCTGCTCTGTTACCTGAGAGGAATATGCCTGTCCGAAGGTATTTTTTATCGGAGATTTCGGTCAAGTGAAAATATTTTTTCAAAATCTGTGTAGAGAAAAAATTACAATAAATGGAGACACCGAAGTGAATGTTTTAACGTATTTTGAACAATTTAAAGGAAACTCAACAAGGGATTATGATTTAAGATTATGTTTGGGAACTGTTCACCAAATTTTGAAGAAAAATAAATTTGTACCATACAAATATAAATTAACGTAAACTTTATGCGTCGGAGATAGCCAACGACGTTTACAATTTTGCCGATGGCTGGTGAATGCTGATAGATACAATCCATCTTTCTTGCATTTAGTTTTATGGAGTGATAAAGCAATTTTTTTAATAGCAGTATGTTCAATCGGAAGAGTCACCATTATTGAAGCCCAGAAAACCTGATGTGCATCTACACTCATAACCCCCAGCGACGTTTTAGCATTAATGTATGGTACGGACTGTTCAGTAACAAAGCAGGGGGCCCTGTGTTCTACCAAGGCACTCTTATAAGGTGCACGCTACATAGACTTACTAAGGGGTAGGTACTAGATAACCTCAATTTAGTGGATCGGCTGCAGGTGTTTTTCAACAAGACGGTGCAGCGGCTCACAATTACAGAGGCGGAAATGAGTCATTACATCAATATTTTGGAAATAATTAGATAGGAACACACGGACCAATTTCCTGGCCACCTCGGTCGCCAGATATTCTAGATTTTTATTTCTGGAAATTTTTGAAAAATGAGGCATATAAAATACAATACGAAAATTTTTACGTATTGCGAATAAATATCACTAACATTATAAATAACATTGATGGCCGAATTATTTTAAAGGCGTTGAAGGAGAAATTTTCGAGCATTACTACAAGTTAATTATTTATTTTATTATTGTTATTTTTTAATATTCCTAGTAATTCCTGCGCCATTTTCACAAATTTAAATAATTTAATAATTTCAATTAGCGTTTTTTTTTTCTTAATTTTAAAATTTGAAACAATAAAATATTAAATGGTTTTTATTTAAGTTGGATTTTCTTTTAAAATGTGTATGTTGCAAAAATGCAACGCGGCATGCATTTTTTTATTACAAAGCATGTAAGTTTCTATCATAACACAGTTTCTGGAACGTATAAAAAAAGAACAAGCAAACAAAACTTGTTAAATCTACGTCAACAGGATTTAACCTACTTCGCTCAAATATCATTTTCAACTATTTAATTTTGACTTATTCGGTTTCTGTTTTTCCCATTAATCAACCGTAGCCTACTTGATCATTTCAATAGGCATTAATACATTCAAGTGGCCTTAATTTTTTCGTTTTTAAATTTAGAGTAGTAGCCTTCTTAGTTAATTCTTGATTAGAATTCTTCATTCTTCTAAAATAACCCCTGTATGTTTTTGTTTTTTGGTCCGTTTAAAAAATTTATTTTTCTCAATATCTCCAAAATGCGAAACTGAATTCCATTTCTGATTTCACCAAACTACTAGTATTTTGCTATTGACTGACTATGTAGTTCGAGTAATAACGAAGTTAGCAATAGTGTCGACTTCATTTTGAACGCATTATATTTTCGGCACTCTCACAAAAGGGAAGCATAATACTAGTCCCTCACTTGGTCAGTCGTTTCAGAACTAGTTTTGCTTGGAATTATATATAAAGATGGACGGAAGTGAGAGTGCTGTATATTCCAAAAATGGGAAACCGGAATGTTCTCCTAATTCCTTTCGTCCAATTAACCCAATGTCATTTCTTTTGGAAATATTAGAAAAGGTGTTACAGGGTCATATCAGAGAAATAATGCTTCCACGTAGGCCCCATAATGTACACCAATATACTTATCAAACAGATGAATTCGTCGATCTTGCCCTAATCAATCTAGTCTCCAGAGTTTCAAATTCTCTCGAATTCAAGGAAATAGCGATGGCAGTATTTGTAGACATAACGGGAGATTGTAATAATGACTCTAGTGAGGAGGTAATCAAGGTCAACCCGGAAAAAGAGTGTCCACAATGGAGGATTTCGTCTCAACTACTTTGGTCACTTCTGGCGCATGACCTGCTGGCTATGATTGAAGCACGTGGAGTCGAGGTGCAGTCCTATGCGGACGATATTGTATTGCGAGGTTCGGAAGAGAGAGAAGTTTCCTCAGCCCTACAACAGGTGATTAACGCTATTTGTAGTTAGCGCAGCAGAGAAAACCTGAACATTAACCCAAGTAAAAAATAGAAAAAAATAGAGTAGAACATTTAGCACCATCCACTATTCAAGGTGTAAAGCTTGCATTTACAGATAATGTAAATATGCAGGCGTCGTATTTGATACGAGACTATCCTTATGGACATGCCGAAGGATATGTGGTAAATCTTGGCGGTTATCTCCAAAGCTGGTCCATAGGCTCTATGTGATGGTAGTACGTCCAACTATAGCCTGTGGAGCAATAGCTTGGTGGCAAAAGGCACGACAAGCCAGAGCCATAGCGAAACTTACATCCATACAAAGGATCCAAGTCTAGCAATCATGGGGGACAATGTCTTCTTCCCCGTCATTGGCACTAGAAGCTCTTCTGGACATACCACTCTTGCACATTGTTGTGGAAAGGGAGGGCTAGATTAACCGCCAGGGAATCATTCGCCACATACTCATTTCTGTGTGACCAATAAGCTGCCGGAATCGGTTACTTCCGACGGCTGGAAATGCTCTCGGACATCATGTGTGCTCGACCAATGATGGATGCGTACTTTACTACTTCCTTTCCAAACAGAGAGGAATGGAGATGCAACGAAAGAACACTGACGCAGGTAGACACCTGCTGGTTTACGGACGATCCAGAAACCGAGCAGAGTGTGGGCGCAGGAACCCTAAACAACAGACAACGATCTTTCAGGGTGAAATCTATGCCAGTGAGATGTGTGCCACATTCAGGCTGTATTGAAAGCATTAGAGGCATATAAATGCAACTCGAAACTAATCTGCAGCTGTAAACACATTGGTGATGGCTAACAGTCTATTCATAATCTGGTTACCTAGACACTCACATATTCTTGGAAATGAGATGGCAGACATCCTTGCTAAAAAGGGTGCTACGGAGCAATTTCAAGAACCAGAACCTGCCATTGGCATAGCACCTGCGGTAGTCGGTAGCTAACCAGCAAATAAAATTCTGGGCCAAATCGGAAAGTGCTCCAATACTGAAACAACTTGATTTGGTGCATACGAAAGAGTGTATGTCATCAATTCATGCCAGAACCAAGGAACTGCTAGAACTTGACCATAATAATGTCAAGATTGCCTCTGTTTTTACAGGTTACTGTAAATTCAGAAAGCACTTACACAGAAGCTCCTTGATGAGACTGTTTTAAAAATGAGGAGACAGTTGAGCATATTTTCTGCTACTGCCCAGAATCAGGTATGTAACCTTTGGAACGGCTGATCCTTCCCTAAAAGACCTGAAAACAATCTCATTCAGCAAGATACTGAGCCGCCTTAAGGGCCTGAACTTGTTGGATGACGTTTAAAATAACATCCGCTCTACAATAGACCCTAGTGGTCGCAGTGGGCTGGACGACTAATTGAACTATGCGAATGCTATCTCTTATTAACTAAACTAACTAAATATGTTGAGGTAGTTTTAATTTTGTGGTCTACATACGTATTCTGAAAATGGTAATTAGTGCATCTAAGAACAAGTTCTACAGCAGACTTCAATCATTTAGTGATTTATTATATATAGAGAAACATGGAGAGTGGTGTAAGAATCGACGGGTAGTACTAACCAATCAATTCATAACAATTCAAAAAGTTTGTGCATCTCTACAGATCTATACATAATTATTAATAATAATTAGAAGATTTGTGGAGCTTCAATTCGCATTTAATTTGTTAAAGATGGTACATATTTTTCAATAATTTTTGAGACTTGTGCATTGGAGAAAAATAAAATAGCCGAGCTAAATATTTGCGTAAGATGTATTTTTAGTTGCTTTGCAATATGAGTTAGCAATTGCGGGTGAGCTACAACAGTCGTAACAAATATTATGGATTTTATATTCGAATAAGTAGTAGGAGATGCGCATTATATGTGTATTCGACAACGAAATTATTACATTAGGATAAAGACATTAATAACAAATAAGACATGTTAAGTTTCTCCCTTTGAAGTTTTATTGCAACAGATGCAGTTTCTCGTAAAATCCTTTTAATGTGGCTTTGCTTTAACAACGCCTTCCATTGCATGCCACTAAAAACAAAGGAAATATGATTTGTTGCCGGTTTCCGCGTCCATAATCGGCGACAAAGTCAAACACCATCGAGTTACCGACAAAGTTGCTAATTAACGCAGACCCGTGTTGGACAACTTGCTCGCATTAATAATGAACGTGAGCGGTGCCGCCACGTCTGGACCAACAATGAGGAAGTTACAGGTCCGTTACCTCAACAAATAAAGAAAAAATCGTCATCGGAATGATAAGAATGCAATGTAAGCAGTCCACCGCAAGATCTAGCAGAAGCCAGAAGTGCGTGCCGGACTTATTTCCGTGCCAACTGGAGCGTAACGCACGCAGTTTACGCACATTTGTGTGTTTGCGATCATATATTTTGCGGTGACTGCGAAATACGCGAATTGGGTTGCGTAAAATTCGCTTGAAGATTTTTTGGCGATTTACAAATGCTCTAGTTTACTTGCGAGTACTGAATATTCAGTTCCGGACATTTGTATAGTGTAATGCGAACCAAATATCTGCAGCCAGAATGAGAACAACAGACTTGTAACTATTTAACATTTGCCTGCGTGTTTTGATGTTTAACTTAATGCTATTTTAGTGTTAAAACAGTTGAAAGGAAGCGTTAAATAAATGCAGACAGCCTGATTTCCAATTAGATAAAAGTAAAGTACGATCTAAAGCATTTAGCGTTTACGTGGCCATGTAACTCCCGATATTGCAGCAAAACATGGCTTTTATTTGACACGCCTCACTTTAAGTAGTTTAACTAAGGAAGGAGTTGGAAAATAGTTCTCGAAAGTCTGTAGTTCATTAATAAGGCTTTGTTTACCGCTTCTATGTAAGCTGTTTTGGCGATCCTAGGAAACATTAATTTAGCTAATATATCCTAATTTTAATCGTCAATAATATTAAATTTTATTTGCCATCGATCGTCAAGACATCAGTAATTGTCAATACAAACAACAATCACTATCTGTTAAAGTAACAGTTAAGGCTTTAGAATTCATTTCGGATTAGAATTTTTTTAACTACATTTTGAAACGTTTTGCATTGTTGATGTTTCTGATTTCTAGTGGGAGTGCATTGCAATCTAGCGCAAACATATATTCGGCATTTGATCCAAAACATATTGTATTACGCTGTATGACGTTTAGCAGTTTAGAACTTCTTGTCGTGAATTTATTGATATCGTCATTGCAGACAAATTCCTGCCGATTTTGTGGGTAAAAGATAACAGACAATACATATAGAGATGCCACTGTAAGAGTGTCATGTTCTTTGCATTTTTGCCTACATGGTGAGCGAGAAGTCAAACAAAGCATACATCTTAAGATGCATTTTTGGCTCTTAAAAACTTTCTGCGCAAAGCCGAGCTAGTAGGTGCGCATAGTATCGAAATTAACTGAATCCCTCAGCCTATAAATGCTGTAGTAATATTGATTCAATATTTTAATTACGCTATTGATATGGTATTCCCACTCCAAGGTGAACTGAAGCCACACCCTCAGACTTATCGGCAGATCTTACCATAACAGAAGAACGCCGCCGAGTGAGAGAGAATTCGACTACTTTTGTTTTTGTATGATTTAATATCATCGCGTTACGAATGTACCAATCAGTCATGCATTGCATCGCGCGGATGGCTGAAGAAGAGAGGTCAGATATATTGTCATTCGACATAATAAGCGTGGTATCTCCAGCAAACTGATACAGTGTCCCATCAATAAGAGTGTTGCTCAGATCATTCACCAAGAAAAGTAAGGGTTCAAGAGCGGAACCTTTCGGCACACTTTTTGGTACCAAGAACTACTCAGGCATAACATATCCGCCTTGACTCGAGCTCACACACACTCTATGGTAGCAATGAGACAAGTACAAAGAAAGAAGATCATGAGCAACACCTCTCACCCCACAATCACGCAACTTTCGTAAAAAAAAATTGCATGCTCAACCTCCTCAAAAGTGCGCGATAGGTCCAAAAAAATCGCCAATATATTTCTTCTGTGGTCATTGCTAGCAAGAACTGACAAGAATGCACCAAGTAGCGCTTCCATGCGTGACCTTCCCGGAAGAAAACTGTACTGAGAAGGCCTAAAGATTAATTAACTTGTGAAAAAAAGCATGGAGGCGACTATAAAGTACTCTGTTAAAAACTTTAGCGAAAATGGGCAACACCGAAACCGTACGCTAGTTTTCCATCTCGGATTTAGACCTTTTTTATGTATCGGTACCGCCTTAGCTATTTTCAACTTTTTTGGCAAAATACCTTCAAGAACATTAAATTTACTAAATAAGTCAGAACCTTGACTACTATACTTGCTGACGATTTAATGAGGAAGGACGGTATTTGGTCCAATCCGCTACTAGAGAACTTTGGGGGTATGGCCTTAATTATTTCATAAACGTCGTTTTCGTCAACTACAGTGACAAAAACACTACTGGGGAGCGTTCAGAGTTTTTACGCTGTTTTAAAAACATATTAACCACGATTATATGAATGCTTATGTCAACTCCGTTACTATAGAATGATATTTGCTCAGCCCTCATTGTATTTGACTCGCGATTCTCAGACTTATATATGGAATTAGAAAATTTGAGCATAGCATTTGAGCATTTAGGAATTTACTCTCTCCTCCTCCTCATAGAACTGCACTATTTCAGCGCTCATTTGCCTTCTCCATATATGGTAAATACAATAAGATACCCAATACTATGAGGCTACTGCCAGATGCTGTATTTAATAGTAAATTGAAGATTTTCTTGAGGGGGGAGCAGGACAGGGTTTCACAAAGTATGTAGTAAGATATGGTACATACGAAAAGAGAGACGCAAGGTTAGAATATCACACTAGTGGAAATAGGTTTAGAGTTTACATTAGGCAGTTACAATAATGTACATAATTTAATTAAAATCCAGGCCGGGTTGAAAAACAGAATTCTTTTCTGAACCTCGCCATGTGATTGGGTATGCTCTTTTAAATATTAATAGTGGCTTGCTTTTTTTTCTCTTCTAGGTATTTCTATTGTGGAGGTGCGTGTATATTTATTCGATTGTGTTTTTCTAATTACTATTAAGTAATTCCTACATCGAATTTATGTTTTATGTTGTATGATTATGTAGTATGTACTTAGTATGTAAGGACATCCAATAAAGACTATATATTATTATTATTATTATTATTCCGAGTTGCTTTCGATCTATTTTTTACTACGTTTATAATATTATTATACATTATCTTAGCTTACGTTAATTCAGCCTATAGTTTTTTATTCAGTTTTTTCTTGTATTCTTCCCATGAGCTAGCATCATTAACAACTTTACACCAATGATAATAGTCTCTAACATAGTCCGTCTATCGACGCATATCCTCAGTATACTAAGCATTATTTTTTTTAGAACTCACTTTGTTTAATGGAAAACATACCCCAAACATACCCCCAAAATAATAATTAAATACACTACTATACTCATAAAAACATCGTACTTGCAATCAAGATTGCCTGGAGTATCGTACACTTCATTGCAGGATTTATTTCCCATCGAAAATAAAAATGACTGAATATCAGTGGCGGCTCGTGAGTTACGAGAGAGGGTAGGCACAAAATAAGAACTTACCTATTTTTGTACATAAAATCTATTGTCCTATTTTTCATGCTGGAAAATACGTTTATGACTTGTTATAAAAATGCGTTCAGTTTTCTGACATTGCGCTTCTCAGAAAGGTTTTAATGCGTTTGAGGGTGGAAAAACATCGTTCAAATTGTGCTGTCGACATGGAGTATACAAATCATATCCTACAGTTTATATGTTTCCGTCAAAACTTTTTCTTTAAGTTGTTGTAACACTAAAAGTGGCAAAACACCACCTACACCTACGTCACATATGTCATTGCGCTCATAAATTACTGAAAGTTCACTTTTCAATTTTACGCTGTCCAATATAGGATAAGATTACACAAATAGTGCCTCCGGAACATAGTTTTGAGCGTTTGCATATGCGCTAGCGTCTGTGCTGCGGAAGGAAACTTTGATACCATCGTTTTAAAAATACGTAAAAATAATAAAATAAAATAATACACGGAATTACATGCGAATTTCTTTCTGTGTTTATCTTGGTGGTTGGGTGGGCACGTGCTTTTGTGCCCTTTAGTACCAGCCGCCACTCCTGAATATTGTTTTATATAGGAACGGATTCCGAACAATGGTGCAGCTCGAACACAAGTGTGATCGAATAACTCCGAATCGTCATTTCAACAAGTGAATTTATCAGTAGGGATGTTACTAAAAATATTATTAATGCACTTATCTTCTCGCGTAGCAAATTTTACGTATTAATAATATAATATGTTTATTATAACAATTGACCAAATTTAAAAGATCATTAGTGCCATTCAAAGAATTATTATTAAAATTAAGATTGAAATCCCTGCAAAGCAAAACACAGTTGTAACACTTTTGCCCAACAAATTATATAAGCTTGATAAAAACGTATTCAAATTACCAGTAGGTGATCTATAGATACAAATAGGTATTTAATTTACTATTGTTAGGTTTCTTAGAATCTATGTTTGTTATTTTATTTGATTATTGATTTTTGAAACTGCTTTTATTCTTCTTTTTTGTGAGCTCTGTCAGTGAAATTTTTAGTTTCGATTATCTGATGCTTCGATATAAAAATAAGTATGAATAGAAAAGAAGCACGAATAGATTTTAGTTATCTAGTAAGTATTATCTTATTATTATTTTCTTTTCACTAATACAAATGTAATGTTGGATTTAATATTATTTTATTACAAACTTCATAAATCGCGTTTACAATCATTCGCTTAAACAATTGGTTATTAATCTGGTATTCATACCATAGCGAGAAAAAGATTATCACGCTCTTTCTACTGCGATTGAGCTATGACAATTCGCCGAACGTTAATAAATCTGTGCTGCGGCCTCATTGCGCTTACAGCTGAAGTCCTTCCCATTTCCAGTCGACCAAAATGCAATCCACAGCTTGCAGCTTTT